>OY744538.1:92395156-92417656 GCA_963556195.1 Sepiola atlantica | reverse complement strand
AAATATAAATCTCAAAGGAATGTTATGTTTTTTTTTTTTGAAAATGTGAATAAATAAAAATAGAAAATGAAAACCATGGTTCTTGGAATATAAAATGAACCTGTCTGATCTATATATGCTCTGTTGTTACTGGTTGACAATTATCGAGCTGAATCATTTGTTTGTGTTTCTGTGTGTCTGTGTGTGGATGTGTGTGTCTGTGTGTGTGTTTGTGTACATATAAATAGAGCGAGAGAGATATCAACGGTAAGTAAAAAAAAACTAATACAAAACTTATATCGCTATTATATTACACGTATAATTTCACTTTAGGAAATTTGTATTTGATCCTTGCTGTGGGGTACAAATCACCCCTATTGAAGAACTAATGGAGGCAACCATCTATAATACATACCATGGTTGCAAAGACTCAAACAGAGGACATTCCTATTCATGTAAGAGTCCTCGTACCACGTGTGGTATCTGTTCCGATGGATACTACACCCTATAGACCGGTGTTGTCTTGGCCTTCGGGGCATGATTCCGCCGGTCTATGGGTCTGTCCTGTGCAGTTCTAGGAGGTCCACCCTCCCAGGCTTTGCCATTCCTCTTTGGGGAGGAGTAAGTTTATAGCTTACTGCCTGAGGCGCCCCTACCGGGGAATGCCGACAGGGCTGCCCAGGCAATTTTTAATGGCTAAAGCGCTCACCTTCTCGGGCGCTGGCTTTTCAAATCCCACTTTCCGACCTTGTGTCACATACTCCTATAGTGGGTAGGTGTTAAATAAAGGACATTCCTATTCATGTTTTACCGCATGGTAGGAATCCGGTCATCTCCTACCACATTTAGTGGCGTTACTGTATTGCTATGAATAAATACATTGTATATTTTAACCTGTCACAATTTGTGGTTGTTATCTTTGTGACCCCTAGCACGGGTCTACAACAAGTCTATTATAGGACTTTGTTTTTCAATTGCATCCCCGGTTTTTGTATGCTTGCTATACTTTGTTTAAGGGGCATTTCATTTTATTTAAAAACAATAACCGTGTTCATTCGACAGTGGCACGTAAATCATTGGTAACCACTTGACCCACGTCACCAAAGTCTAATTGACTCATTATGTTAAACGAACGTGTCCTAATTCTGACTATGTGTAACGCCCGAAAAGCATTTGCTAATCAGTCGAGTAAATGTTGATGGCCGTGTTATCAGCCCAAACTTTGCACAACGTGGCGACGTGTTCATGGGACATGAACAACTAACAGAGCAACAACAGTTAAAAACCGATGATATTTCTCGTCTCTCTGTTTTGTTTTTCTTTTGTTTTTTCACGTATCGGATATCCCGGTCAGGAAATTATCAAGTGGACCTTTTTGTTTTGTGGCGTGCAGAGGTTGAAATCACCGAGTGCATTGTTGAGAATTTTATGTACAGAGTATGGCCAAATGATTTGAAACATTTTTAGAGTTTAATAAAAGCTTTTCTTTTACAAACGACTCCCTTATTATCAAGGACCAAAGGCATCTCGAGGATAACGGTTATTGTATTGGACGAGTAAACGGTGAGAAACCGAAGGTTATTTGTAACAATAGTTTTAACTGGCATTAAAAGAATGTGTTTACATTGGACATTGGCATAAAGACGACAATGTCATAGTCAGCCGGGAAGCAGCCCCGTTGTACTGTGTTCCACAGACGGGCAGTTCTAAGAAAATAAACATAGCTCATGGAAGTTCTGCTTAGTTCTAGGAACACAGATGGAAAAAGGCAATTTATTGACAGTGGTTGTATCTAGACGAGTGTTTGTTGTGAATGTTTTATGCCGCTATTATAGAATAAAGTTTAGTCAAGCACCTGCCATGACAATAACAATAGAGTAAAGAAATACTTGTAACCTTTATCCTGTAAGAAAGAGGCTGTATGGTGATGAAGAGAACATCACCCACTAGATTTCGAAGTCGGTTTTCTACTCTGCCGAGTCAAGAAAGGCACCTCCCCAGACTTGGCAACAGTACCTCCCCATTTTAGGACGCATTGTATTCTTCTACGATTGCGTCAGGAGGTAGATACGTTTTACAGCGTTAGAATAATCCAACCTTTTTACAAGCGACCTTGACAACGGATTTGACATGAGTCTTCCATTTCAGGTCTGGAGTAAATGTCAGTCCTAAAAGCTCATCAAAGTAGGAGTGTCCTTAAGGTGAGTTACATTTATTTCAATTAGAGACAAATTAAAATAAAGAAAATAGTATTTTTATGTGTAAATGTACATATGATACCATTTTGGTTTGATTTTGTTTTAGGTTGTCCATATGGATTAGACACCCTACTAATGTGTCAGATAATTTGCCTTACACAATGAGTTAGAAAATGCGCATGCCCATATATAAATGTATATATTTATATATATATATATATATATATATATATATATATATATATATATATATATATATATGTGTGTGTGTGTGTGTGGGGAGGGGGGGTGGAATCACCAACGACTGCATGTTTTGCAGAATCAAGCACGGACAAGAGGTGGCTTCATTTATGGCATCCCCTCAGCTCATCACAACACCTGCCCCATCTGTAGTAGGGTCTGTAAAAGTCTGGCAGACTTCAAGAGCCACATCCTTATAAATATATATATATATAAATAAATTTTTCGTGGTACAAAATTTAATAACGGCGAGGAATACGGACGTTTGGCACATTTTGAGGAGGGTAGAATGAGATTAAACAAATATAAAAACAAGAGAAAACGATTAAAAAGAAATTAATTAGTGTACTGAACTGGTTTTCGTCCACACTCATCAGAGTAAAACGTGGAAGTAATTAAATACGACTAAAACCTAAAAAAATTGTAATGAAAACTAGTGACAAGTTTAGGAGAAAAAAATATGGGGAGGAGAGTCACAAGTGGATCACATTAAGTCCTAAAAGTCACTCCTTTTGTTTACAAAGGGAGGGTTTGATTGACTTGATATATATGGCTTCCAGGACTTTGAGGTGGAATAGAGAATGCGATCCACTTATGACAGAAAACCAGTCACTAGTGTACGTCGACGCTCATTCGGCGCTATTTATAAGATGGTCAGCAATAGCAGACCAGGATGTATTGACTAAATTATTTAAATTATTTAGTTGACCCTGGCGTATGGCAGGGGGGATGTGTTGTTTGATTCTGGATTAAAACCTTTGCACTGGTCTTCCCACGTATACGGCATCGCACCGACATTTAAATTGATAAATAATATTACTGATATGCTGGGGTGGGAGAACATCCTTATGAATAGATTTGAGCAAAGGTCGAGCAGAAAAAACAATTCTAGGATTAGATGCCTGGTAACACCGACGCACAGCTACAGAAATTTGATTAGCAAATTTTATGCTAATATTACACAACCAAGATAATATGAGGTACGTCGGGCATTTTGGAGGACCAAAAAGTTTAGGCTAAGTTACTAAGATCGTCCACTTTAACAAGCCTAAACATTTTGGTTTTACTCTGATGAGTGTGGACGAAAACCGGTTCAGTACATTAATTAATTTCTTTTTAATCGTTTTCTCTCGTTTTTATATTTGTTTAATCTCATTCTACCCTCCCCAAAATGTCCTAAACGTCCGTATTCCTCGCCGTTAATATATATATATATATATACATAAATGTTTTCCTTATTCCTTTCCCATTACGTCGGATTACTGTCATCCTTCCTTTCTCCTATATACATATATATATATACATACATATATATATACATATATATACATATATATACATATATATATATATATGCGTTATATTTATATATATAGTTGTTTGCAAATGTATGCTTTGACATATACTTTTTAAATTTTTACATATACTTCCGTTTTCAAGTTGAAATCTCTATTATTGCAAACATATACCATCAGAGCACATATAAATAGACATTATTTTGCTTCATTCAAAAGAGCAAACTTTCATTCGTCTTTTATTCATATTAGTAATCATTTTTTTTTTTCAAAACAAAAACCCTTTGGTACAATTTACGAATCCGTTTCATTCAACAGAAGAATAACCGACATTTGTATGTCAATCCCGGATCTTTCTTCTATGAACTTATCGTGATTTCTAATTTCATACATGTCTTTAAATATTCAAAATGACTAATTGCATACGAAAATACAACACGTGGTCAGTGAAGATTATTCTAAATTTATTAACATTTCTGTTTTCATAACTATCTTACCATATTAGAACGACAATTTAAAAAAAAAACATAGGCAAAAGTGAATTACTCTGGTTTTGTTGAGATCCTATTTAGTATAAAACGTAGCAGATGTACTCATGTACAACTAGTCTCCTTACCCCCTTGCACCGTATCGTCAGCAGTTAAGATGACGTCAATACCCTTCACTTCTTTTTCAAAGACTCCAGGCTAAACACCGATGGCTACCCTCTCGTTCTGAGCAGGTGAGTGAAACGATGGATCAACCAAGTGATTGCATGTAGACCGTGCGCTACTATAGTGATCGGAAGACTAAGGCTTGTTTGTCAGAGAACTTAGTCAACCAAACTTTCTACCTGAAATCTGGACCCGCAGCTCGCCTGACTGCTACTCTTCGACGTTTTAGTGTGTAGCGCGGTGAAACGAGACAGCGACAGATCAATCTACACCAAGGACGAATTTAAATCCAGGATCCCTAGAGCGTTCGGGAGCCGAAGTCAGTTGACAGTAATGATGGCCTGTGGCTGGTTCCGAGGCTCCCTTGAGACTGTAAACAAAGCCAAAATCGGGCTCATCTGTAAAATCGACAGAACTGATGAAGACAAATAGACTCTGGTTTTATGAATAAAGCTAAAAAAAATGAATCTGTTATGCTATTTTGTTCCTAACAATATCCGTGCAAACAAGTCATTATTTTTTTTCTAAAGAATCTCCACTTATCAAGGTCCAAAGGCCACTCGAGGATGAAAGTTAATGAGACAACACCGTGATGATTTGTAATGATGGTGGAAATTAGGCAGAATTTGATTATTTAAGAGGACGGCTCAACAATAATTTGATTTCATTAGACTTGAAAACAACCATGTTTTAGTCAGCTGGGAAGCAACCCCGCGGTCTTGTGTTCCACATATGGGTAGTTCTAAGGAAAGAAACTTTGCTCATGGAAGTTTCGCTTAATTCTAGGCAGAGAGAGAGAGAGAGAGAGAGAGAGAGAGAGAGAGAGAGAGCGGGGGAATATTAACTGTGGTTTTAGTCACACAAGTACTTGCTATGAATGTTTTCCAGGGGTGGGGCAATAGCTTGAAGATCAGTCGTGCAACTGCCATGAGAATAACGACAGAGTAGAGAAAGACTAGCAACGTCTCTTGTGTGAAAAAGAGGTAGTCGGAAGGAGAAAATGATATATTCTCGCTTTGGTACCACAACAAAATAATTGTTTCAATTTATTTCTTCCCGCAGTCAGTGGAGCACATTGCTGCGGGAATGCTTACCTGCAGATTTCAACATAGTCGTTTTAAAATCCAATGTCAACAGATTCCTGTAATAGACCACCCTCACGATTACTCAAACTTCATTAATTCAATTAATGATCCTCAATCCTCTCATAGGGTTCTTCATCTTTTAACTGACACTCATCTCATCACATTAACCATAGAATAATCTGAAACACAATATCACGGGGCTGCTTTCCGGTCGACTACAACATGGTCGTTATTAAATCCAATGTTAACAAATCCTGCCTATTTAAACCATCGTTTTTCCAGTTCTCTAGTTGTGTTATTTCCTTGTCAACTCTGACAAACTCCTTAACCTTAATCTTCGAGTGGCATTTGGGTCTTGATAAGCGGTGACCTGTTAGTAAAGAAAAATTGGAAATACATTTTATACATTTTATATATTTCAATGTGAGGGATTTTGTTTAAAAGAAAAAGGCATGTTCGACAAAAATGAAAGGTTGGCATATTGAATGAGATGATAATAAAGAAAACAAACTAATAATAAATATATTTCAACTTTAACTTCGATGTTTTACATGACACGTTGAGTCTTTATCACGGAAGTAAAATGTCATATGTGTACAATATAGAGAACTAGGGAGAAAAAAAGTGAGAAGATGGAGAAGGGTATAAAAGTAAGAGTAAATTAAGAGGTTGAATAGTTGCTTATAGGTTAGTGCAAGTGAAAAGTGAACATTTTTAACCCTAAAGATGTACTCAGTAATTCGCTGCGAGAGGATGTAAATAGGTAAGGCCATCTACACTATCCCCTCTCATGAATGCGACAAAATAAACATCGACTTGACACATCACTCTCTCAAAAATACATTTATGATCACAACAGAGCCATAAAGTTAGGTGACATCAAGAGTGAACTCGTTACACGCATGTTATCCAAGAATCACAATTTTAATACACAAAAACGAAAAGAGAGAGAGAGAGGGGGGAAGAAAGAAGGGAAATAAAGAGATATAAAGGAAAGAAAGAGGGGAAATAGAGAGAGAGAGAGGGGGGGAGTGTAATACACAAAAATCTGCAATTCAGACTTTAGCGTTCTCTGTATAAAACTTGACTTCAAATTTGTAGGTTTTCATGAAAAAGACTCGGCAAACAGAGTCTAAATATCGGAATCAATTAAGAATAGTTTTAATTAGTTAAGAATAGTTTTAATTAGTTAAGAATAGTTTTAATTAGTTAAGAATAGTTTTAATTAGTTAAGAATAGTTTTAATTAGTTAAGAATAGTTTTAATTAGTTAAGAATAGTTTTAATTAGTTAAGAATAGTTTTAATTAGTTAGTGTATCATCTCAATTCATGTATTAAGCCTTTCACATTTGAATGTGTATTTATTTGTATTCAAATGTACAAAACAGTTCAGACGTTTATTAGTACACTTCCGATGATTTTATTACCCATTAAACCAAAATTATGAGCTACATTAATTATTAACTACACCACACGTGACCCGTTGGGTCAGTATATATATATATATATTATTAAGTATATCATCCCTTGATTCTGGTGATACCAGATCAGGCTGCCCTGTGGCTCCCTGAGACAAAATTCACCTACATTGACGTTTTTTTTTGTTGTTTTTTTTAGTAAAACTTAATTATGTTCTACAAAACCAAAAACAAAAACAACAGCCCCTCTCCCTTTCTCCCTCCCCTTTTTTATTTTTATTTTTCCTACCCTACTCCCGGTCCTGGATATGACCTTAAACTACATCCGATGGTGAGATCCGGCTTACGGACTTTGGGGAATGTGGAGCCTCCTCTTAATTACCATTGCTCCCAGGTCCACCCTGACCCGGAGTGGTAGTACCTGTTAGGTTCCCAACTATGGGTTAAATAGAAACAGATATTAAAAGGGGAAAGAAACAAAAAAGAGAAGAAAACAAGACCAGATTCGGCATTAAATAACCCATAAAGGGTTGATATGCCGTAAAACAAAACTACCAAACCAAACCATCCCTTGATTATGATATTAGTAGATAATTTTTTCCTTGCGATTATTATAAAATCAAATGATTCCACTAAGTCAGAATACATCGTTATGTTATGCTACTTCGCGTTATTATAAATTCAGAATATATTGTGATGTTATTATACAACCTTTACACTCCCCTCTCTCTCTATTTCCCCTCTTTCTTTCCTTCTATCTCTTTATTTCCCTTCTTTCTCCCCCCTCTCTCTCTCCCTTTTCGCCTCACTCTCTTTCCCCACTTTTCAATTATTTACATCACTCCATTGCTCTATAATCACTTCTCTTACCATTCATCTTCCATTTACTTTATTCGCTGTTTCTCACACGATATAAAGCATGTATGTATATGTGAAATTAATCTCCTGAACAGAACAGTTTTGCACCACTTTTATGCTCCCTTCCGAAGATTACACTCAAGATATAATGATAATAAACTTTATGTACAGAATTCTTCTTCCAATTTTAATCAAATATATTTGAAGTTTTAATGGAGGTTCGGTCTACATAGATCTCTTAGGTTAGGAGAGCACTTAAGGATTCGCGACCACTTCGATTGTCTTCCCCAGAAAATGTTATACATATGTGTCGAAAAATGAGAGAGTAACACAGAGTGTAGCTAGCCGAAGAGCGAGATTGCGAAAAAAATAAAACCTTCCTTCGCCACCTTCTACTTAGGTCTAGTGACTATCGTGGTGCTAACGAAATGGCGACATGGAACTCTCCGGTAATGAAGAAGGTTTTTGACAACAATTAAACGTCGTATTCCTCTACTGGTGTTGATTCCCTGTAATAACCGGCCTTCGTCTTTGATGTTGGAAGAACTTCATCAGTCGCCAACAGCCACACTCCGTTCTTCTTATTTTGTACATATGATTTAAATTTCATAAAATATGAGATGCTTGAGGTTTTAAGGTGGTTATGCCATAATAGACTTTTTTTTGGGGGGGGGGTCAACTAAAAGATTCGAGAATGCTTCCATTGTGTTTCCTGGTGAATTTTACATCAGAATACACTTTTAGATTTGATGTATATTTCTGGCGTGTCTTTCTATAGGGAACAGACATGCATCACACATACATACATTGAGTTTTATATATAGATATAGATTTCGTAGTGAGTCTTTTAGTAATGGATACGTTAGAAGTGTAGGCGAATATCGCTGCAGGCAATAATCGTGTGCTGGTATGCGTCTGCTTGCTTTTCTACAATTTCTAAAATAGAATCCCCCGAGTACTTCTCGATTCTCTCCCTAAAAATTTGATATCGTCCCTTTGGCGTCCATATCAACCAGTGTTGGGATCTCGGTTATAAATTGCCCCATTGTCTTCCATTGTGACAACCGAACTGAGTTCTACTTTCCTCTATATTCGACGCTAGCTGCAGATCTAATTACAAACAAATGTGAAGACTCCAGCTGTTCAAACAAAGTGACACAGGATCGTACGTGGGAAGATGGTGGTTAAAGAGTGAACTTTCTTCCAGGCGACGATGACTCAGCCCAGGGCTCAGAAACTCTTACAAAGAGCACACACGTCAAAGATAGTGTTACCGTGACATATGTACTGGTTGACGGATGGATTCTCGGAATTTAATTGACACAATGTTTCGGAATATTTTATGTGAGGATTGATAATTATGATTTGTATTATTTGTGTTATTCGGACTACTGTTCTCATCTTGGATGTTATTCTCACAACGTTTCGGCCGATGTAGCGTCAGGCCTTCTTCATGTGTATCTTGTGGAACACGGGAACCTTTATGTCAAATTCGGGAATATGCACGGAATTTTGAACGTAACCATTTATTTAATTCAGGAGAGTAGCTTGTTCTCGTTCTGTCAGCCATCGCCCAGTAAAAGTCTAAAAGTAATTCGTAATTGTGTTCTTAGTATCGCTCGCACTGCGGGTTGAACGCTATCGATTTTCACAGTATACTGAAAACTGAGACATCAGTCTTGCATATATATATATATATATATATATATATATACAGGGTGGGCCAAAATAAGGGTCCTATCTTTAAATTTGAATAACTTGAATTTGAATAACTTCCACAAAATAAAAGTTAAACTCACCAAACTTTATGTGTGTGTAGACTGACCCTTCCGAGATTCTTTGAAATAAGCAAAACAAATTTTAGCCGAAAAACACTTCTTAAAACTTACAAAAACTAAAGTATTGTTTTTTACACTGTTTTGAGTTTTTTAAGCAAAAATAATGTTTTCTAAATGAGGGTACGTTCCTTAGAGCTAATACGGCTCATGCTTGCTTCGGAAGGGGTCCTTTACTTATTCTAAAAAAATCAAAAAAAAATCAATAAATAAAAAAGTTATGAATTTTTAAAAATAGGACCCTTATTTTTGCCCACCCTATATATATATATATATATATATATATATATAGAGAGAGAGAGAGAGAGAGAGAGAGAGAGAGAATGAGAGAGAGAGAAAGTGCCCGTAATTTATTACAGAAATATAATTTTTACAAGAAATGTATGTGATAAAAAAGTGGGGTTTATTCAAAATTCGATATGGGTGTCAGCAATCGCTACCAGCTTCTAAAGCTACCTGGAAACCGCGTCAACTGATTTCACAAGTAACTTTTGTTCTTTTTTTTTGTTTTTACTAATGAGTCCACACTTATCAAGGCTAAAGTCCCATTCAAAGATTAAAGTCAACAAGATGAATAGATTGAGAAATGAATGATGATGAATACTATGAGGGTATTGAAAACAGCAGCCGACCCAGAAAGCAGCATTTTCCCCCATTGCCAAACCATCGCTTGTGGAATGTGGTGACAAAAGGATAAAATAATTCATAACCCTTGCTCCTCCATTCATTTCATGTAAGAATTATATTTCAGTAATAACTTATAAGTATTAAGGCGTTACTTTCCAATCAACCGGTATATACAGAGCGACCAAGAGAGAGAGAGAGAGAGAGAGAGAAGGAGAGAGAGATAAAAGGAAAGAGAGAGAGAGAGAAGGAGTAAGAGAGAGAGATTTAAAAATCAGTTAGAAACCAGATTAGACTATTGTTTTCAAATGAATGATTTTTTTTTTCATTCGAATGTTCGGCTTAATAAGTTTTCTTCGAGGTGATACAGGTATTTTTTTTCCTTGTTTCGTTTAATAGTCGAAATCTTACTTCATTGCTGAAGATCGCCGATTTCCTCCAGTCTTGTTAAAGAAACTGATTTTTTGTTAATGTCCAATAGCCGTAGTGATACGTGCTGGCACGCATGTCTAAATATTGATATTTGGAAAGAAACTTGAAAGAATCTTTCAAAATATTACCTAAGGGAAAGAGGCAAATTTCCATTTTTCTTGATGAGATTTCAATTTCTAACAGATGTTGATCGATACCATCGACATGCCAGTGTCGCAGATCATGTACATGTCTGTATAAATAAAAATAATCGCATATATATATATATATATATATATATATATATATATATATATATATATATATATATATATATATATATATATATACGTATAAGGACTTTCCGGACAACCTAATATGTATACATACATATTTATATATATATATATATATATATATATATATATATATATATATATATATATATATATATATATATATATATATACTCTGTGTGTGAAGAAGCAATACGTTTTATAAATAAGTACTTAAGTACCGTATAAATTCCTGAGAAAATTACAGACTTATTTTCATACACCTGGAGAAATATTTGTGCATATGTAGAAAATAGAATGGAATTAAATTACTTTTCTTGAGTGTTTTGAAATTGGATCTCTGCGATTAAATTTCCCAAAAGTGTGTATATTTCTCCGACCCATAAATGACTAATATTTTTCGTTATCTTTTTTTTTAGTCGAATGAAATGCTTGTCGGAGTAATTAAAATGCTTGATTTTATTGGCATCCGTTTTCAACTGTAAAACTTGTAAGTTCATCACATATTTGGTATGGAGTGGGAAATGTTATTTAATGTGTTGTTTAAACATTAAAATGGAGACAAGTATATCATGGGTCGATTGAGTCAGACCAAAAACCTACAACTCCTTGAGCACAACGGTTTTGACTTAATCTCTCTATTTTGCCAGATCTCCTTTTTTTTCTTCTGCTATCTATCTCCCTCTTTCTCTCTATCTTTTCTCTCTCTCTCTCTCCCTCTCTCTCTCTCTTTCTCGATAAAAAGTGACGTCATAGGTAGGATGACGACTGTTTGGATAAGAAAAAGCAGTTGAAAACGTATGTATTAACAAGCCGCGCATGTGTGGTCCCCCTCTCTATGTGACTCGATGTGGCGAGTGTAAAATGCAATAAATTTGGGCAATTTCGGGCATTTTTGACCCCCCTTTGACCCCCTGGGGCGCGAACCAGAATGTTTCTGAGGTCAAGGATGCTCATTTTATATCCAGAACAATTGCCTCTACATTTTGGCCAAGTTTCCGAGAAATTGATTGATGGATGAAAAGTTATGGGGCAAAAAATGTCATTTTTTGCCATTTCGGGGGCTTTTGACCCCCGGGGGGGGGGGCCTAGCCAGATTTTTTTTTTTAAATCGAAGTATGTCACTTTCTAACCTGACCAAAGTAACAACTTCATGCAAAATTTCAGACAAATTCAATGGATGGTTGCGGAGAAAAATCCGGACGGACGGACGGACGGACGGACGGAAATGCCTCAAAACATAGGTCTCCCGATTTTATAAATCGGGAGGCCAAAAATATGTGCGAACATTAGTCAGAAATAGTTCTCTCTCCTTCTAGTTTTCTTTTTATTTCTCCTCTCTCTCTCTCTCTCTCTCTCTTCTGACCACCCTCTCTCTATGTCACTCTCTCAAAACGAACTTGTTTATAATAAAGTAACAGGAATAGTCAGCGTTGCTTGGGATTGAATTAAGAATCATATGTACTTTTGAGTTCAACTGTGTTTTACCTGGCACAGCTGGAGTAGGTGTCCGTACGAGTTGAGATACGTCCTTGACAATCTGTCTGACAGTGGCTTGTTTCTGTCGGTCTGAATTATAGTTCTAGGCTTTAACTGCTCCCTGAGAAAAAGTTAGTTTATTGCTAATCGCCTGAGGCGCCCTTACCGGGAATACCAACGGAGCTGCTCGGGCATTTTTGTAAGCCAGTGTGAACTACACATAGTGAGCTGGCGTTTCAAAACCACACCTGACCATGTGTCTAACCTCTCGGTTATTCTAGTTTTATTGAAGTATATTAAGTAATATTAACTAATATTAACTAATATTAACTAATATTAACTAATGCCTTTTTACACCCATGCAATTTGTGTCCCTCTCGTTTCAACTTATGTGTTAATACTCTGAATGTTTTGAATGTTTTTATTGATTTATTTAATTCGCTGTCCTCCTTCTGTTCCGTATAATCTTGTCAGTCGGAATTGATCTCTTGTACTGAAATCTGATGCTTCTTTTCATTAAACTTCTGTACGTGATGCTATAAAAGGGGCTGACGAAGACGTCTTGGTATTGTCAAAGAATTCCAACAAATAATGAACAAACAAATATTTCCGAAACGAATGCTCGTTGGTTTTGAATTGTTGGAATAATGCGCAAATTATATTGATCTCAACCTCGTCGTTAAGATCACACGGACTTTAAAACCTCTTCAGAACGATATCGAAAGCACATACCAACAATAGGAGAAAGGAGAGAAAAAAACAAACTGAAAACACAAGAATGTTTCTATTGTAAATCTGAATTTAATTGAAGTTTAAAAGGAATTAATTATGTAAATGACAAAACCCGTCCAGTGTCTGAGCGACTTTTTGTAACAGTATATAAGGAAGTTGAAACAGTATTACTTGAAGAAAGATTCTTGACACGTTTTACGTTCTAATCGCAGTTCCGTCTTGAAATTTCGTTCTTCTTTGTTTATATGTTATCTAATGTTATTTAATGGTATGTAATCTAAATTTATTGATTAATAGTTTCCTAATTCTAACGGTATACAAAGATTATGAACGCTGACTTGAAAAAATTAATTAATTAAATAGTAATTACTCGAGCCCCCCCATCTCTCTCTCTTACGTTTACAAAAATTCTCCAGGACAGACAGACAGACAGACAGATTTTGCAATCGAAAATTTATTATGTTTGACTATTTTTAAATTAATTAATTTTTATTTAAAAAAATATATATATTTCTTCGTTGTTTCTGGCTTTTCGATCTTACAAATTTATTCACATTAAGGCGACGCTTTCAGGTGAGGAAAAAATGAACGCTGAAACCATTGCTTCAAGCTTCCCCTATCAGAATTGAACATCCTTCTGTCTGAGGACTCGGAAGTGGTTAGCATTTGAGTATTTTGAGTATGAGTGCAGCTACATGCCGACATTCTTTGTCAACGAGAGACTGTAAGTAATTAAATGCAAGACGGAAATACGCATCAAGTAGGTCGCCGTCTTACAAGTGTGTGTAACTCATGTGTTCAGGGATTTTCTTAAAGAAAACGGTGGGAATCAAGTTATGTTTTATGTTTGTTTTAAAGTGATGCACTCATTGAACAAAATGCATTTCTGTTTTGACAAGCGCAACTTTTGGGTTGATAATCTATGAAACAGACTTTGTTTTAAGAAAGGAACTGCAAATTCCACCTCGACAGGGACTAAATATCAGTTTATAACGGAAGTATGTTCTGTGTTTATCATTAAAATGCAGAAAAAAGGGAATATTAAAAATAGGGTCATAAACATATGTGATCATGAATAAATAGTTACAATGTAGAACTTGATAAATTCAAATTCTTCAAAGTGAGAAGATTTTGAGTATCGCTATGAAGTACTTCCGGTAGAGAAGTTCAGTGGGTGTTCATAGTTTCCATTAGTCCAAAGTTTAGTATTATCGTACGATTATCGTAGGGTTTAGGATTACTATAAAAGTAGGGTCTCATCTATAGTTAAAAAAGAATATCTCCTTTGTACGATTATCGTAGGGTTTAGGGTTACTATAAAAGTAGGGCCTCATCTATAGTTAAAAAAGAATATCTCCTTTGTACGATTATCGTAGGGTTTAGGGTTACTATAAAAGTAGGGCCTCATCTATAGTTAAAAAAGAATATCTCCTTTGTACGATTATCGTAGGGTTTAGGGTTACTATAAAAGTAGGGCCTCATCTATAGTTAAAAAAGGAATATCTCCTTTGTACGATTATCGTAGAGTTTAGGGTTACTATAAAAGTAGGGCCTCATCTATAGTAAAAAAAGAATATCTCCTTTGTACGATTATCGTAGGGTTTAGTGTTACTATAAAAGTAGGGTCTCATCTATAGTTAAAAAAGAATATCTCCTTTGTACGATTATCGTAGGGTTTAGGGTTACTATAAAAGTAGGGCCTCATCTATGGTTAAAAAAGAATATCTCCTTTGTACGATTATCGTAGGGTTTAGGGTTACTATAAAAGTAGGGCCTCATCTATAGTTAAAAAAGAATATCTCCTTTGTACGATTATCGTAGGGTTTAGGGTTACTATAAAAGTAGGGCCTCATCTATAGTTAAAAAAGAATATCTCCTTTGTACGATTATCGTAGAGTTTAGGGTTACTATAAAAGTAGGGTCTCATCTATAGTTAAAAAAGAATATCTCCTTTGTACGATTATCGTAGGGTTAAGGGTTACTATAAAAGTAGGGCCTCATCTATAGTTAAAAAAGAATATCTCCTTTGTACGATTATCGTAGAGTTTAGGGTTACTATAAAAGTAGGGTCTCATCTATAGTTAAAAAAGAATATCTCCTTTGTACGATTATCGTAGGGTTTAGGGTTACTATAAAAGTAGGGTCTCATCTATAGTTAAAAAAGAATATCTCCTTTGTACGATTATCGTAGGGTTTAGGGTTACTATAAAAGTAGGGTCTCATCTATAGTTAAAAAAGAATATCTCCTTTGTACGATTATCGTAGGGTTTAGGGTTACTATAAAAGTAGGGTCTCATCTATAGTTAAAAAAGAATATCTCCTTTGTACGATTATCGTAGGGTTTAGGGTTACTATAAAAGTAGGGTCTCATCTATAGTTAAAAAAGAATATCTCCTTTGTACGATTATCGTAGGGTTTAGGGTTACTATAAATAATAGTTACAATGTAGAACTTGGTAAATTAAAATTCTTCAAAGTGAAGAGATTTTGAGTATCGCTATGAAGTACTTCCGGTAGAGAGGCTCATAATTGAGCGCTTTTGGGTGTTCATAGTTTCCATTAGTCCAAAGTTTACTATTATCGTACGATTATCGTAGGGTTTAGGGTTACTATAAAAGTAGGGTCTCATCTATAGTTAAAAAAGAATATCTCCTTTGTACGATTATCGTAGGGTTTAGGTTACTATAAATAATAGTTACAATGTAGAACTTGATAAATTAAAATTCTTCAAAGTGAAAAGATTTTGAGTATCGCTATGAAGTACTTCCAGTAAAGAGGCTCATAATTGAGCGCTTTTGGGCGCTTATAGTTTCCATTAGTCCAAAGTTTAGTATTATCGTACGATTATCGTAGGGTTTAGGGTTATTATAAAAGTAGGGTCTCATCTATAGGTAAAAAAATATCTCCTTTGTACGATGCAAACTACGTTGGCAATGTTTTCAGTCTGTCTCTGCCAGAGTGTTTTACTTTAATTTTGTATCATCTTATTTCCCAACACTACAAAGTACTCGAACTCAATCAACTACCATCGATCGATTACAGAATTCTCCCTCTCTGTCTCTGTCTCTCTCTCCCCCTCTCTCTCTCTCTATATATATATATATATAAAAATATATATATATTATATATATATATATATTATATATATATATATATATATAGGGTGGGCAAAAATAAGGGTCCTATTTTTAAAAATTCATAACTTTTTTATTTATTGATTTTTTTTTTTTTAGAAAAAGTAAAGGACCCCTTCCGAAGCAAGCATGAGCCGTATTAGCCCTAAGGAACGTACCCTCATTTAGAAAACATTATTTTTGCTTAAAAAACTCAAAACAGTGTAAAAAACAATACTTTAGTTTTTGTAAGTTTTAAGAAGTGTTTTTCGGCTAAAATTTGTTTTGTTTATTTCAAAAAATCTCAGAAGGGTCAGTCTACACACACATAAAGTTTGATGAGTTTAACTTTTATTTTGTGGAAGTTATTCAAATTCAAGTTATTCAAATTTAAAGATAGGACCCTTATTTTGGCCCACCCTGTATATATATATGAAATAAATAAATAAATGTATATATATATGTATATATGAAATATTTTTATAAATATATATTTTTAATTTTAAAACATTTGTAGATAAAGAAAATAACCAAGAGGGAAAAAAGGGGGGTTATTAAATGGAATATTCTAACTCTATAAAATAGATGTTCTGTAAAATAGTAAACTCAATTTGAAAGGAACAACACAGGTAAAGAGGAAACTATATTTAATAACTTTAAAAAACAAATCTGGAGGCAAAACTAAATCAAATATTTAAACTTTTTAACTAAAAAATAATTATTAAATAGGGAGGTGGTGTCTGATCAACACTGCTGGGATGCCATGATAAAGAAATACTGTTTTGTTTTTAAAATCCCGAAACAGTTTTCATCGTAAACAACTGACGATCCCTTATATAAAAAAAACATATATAAAAATATATTTACATTAGAGTAAATTCTTGGAAGTAAACTAATATAGTGATTGCAGTAGATTGATTGACTTACTAGACAAAAATCTTTCAACAAATGTTTTTTCTCCAATTTTGAAGGTTAAAAAAACTTCCGAGACTATATATATATATATATATATATATATATGTGTGTGTGTTTTTCGTTCAAGTTTTAAGTATTGCATGGAAAGTTTATAAAATTGAAATAAAAGCCAAATTAGCAATACAAGATTAATTTTTTTTTTTTCTTACATTAATCCTATCGATTACGGAATAAAATTCCTTCTTCAGGGGTGACCAGTATTGAGTCATTTTTTTTTTTTTTCATCAAAAAACAAGAATAAAGAAACTTATTTCTTTGTTAATTTGACAAACGTCTTAGATGGTACGACGTAATCGCCTTGATGTTATGAAATGGCGGTAGGATTCAAAACCGGTGACGAACGAGAGATGCGTTGGCACGCTGTCGAGTAATGTGTGTGTTTTTCGTTCAAGTTTTAAGTATTGCATGGAAAGTTTATAAAATTGAAATAAAAGCCAAATTAGCAATACAAGATTAATTAATTTTTTTTTTTCTTACATTAATCCTATCGATTACGGAATAAAATTCCTTCTTCAGGGGTGACCAGTATTGAGTCATTTTTTTTTTTTTTTCATCAAAAAACAAGAATAAAGAAACTTATTTCTTTGTTAATTTGACAAACGTCTTAGATGGTACGACGTAATCGCCTTGATGTTATGAAATGGCGGTAGGATTCAAAACCGGTGACGAACGAGAGATGCGTTGGCACGCTGTCGAGTAATGTGTGTGTTTTTCGTTCAAGTTTTAAGTATTGCATGGAAAGTTTATAAAATTGAAATAAAAGCCAAATTAGCAATACAAGATTAATTTTTTTTTTTTTTTCTTACATTAATCCTATCGATTACGGAATAAAATTCCTTCTTCAGGGGTGACCAGTATTGAGTCATTTTTTTTTTTTTTTTCATCAAAAAACAAGAATAAAGAAACTTATTTCTTTGTTAATTTGACAAACGTCTTAGATGGTACGACGTAATCGCCTTGATGTTATGAAATGGCGGTAGGATTCAAAACCGGTGACGAACGAGAGATGCGTTGGCACACTGTCGAGTAATGTGTGTGTTTTTCGTTCAAGTTTTAAGTATTGCATGGAAAGTTTATAAAATTGAAATAAAAGCCAAATTAGCAATACAAGATTAATTTATTTTTTTTTTCTTACATTAATCCTATCGATTACGGAATAAAATTCCTTCTTCAGGGGTGACCAGTATTGAGTCATTTTTTTTTTTTTCATCAAAAAACAAGAATAAAGAAACTTATTTCTTTGTTAATTTGACAAACGTCTTAGATGGTACGACGTAATCGCCTTGATGTTATGAAATGGCGGTAGGATTCAAAACCGGTGACGAACGAGAGATGCGTTGGCACGCTGTCGAGTAATGTGTGTGTTTTTCGTTCAAGTTTTAAGTATTGCATGGAAAGTTTATAAAATTGAAATAAAAGCCAAATTAGCAATACAAGATTAATTAATTTTTTTTTTCTTACATTAATCCTATCGATTACGGAATAAAATTCCTTCTTCAGGGGTGACCAGTATTGAGTCATTTTTTTTTTTTTTTCATCAAAAAACAAGAATAAAGAAACTGATTTCTTTGTTAATTTGACAAACGTCTTAGATGGTACGACGTAATCGCCTTGATGTTATGAAATGGCGGTAGGATTCAAAACCGGTGACGAACGAGAGATGCGTTGGCACGCTGTCGAGTAATGTGTGTGTTTTTCGTTCAAGTTTTAAGTATTGCATGGAAGTTTATAAAATTGAAATAAAAGCCAAATTAGCAATACAAGATTAATTTATTTTTTTTTTTCTTACATTAATTCTATCGATTACGGAATAAAATTCCTTCTTCAGGGGTGACCAGTATTGAGTCATTTTTTTTTTTTTTCATCAAAAAACAAGAATAAAGAAACTTATTTCTTTGTTAATTTGACAAACGTCTTAGATGGTACGACGTAATCGCCTTGATGTTATGAAATGGCGGTAGGATTCAAAACCGGTGACGAACGAGAGATGCGTTGGCACGCTGTCGAGTAATGTGTGTGTTTTTCGTTCAAGTTTTAAGTATTGCATGGAAAGTTTATAAAATTGAAATAAAAGCCAAATTAGCAATACAAGATTAATTAATTTTTTTTTTCTTACATTAATCCTATCGATTACGGAATAAAATTCCTTCTTCAGGGGTGACCAGTATTGAGTCATTTTTTTTTTTTTTTCATCAAAAAACAAGAATAAAGAAACTGATTTCTTTGTTAATTTGACAAACGTCTTAGATGGTACGACGTAATCGCCTTGATGTTATGAAATGGCGGTAGGATTCAAAACCGGTGACGAACGAGAGATGCGTTGGCACGCTGTCGAGTAATGTGTGTGTTTTTCGTTCAAGTTTTAAGTATTGCATGGAAAGTTTATAAAATTGAAATAAAAGCCAAATTAGCAATACAAGATTAATTTATTTTTTTTTTTCTTACATTAATCCTATCGATTACGGAATAAAATTCCTTCTTCAGGGGTGACCAGTATTGAGTCATTTTTTTTTTTTTTCATCAAAAAACAAGAATAAAGAAACTTATTTCTTTGTTAATTTGACAAACGTCTTAGATGGTACGACGTAATCGCCTTGATGTTATGAAATGGCGGTAGGATTCAAAACCGGTGACGAACGAGAGATGCGTTGGCACGCTGTCGAGTAATGTGTGTGTTTTTCGTTCAAGTTTTAAGTATTGCATGGAAAGTTTATAAAATTGAAATAAAAGCCAAATTAGCAATACAAGATTAATTTATTTTTTTTTTCTTACATTAATCCTATCGATTACGGAATAAAATTCCTTCTTCAGGGGTGACCAGTATTGAGTCATTTTTTTTTTTTTTTCATCAAAAAACAAGAATAAAGAAACTGATTTCTTTGTTAATTTGACAAACGTCTTAGATGGTACGACGTAATCGCCTTGATGTTATGAAATGGCGGTAGGATTCAAAACCGGTGACGAACGAGAGATGCGTTGGCACGCTGTCGAGTAATGTGTGTGTTTTTCGTTCAAGTTTTAAGTATTGCATGGAAAGTTTATAAAATTGAAATAAAAGCCAAATTAGCAATACAAGATTAATTTATTTTTTTTTTCTTACATTAATCCTATCGATTACGGAATAAAATTCCTTCTTCAGGGGTGACCAGTATTGAGTCATTTTTTTTTTTTTTTCATCAAAAAACAAGAATAAAGAAACTTATTTCTTTGTTAATTTGACAAACGTCTTAGATGGTACGACGTAATCGCCTTGATGTTATGAAATGGCGGTAGGATTCAAAACCGGTGACGAACGAGAGATGCGTTGGCACGCTGTCGAGTAATGTGTGTGTTTTTCGTTCAAGTTTTAAGTATTGCATGGAAAGTTTATAAAATTGAAATAAAAGCCAAATTAGCAATACAAGATTAATTTATTTTTTTTTTCTTACATTAATCCTATCGATTACGGAATAAAATTCCTTCTTCAGGGGTGACCAGTATTGAGTCATTTTTTTTTTTTTTTCATCAAAAAACAAGAATAAAGAAACTGATTTCTTTGTTAATTTGACAAACGTCTTAGATGGTACGACGTAATCGCCTTGATGTTATGAAATGGCGGTAGGATTCAAAACCGGTGACGAACGAGAGATGCGTTGGCACGCTGTCGAGTAATGTGTATATATATATAACTACATACGTAGATATCTATAAATATACATACACACACTCAAATCACATTTCCCATCAGAGCAAACTAGAAAGGATGAACTAGTGAACCTTACAATATTTATTTAATAGTACTCAATAACAAGTAGAGCTGAACAAGTACACACATACACACAAACACATACACACATATACACATCCATACACACATATACACGCATGCAAACACACATACAGACATACACACAGACATACATACACACATACACACACACACACATGCACCCAGACACACATACATACATACATGCACACATACACACATACGCACACACGCAGACAGATGAACACAGAGACACACAAGCACATATACACACAGACACACAGATACACATATATACACACATACACACTTACACACATACACACATACACACATACACACATACGTACTTACACCCATACACACAGACACACAGACACGCAGGCACACACAGACACACCTACATGCAAGCATGAAACTGATTATGTAAAACTACCCTAGTTTAATGCTTTTCCTTGAAATACAATTTGTAAAAAACATCCTGCTTGCTTGTTGAATTTCGTTTTCTACAGAAACAGTAAATGAGGAATTGTCATCAGCGCGAGTCAAGTTTTGCGTGAAAATTAAAACAATGGACTTTTTCGAAGCCATATTTTAGAAAAAGAAAGTTCTGCGTTAGTTAAGTATTACTCAAAAATGAACGCCTTCGTAGTCTTTAATTTAAAAAAAAATCGTGCAGCCATAAAACGAATACTGGATAAATTCGTTTTTATTTAATCATTTTAAATCTTAAAAATACACATCAAAATAATTGTTCAAAGGCTTAAATCTTTAAAAAAATACATTTTTCATTGGAATGCTCTTTGTTTAATTTTATTCTTGTTTCATGAAACGAAGACAATGTATTAAAAAGAATTGATTTCATTTTTTTACATTCGAATATATATATATATATATATATATATATATATATATATATATATATATATATATATATATATATATATAGTCATTTTGTGGATCTAACCGATAATTTCGCATAGTGATCCCAGATGGAATCGAAGAAAAATTTCAATGGTGTCTGGAAATTCCGTGAAAAGTTTAACCGTTATTCAAACTTATTTGAATGACTTAACTATTAATATATGTATTTAAATAACAAACAAACAAACATACAGTGATTATATATATATATATATATATATATATATATATATATATATATAGTAAGCTATGAAAATATATTTATGGCAATTAAGCTACACAGAGGTTTTCGCGTTTCAATTATATCTCCTTATAATATTTTATGTGGATACATTAAATAATACATATGTATGTATACATATATATATATATATATATATATATATATATATATATATATATATATATATATATATATATATATATATATATATATATATATATACAGAGAGATAGAGAGAGAGAGAGAGAGAGAGAAGGAGAGAGAATGAGAAAGAGAGCGGGAGAGAGAAAGAGAGAGACTTATATTTATATTGTTTCTTTAATATTAAATGTTTTTTTTACCTAAGTAATTGCCTTTATTTGCGACTAATCTATGTTAACACACCTTTTAGAATTTCGAAGTGCCAAATGCTTTA
>OY744538.1:92327656-92390156 GCA_963556195.1 Sepiola atlantica | reverse complement strand
AGTCTGAGTGACAACAAGCCTCCCCAGATTTCCAGTATTCTTCACCTCTTTTCGATAACGATGCAATATCGCAACAGCCTCTTACCATTGATTTTTCGCTGGTAAGGACAATTGGTCTTCTCTGGGATTTGAGTGGCAATAAGCCTCCCCATGGTCCCAGCATTCTCCGCACTTTTCCAGTGGAGGTCTGGTTTGTGCTGTCCCTCCTCGGTGTTCTCATCCTCCTCGAACCTCTACAAATATTTGTCTGGTGTCAGCCAAGGCCTATTATATTTTTAAAAAAAATGTTTTAATTTTTAATTTCTTCCTAATTTCTGATTTTTTTTTTTACTTAATTAAAAAATTTTTTTTCAAGGTTTAAAAAGTCTTGTTTAATTTCTTTTTTTAATTAAAATTTTTTTGGGGGGGTGGGAGGGGAGAGAGGGGGGAGTTGATAGTGTTTCTTGTCATTTCTATTTCCTTGGTTCATTTTTGTGTAGTGATAGCTGAGGCCGGTGTAATTCATGGGGGGGGGAATTATGTTTCTTGCAGTTTCTGTTCCTTGATTCGTGTTGTGGTGTTCTTCGTGTGGTTGTTGTTGTTGTTGTTGTTGTTGTTGTTGTTGTTATTATTATTATTATTATTATTATTATTATTATTATTATTATTATTATTATTATTATTATTATTAGTAGTAGTAGTAGTAGTAGTAGTAGTAGTAGTAGTAGTAGTTGTACGCACTGGAAGTTATCACAAATGGCATCGTCAGTGATTGCCCACCGACAACAACCGGTGATGTCGCCTGGAGTCTGAGTGACATGAAGCCTCCCAATATTTGAAGTACTCTCTACCTCTTTTCGATAACCGCCGCAAATGATCTAGCGGTATCGCAAAAGCCGCTTACCATTGATTCCTCGTTTGTAAGAACGATTGGTTTTCTCTGTGATGTGTGTGGCAATAAGCCTACCCAAGCTCCCAGCACTCTGCGCACTTTTCCAGTGGCGGTTTGGTTTGTGCTGTCCTTACTCGGTTTTCTCATCCTCCTTGACCCTTTACGACTATTGTGTGTAGGGTCAGCCATAGCCGACGCCGTCATCTTTTTTTTTGGGGGGGGGGGGGGGCAGATTATGATGTTTCTTGCCGTTTTTGTTCCTTGATACATGCAATGGTATTCTTTCTGTGTTTTTTTTTCTCCCTGTTGTAACTTCCATGTTACTGGTTACTATTCGTAGCTTTTGCGGGTTGGTTTCCGCATTTCAGGATTTTCCTTAAGATTGCAGCTGTTTTGATCATTGCCGTCCTTTGTATGATCTCATTGATCCCTTTGATTCCAATTTCTCCCAGTCTTTTCTCCAGGTTTTTCATGACTGTTCCTAGTGCTCCTACGATTATTGGTATTATATTGACTTTCTTCATGCTCCATATTCCTTTCAGTTCTCTGGCAAGTTCCGTTAATTGGCCTTCGTTTTTCCTGTCTCCTTGATATTCACTCTGTTGCTGCTGAAACGGTTAAGTCTACGATTTGGCAAGATTTTTCCTTCCTGTCGATTATTATAACATCCGGTCTCATTGCTTGTATGAATTATCTGTTTGTACATCTATATTTCAGAGGATATTGTGTTTTTCATTTTACAGTACTTTTTGTTGTTTATGTTTGTGCGATTTGTCTGCGTGTTCGAAATGCGATCGTTTGCACAGTTCCCAGCGTACTGCTTTCCCCACGCAGTTATTCTACTTCTTATTATAGTTGTTGTTGTTGTTGTTGTTCATTGTAAGACGCGTTGCACTTTTTTCGATTTGTACTGATTTACTACTACTACCAATGATAATAATAAGGTGTAAAAGGATGAGGAGGAAAAAGAAGTGTAAGAAGAAGATGAGGAAAGGCATATACCTTGTCTCATAAACTTGTCCAAAAGTTATCCTGCCTTTTCTCTCACGGTGCAGACCACCCACGAAACATGACACCCTCAGCAATCTTGCCCCCCCTCCCCTTTCGTCCTCGGAGACGTCGTCGACCACTCGGGCCCATAAAATTGGCTTCCTGTCGCGGGGGCCGAACTTCAACATCTGTTTGTGTTAGCATCGCTAGTAAATTTCATGGTGAGAATGACTGAGTGCCCCAGGGTGGGTCGTAATACAAGTGTGATTCATGTCTGGTAAAAAAAAAACCTTCCCTTGTTTATGTAACCAGTGATCTCAGATTTGGGGGATGGTTCAAACAAAGTCCACGAAATTCTTTTTTGTATTTTTATTAACACCCAAATATCACATGGTTACCTCGGAAAAATGCTAAACATATATAACAAAAAAAGAGGAATGTGATGATATTACATCCCTGCGCTGCATAAACTGAGCAGATCCTAGGTACCCCTGAAACCTCCAACCGGGTAGAGACTAGGCCTGCTAGAGTAGGCGGATAAGATAATATAATCGGTGCTCTGGAGGTTTTCTTATATTTATTGATTGTCTGCTTACTTAAAATGTCGTCTAAAAATATGTTGCTCTAAAACTTAACTGCATATCATTTACCTCCTTGCCAGGAGGTTAGGCACAAGGTCAGGTGTGCTTTCGACAAGCTAATGCACTAGGAAAAGCGAATTCTGGCTTACATATAAATCGTGAGCTACCCCGTAGGTATTTCCAGGTAGGGACACCTTAGGCGATTAGCAATAAACTAACCCCGTTTCAGGGAGAAGGTAAAGCCTTGGATAGCGAAAGGCGTGTTTGAATGGAAGGTTTTGAGTGACACCGTAAAGATACGAGGTGATCTCAAAGTGGAAGTCGATAAAACCTCTACCTCTTTTTGGCTGACAACTTAAGCAAGTTGAAGAGACTATTGGCGTCCTCTGAGAAGAGAATGTGGGGCGGTCGCGTACAATGTAGCTAGGCGTAACGCAACAAGCAAACTATCTGTCTCTATCTGTGTCTCTTTCTTTTAAGGGAAGTGGGGTCTGATCAACTCTACTGGGAAGCCATGAAATTAAATACTGTCTTGTTTTTAAATTCCCGAAACAGTTTTTCATGGTAACCAACTGATGATCCCTTAAATAATGTTAGAAGCAAACTAATATAATAACTGTAAAAGTTAAATTGACTTACATGAGTGATTTTTCACTGAACGACTTGGGACTTAAGGTTTTTTCTTTTTTCGTTTTTTTTAATATAGTTTTAATGGTTGAGAAACTTCCAAGACTATATATATATATATATATATATATATATATATTACTATTTTATGTATGCACATAAAATTTTATATGGGGATATAATTTTTTATGTGTCAATTTTCGGTATTTACTTCAACAGTGCTCAATACGTAGGTAGAGCTATGTAGTAAGTTATAAATATATTTATGGCAATTTAGCTACACAGAGGCCCCTGCGTTTCATCCCCGGGGGGGGGATCTTCAGGCTAAAATTTTAGCCTGAATATTCCCCCCGGTGATGGAACGCGGGAGCCTCTGTGTACCTTAATTGCCATAAATATACCTTCATAACTTACTATATATATATATATATATATATATATATATATATATATATATATATGTCTATCTATCTATCTGTTTATCTGTCTCTCTGTCTATCTCTCTCTTTCTCACGCGTACACAAGTGGATTGTTGCTCTGATGTATTAATGTAACTGTCTTTCTTTTTAAATAAATCTTTTTCATAAACTAACATCAGCGTCCGAGTGTTTTATTTACAAGCTATAAGTGTGTGTATTCACAGCAGCGACAACACGAGTTTGTATATAGGATTTATACACCAATCGGTGAGTTAAAATATAACAGAAGTGTTGACCTTCTAGAGCTGAACAGAATCATACATCAGCCCGATACCAACAAAACCACTGTCGAACTGATTTGTATCTTTGATACAACAAACTAACTAGACATTAAAAAAATACTGTATTCGGCGTTAATTTTGTTTTACTAATGTGTAACTCCTTATCGTGGCCAACAGGTATTAGAGTATAGAGGTTAATGAGATGGTTGATTGTTAGTTGAAAGATTGAAAATTATTACGAGAGGATAAAAACAGATAAATGGTATGAACACAATTTGATTATTTATGAGGAGCGTCTAGAAGTAGTTGTTTATATCGGATTGAAACGACGATGTTGTAGTCTGCAGGGAAGCAGTCCTATAGAAACGTGCTCCACTTGCTATGGTGTTAAATGTGAAAACATTTATTTCTAATAAAATATGTAATTTGTTAAATAAAAGCTGACAATTTCACTTGATTGTTTATTTTCATAGATTGATTGGCACTGACTCTGCACATAAGACAGTGATCACTGTCAGTTAAAGCTAATAGAATTGTAAGTTAAAGTGATACAGCTCTTCAAATCTTTGAATCAGGTTGTCCGGTAAGTTTGTTCCAATTTTTTAGTGATTCAAATTTCGACAGGTTAGAACATGTCGGATTATTCGTAGACATTCACATTTACGATTAGAGCATACTTGTAGCTATATCTTGCGAAAGAAAGTTACAAATTATATTGCTTGTATTTGGAGCCCTTTTAAAAATGAAAGGTTTAAGGCACTTTATGCTTTTCCATTACCATAAAGGCAAAATTGTATCGCAAACAACAAAACAAGATGCGTGAAGTGTACAGTGAAGATAATTTCATTGACAGAATGCACGGAAATGGTTCGCAAAGTTTAAGGCTGAATCTTTTATCCTTCATGATAAAGAACGCTCAGGCAGGTCATCTTTTACAGATAACGATTTAATCAAGACATTCATTGAGAATAACCTACATTACACAAAACGAGAACTAGCACAAAGGACAAATATATCAAAATCCACGACAGGATTAATATATCAAAATCCACGAAAGGATTAATATATCAAAATCCACAAAAGGGTTAATATATCAAAATCCACGAAAGGATTAATATATCAAAATCCACAAAAGGGTTAATATATCGAAATCCACAAAAGTCTTAATATATCGAAATCCACGAAAAGGTTAATATATCGAAATCTACGAAAGGGTTCATATATCAAAATCTACGAAACGATTAATATATCAAAATCTACGAAAGGGTTAATATATCGAAATGCACGAAAGGGTTTATATATCGAAATCCACGAAAGGGTTCATATATCAAAATCAACGAAAGAGTTAATATATCAAAATCTACGAAACGATTAATATATCAAAATCCACGAAAGGGTTTATATATCGAAATCCACGAAAGGGTTTATATATCGAAATCCACGAAAGGGTTAATATATCAAAATTCACGAAAGGGTTAATATATCAAAATCCACGAAAGGGTTTATATATCAAAATTCACGAAAGGGTTAATGTATCGAATACCACCATCCATGAGCATTTCGTAAAACTATTTAATGGCATATACTTTTTGGGACTTTTCATTTCTTCTAAATTCAGCACGAACTTTCCGGACAACTTGATAATAATACATCTCTGATAATCTTGATTGCTTGCTTGGTTATCTGAATATTGAAGGGTTTAGATGGTGAATGAGACGATAAGTGATGGGAGAAGGGAGATAGAAGGAGTAGTAGTAGCAACATAAGCAGCCTTAGTGAAGGAGAGTAAGAGGACAACGAAAATAAATAAAATGACGTAAATAAAGAATAAAAGCGAGTAGTAGTAGTAGTAGTAGTAGTAGTAGTAGTGGTAGTACTAGTAGTAGTAGTAGTAACAGCATCCGCGTAAGAGAAACACTTGCATGTCTAGAATTGTGATATAGTAAAACAGTCTGTGGGTGAATATTCGGTTTGTCTTTCAATCTGAAGGTTGAAATAGCAACACTATCGGTTGCCCGTCTTGTGCAGTTCTAGGAAGTGCACCCTCCCAGGCTTTGTCTTCTCACCCTTTGAGAAGGGGTTAGTTTATTGCTAATCGCCTGAGGCGCCCCTACTGGGGAATACCGACGGGGCTGCCCAGGCAATTTTTAAATGACCAGAGTGCTCAAATTCTCGAGCGCTGCTTTTTTCAAATCCCACTTTCCCGACCTTGTGTCACATCTTACCTTGTGGGATGAAGATAAATAAATGCAAGACTCTTTTAGACGCTGAAATTTGAAAATGATTTCCATCGCTAAACGCGCAGATTGAACGGACGGATCTTATTTTAGATGCGTCCAAAGATATTACTGAGAGGTTCGTCGGTCGGTCCTCACGCCTTAGTTTGAAATAGCATCATAGTCGGTTCGTCATGCTTGTTTGACATAGCATATTTAGATGTGCCCACGTGTCTATATAAGAGTGTGTGCCTACCCGTCCGTTCGTCCGTCTGTCTGTCTGTCTGTCTGTCTGTCTGTCACGCTTAGGTTTGGAATAGCATTTCAATCGGTCTGTCCCTATTTACTTCCTTCCCCACGAAGGTAGAGTTTGATATAAGGTCGGTTTTTAATGTGGGTAAAATCAAGCTCCCTAGAAGGGGTTACTCTGGATTAGAAAAAATTTTACCTCAGTCTGGAAAGATTTCTCCTTCACTAACTGAGGGCAGAAATATTGAACTGTGTAGTATTAGAACAGATGCTATACTTTGCTCCGAGCCAAAGTCTGTCTGGCGCTATTTACTTACCTCCTCACAAGGGGAGATTTAGACACAATGGTCGTCTTTTTATGTGAAAAAATCCGACTACACAAAAAGGGGCATTTTTGATTGGAACAAAAAATATAATTGCCTCAGTCTAGAAAGATTTCTCATCAACTGACTGAGGGCAGAAATGATGAACTGCAATATCAGAATAGATACTATATTTTGCTCTTAACCAAAGTCGGTCTTTCGTGCTCGCTTGAAATAGAATATTTGTTATTGCTTTTTTATATAAACTCAGTTTTACGTTGAATTATTTTTTTTTACCTATGAGTGACCGACTATATAGGCCTGAATACCACTCGAGAATTTGTTAACATTGGACGTTAAAACGAATATGTTGTAGTCAGCTGGGAAGCAGCCCTGCTTTATTGTGCTCCATAGACGGTAGTTATTTGAATTAAAACTATGTTAACGGAAGTTCAGTTAAGTTTTAGGTACACAGGGAGGGAAAGGAGAATTATTGACAGTAGTTATAGATAGTCGAGTTTTTATTGGGAATTTTTTACAAGGGTTGGGAACCATACAGATAGAGAGAGATATAAGATATAGTGAGAGATATAGTGAGATATAGAGAGAAATAGAAATATATAGAGGGAGATATAGATCAAAGATAAAAAAGATATAATAAAAGATTAGCCCTCTTTTAGTCGCTTTCTCTATATCTCTAAATCTCTCTATCTCTCTATATATCTCTTACTTGGCCTTATGGATACTGCACCCCATAAACTGATATCGTCTCGGCATTCAGGGCTTGATTTACGCCTGTCTATGGGTCTGTCCTGTGTAGTTCTAGAAGGTCCACTCTCCCAGGCTTTGCCTCCCCTCTTTGGGAAGAAGTAAGTTTATTGCTTACTGCCTGAGGCACCTCTACACGGGAATGCCGACGGGACTGCCCAGACAATTTTTATGGCCAGAGTGGTCACCTTCTCGGGCGCTGGCTTTTCAAGCCCCACTTTCCGACCCGACCTTGGGTCACATCTTACCTTGTGGGAGTATGATAACAATGGCCTTGTGCCTAACCTCCTGAAGAGGAGGTAAATAATACTTGGCATTTTGGCTAAAACACAGTGTAGTATCTGTTCCGATGGATACTAAACACTATAGACTGGTATCGTCTTGGCCTTCGGGGCTTGATGACTCCGGTTTGTGGGTTTGTCCTGTGCAGTTCTAGGAGGTCCACCCTCCCAGGCTTTGCCTTCTCACCCTTTAAGAAGGGGTTAGTTTATTACTAATCGCCTGAGGCGCCCCTACCGGAAATGCTGACGGGGCTGCCCAGGCATTTTTTGTAGTCTAGAGTGGTCTCCCTTTCTCGAGGGCGCTGGCTTTTCAAATCGCACTCTCCCGACTTGTGTCACATCTTACCACTGTGGGAGGAAGATAAATAAAATCTCTCTCTCTCTCTATATATATATATATATATATATATATATATATATATATATATATATATATATATATATATATATATATATCAGTCGAGGACCTACCATGAAAATAACGATAGAGCTGAGAAAGGCTAACACCATCTCTTATATTCTATAGACGCGCGTGCCTTCCAACTCTGCAGCGCGCTTTTTAACAGAACCAAACACATCTGAACTGACTTTAAGCCTTTACGCTGGAAAGTACTTAATCATATCGCTAGCCTTGCAGCAAAGATATTGCGTTTCTGCTCAGATTAGACTGGGCCATTTGATACCATGTCTGGCCCAAGCGGTTTTCGCTTCGTGCACGTGGCGCACCCTTCCTTCTGAAAATATTATAACGTTTCACTTAAAGCTAGGTGTCATATTTTTATGCGATAATTATTAAATTCATGACGTGAACACCCACTGGCATCTATTATTTAACACTATATTTTACTGGGAAAATAAAATGTGACCCGTCGAGTCACCCATTTAGCTCAGGTAAAGTTGTTTGAATCGGGAAAAAGTGAGTTTTAAAAGTTAATAATATATCAAAAATAAAAACAGATATAATCATAGATTAACCCTTTTTAGTCGCTATCTCTATTTCTCTATATCTCTCTATCCTCTCTCTCTCTCTTTCTCTCTCTATCTCTCTCTCTCTCTCTCTCTGTATATTTATACATCTCTATATCTCTCTCTCTATATATATATATATTTCTACATCTCTCTATATCTCTCTATATCCCTCTCTCTCTCTCTCTTTGTATATTTATACATCTCTCTCTTTCGCTCTCTCTCTCTCTCTCTATATATATATATATATATATATATATATATATATATATATATGTATATGTCTATATCTCTATATATCTCTTTATATCTCTCTGTATATTTATACCTCCATATCTCTCTCTTCATATATATATATATATATATATATATATATATATATATATATATATATCGTTATATCTATCTCTATATCTCTATATCTGTATAGCTATCTGTATATCTCTATAGCTCTCTATATCTCGCTCTACCTCTATCTCTCTCTATAACTCTCTCTTTCTCTCTCTCTCTCTCTCTCTATGTATCTATATCTCTCTATATCTTTCTCAATATATATATATATATATATATATATATATATCACTCTCTCTTTCTCTCTCTGTCTCTCTTTTTCTTTTCTCTCCTTCTTTTCTAACTCTGGGTGTAAATGTATTAATGACTGCGAAAGGGATAGACGGCGTATAAAATATGATCGGAGAGGTAAAAAAACATAGAATGAGAGAGGGTAAAAGTGATAGACATACACTCAGTAGGAAATAGTCACTTGATGAGTTAAGTTGAAATCGCGGCTAATTAAAAAAATAAATATGTAAGTTCTTTTTTTCATAACTCAATTCTAAAACAGAAATATTTTAGCATGTATTTGTATGATTAAAATATATAGGAACAAATCATTTAACCTTATCTTCCTTGGCTTTTTGCCTAGGAACAAAGTGTAGTATCTGTTCTGGTGATAAACTTAGTTGATTCCGTCTATAGTCAGTGAAGAAGTACTTCAAGACTGAGTCAATTTTTACTTTTTGTTCTAATCCATAGTGCTCCTTTATGGAGAGCTGGATTTTTACCACATGAAAAATCATACATGTATCTAACTTTGCTTTCGTGGGGAGGCAAGTAAATAGTAACTCAGTCTTCGTATAATACTAGAAAAACAATTTTCAGTCCTAGTAATATCAGACTGGGCTAGTGTTCAGGAGAGATCGGAAAAAACATGTAAGTTACTACCTGCCCTACCGGACGTAACCGAGGTTGCAGAATGCACAGAAATATAAAGCCAAAAATAGAATTTCCCAAAAGTAGTATTTCGTCGTAATGCGTGACTTGTTTTATAAGAAATCGAAATGCATTCTACTGGATATAAATTATAAAGTAAATAACATTTGGTAAATAAATTACTTAGTCTAAAAAGGATTTTTTGTCCCGAATTAATTCATTAAATTGTCTAAAATGTTATGTATGAAACAGAAATTAATTCTAGAGAATTTAATGCAAGCAGTAAATTATTTTCATTAATAAAATATTTATTTAGAAAACTATTTTTATTTTATGAAGTAATTTATTGAAATCATTTGATAATAAACTGTAATGAATTGTAGTAAACAGACATTTATTTTTTACTGATGAGTACTCGCTTATCAAGACCTAAAAGCCACTCGAGGAGAAGGGTTAATGGTCTGTGTAATGTTGATGGTAACACACACGCCTTAAAAGTTGTTGGAAAGAAACACTGCTCATGGAAGTGACGTTTAGCTCCAGAGGAAGATAGAAATATTTTACAGTGATTGTAGCTAGATAATGTTTGCTGTGATTGTTTTACAGGGGGAACCAGAGGCTGCGGCTCAGTTGACCACATACCTTCGAAATAACGAGAGAGTAGAGAAAGACTATTCACCTACATTGAGAATAACAAGAGTGTAAAGTAAGACTATACACCTACCTTGAAAATATCGTGAGAGTAAAAAAAGACTATACACTTACCTTCAAAATAACGAGAGAGCAAAGAAAGACTATACACCTACCTTGAAAATATGGTGAAAGTAAAGAAAGACTATACACCTACTTCGAAAATAAGGAGAGAGTAAAGAAAGACTATATATTTACCTTGAAAATAACGATAGAGTAAAGACAGACTATACATCTGATTTTAAAATAACGACAGAGTAAAGAAAGACTATACACTTACCTTGAAAATATCGAGAGAGTAAAAAAAGACTATACACTTACCTTGAAAATATCGAGAGAGTAAAAAAAGACTATACACTTACCTTGAAAATAACGAGAGAGCAAAGAAAGACTATACACCTACCTTGAAAATATGGTGAAAGTAAAGAAAGACTATGCACCTACTTCGAAAATAAGGAGAGAGTAAAGAAAGACTATACACCTACCTTGAAAATAACGAGAAGGTAAAGTAAGACTATACACCTACCTTAGAAAGGGTGAAAGATTAAATAATGACTATAGCCCTACCTTGAAAATAACGAGAGTAAAGAAATACTATACACCTACCTTGAAAATAACGAAAGAGTAAAAAAAAGGTATACACCTTCTTTGAAATTAACGAGAGCGTAAAGAAAGACTATACATCTGATTTGAAAATAACGACAGAGTAAAGAAAGACTATACACCTACCTTGAAAATAACGAGAGTGTAAAGAAAGACTATACACCTACCTTGAAAATAACGAGAGACTAACACTACTATACACTTACCTTGAAAATAACGAGAGTGTAAAGAAAGAATATACACCAACCTTAAAATAACGAGAGATTAAAGAAAGGCTATACACCTACCTTGGAAACAAGGAGAAAGTAAAGAAGAACTATACATCTACGGTGAAAATAATGAAAAAGTAAAGAAAGACTATACACCTTCCTTGAAAATAACGAGAGAGTAAAGAAAGACTATACACCTTCCTTGAAAACACCGAGAGAGTAAAGAAAGACTATACACCTTCCTTGAAAATAACGAGAGAGTAAAGAAAGACTATACACCTTCCTTGAAAATAACGAGAGAGTAAAGAAAGACTATACACCTTCCTTGAAAATAACGAGAGAGTAAAGAAAGACTATACACCTTCCTTGAAAATAACGAGAGAGTAAAGAAAGACTATACACCTTCCTTGAAAATAACGAGAGAGTAAAGAAAGACTATACACCTTCCTTGAAAATAACGAGAGAGTAAAGAAAGACTATACACCTTCCTTGAAAATAACGAGAGAGTAAAGAAAGACTATACACCTTCCTTGAAAATAACGAGAGAGTAAAGAAAGACTATACACCTTCCTTGAAAATAACGAGAGAGTAAAGAAAGACTATACACCTTCCTTGAAAATAACGAGAGAGTAAAGAAAGACTATACACCTTCCTTGAAAATAACGAGAGAGTAAAGAAAGACTATACACCTTCCTTGAAAATAACGAGAGAGTAAAGAAAGACTATACACCTTCCTTGAAAATAACGAGAGAGTAAAGAAAGACTATACACCTTCCTTGAAAATAACGAGAGAGTAAAGAAAGACTATACACCTTCCTTGAAAATAACGAGAGAGTAAAGAAAGACTATACACCTTCCTTGAAAATAACGAGAGAGTAAAGAAAGACTATACACCTTCCTTGAAAATAACGAGAGAGTAAAGAAAGACTATACACCTTCCTTGAAAATAACGAGAGAGTAAAGAAAGACTATACACCTTCCTTGAAAATAACGAGAGAGTAAAGAAAGACTATACACTTATCTTGAAAAAGCGAGAGAGTAAAAAATTACTATAACCCTAGCTTGCAAATAACGAGAGTAAAGAAAGATGATACACCTACCATGAAAACATTTAATTTGAATGTCTGACATGTTTTATTAGAAATATGGAAGGCATTGTATTGGATAAATAAGTAAATCACTTCAGTGTACTAAAAAAGGTCAAATTGATATCAAACAGTGCCTTGTGTATACGCTGTTTTTTATTGCTAATGGGTCACCGCTTATCAAAGACCGGGCACACTCGATCATTTCGACCGGTATCGCTGGAGAGCCATGAATTGTATAGCTGTTATGATTTTAAATCTGCGAAACAGTTGCGTGGTAAACATCTGATGATCCATTTTTTATTTTACGATGTAAGTTAAGCACCCCTTAATGCTTTAATGTTATATAATTGAGCCCCATTTTGTATATGTTAATTTACCAGGGCTAAGTCTGAAATACTTTGATTTATTTAATATCCTTAGGAATTAAAACTATTTTTTATCTTTGCTTTTAGATGACTCAAAGCTCGTTTACATTATATATATATATATATATATATATATATATATATATATATATATATATATATATATATATATATATATAATATATATATATATATATGTGTGTGTGTGTATGTATATATATATTTTTATGTAATTATTTTTATTGGTGATTGTAGCGTTCGTTGTTATTTTGCTTACTACTATTGCGATTGTCTCACTTCATAAGTAATTAAGATGCAGAAAATTGCATTATTAGTCGCCCATAACTTCATAGGACGTAATTTTTCTGTTAATATATATTTTTATTTATTTTATACGTACATAAAAGTAATCCATGGACACGTGTTTCTGGCTCACAGCTGTAATCAACACGGCTAACTTACACAGGGATCGAACATTCGATATTGATGTCTATAGTTCAGAGTTCTACAACTGGACCAAGACTCTCCGTCTAGAAATATGTACGATTTTTAACACCTAAATATGTAATGTATTTTAATGTAATTATTTTATATATATGTATGTATATATATATATATATGTATATATATATATATATATATATGTAAATATATATAGATATATATTTACATATACACATATACACACAAATCACACACACACACACACACACACACACACACACATATATATATATATATATATATATATATATATATATATATATGTTATATTATGACAGGCCCTGTATTTTTAAGTGTACGGATCCACTAGTATGAATTGTGAGAGAAATAGAATCTAGATAAACTAAGTACAAACTTGAGGGCAGTGGTAAATTAGGACGTATGTGTGGACGTAAGAGAAGATCACTTGACTTACGCAATTGTGACAGTGTCATCTGCGTACAAGCTCGGTACAGGTCATTCTCACGGTTTGGGTGACAGTGACGAAAACCTGAAGTTCAAAGGGTGAAAACACAAAGGTAATCTAAGGCAGTTATGAGAGTCGTTGAAAGGTCAGGGGTCCTACGTGACAGATCCTTTGTGTGAAAACTTAGTTTTTCAGTCAGTTCCCGGAGATCGAAGCGAAAGGATCGCGACGGTTAGTTCCCGATCTTCGAAGCGGTAGATCGAAGAAAAACTCAGCCATGTAACTTTGTGTAAAAAGTTAGTTATGAGTTAATTGGGTTGGAAGCGGCCCGAACGAGTTAACAATGTAGCCGCTTACTGTGAGGGCTGTATCTCTCAGGAGATTCAGTACAATTAACGTGGCATTCCCCAGCGAGGAAGAAGGATGAATGATTCGCGGAACGAATGGAAAAAAGAAACCCCGACAACGAAGTGTGAAATAAACAAGTGAACAGAATCTCTCTGAAATCCTGTCTCTGAGCGTTTTGTCTTTTGCTTGGAAAATAGAATCTGCTCCTTAAAACAGGTACCCCACCACGATCACAGCCAGCAGCTGACCAGCGACGAACGAACCTGTAAGGTAATCTTTCTTAGTTCATTAACAAAAGAGACCTAAATGACTATATTTAAACTGTTATATTGGAAATGCTAGGTTTGAAAATGAATCGGCAGTTTAAAGACTTAAACATGTGTTTAAAAGTGACTCTCAGAAACTGTATTTAAAAATGACTCTTAGAAATGTCTTTGTACAAAAGTATTAAAAAGAATAGATCGAACCACTCTTAATCCTCTCATGAACATTTCGCATTACTTTTGATTCGGAGAGGATGAGATCCGAACAGTGGAAGTGGTTACGAAGAACTGCCTCAGTCGGTAAGGATTAGTTATTATTAATTATTATTATAGTAAAGCTCCCGTCTGTAGTATATCGTCCCGTCTGTATTATAATAGGAACGTTTGTAATTTGTAATGTATTACACAACAGTCTCCCCTTTTACAACTCATCTTCAAGTGATTGTACAGCAGTCCCCCCTTTTGCATGATCCCCCTTTAAGGGATTATGCAACAACTACTTCCTTTTTGGTTGCTGTTGACCAGTGCCTCCCCACATGGGGGCCGTCAGAGTCGAACGAAGTTACCACGGATGATAACAACGTACGGTCCGATATAAAAAGAACAGAAAGAAAAAAAAAAGAAAAAAGGAAAAGAGAGAAAAACAACGTGCGGTCCGGCACAGAGGGAGGATTGAGAAAAAGAAAGAGAAAGGCGGACAGCGTCGGAGACAGAGCAAGAGAGACAGCGCGAGAGACTAGAAAAAAAAACCAAAAAAAAAACCGAAAAGGGGTGATATGACTTTCGAGAGTTGTGTAGAAAAAAAAAAACGGTTCTAAAGGACCAATCGTGTTAAGGTTAAAAGAAAGGAAAAGACGGTTTGCTTGTTTTTTTGTTTTGTTTTGTATAACTTTATTGGTGAGGGAATTCACGGCAGTTATGAGAGAGAAAAAACAAAAAAATGAGAGAGAGAGAGGATAAAAGTGAGAGTGATGAACTATATGTTGGTAGAGAGAGAGAGACAGTGTAAAATAGAGAAAAAAAAGTATGAGATGGAAAGAAACAAAAAAAAGTGAGAGAAATGGAGAAGGAACGAGAGAGAGGGAGAGAGAGAGAGAAACGAGTCTCTGACTGATGACAGATTATGGTTGTTTTGTCTACGTTTCGAGAACAGGACATGAAATATTTTGAAGTGAGGCACGGTGACTGGTTTTGTTTTCGATTGTCTATGTTTGCTTAATTGAATCAGTTAGCTTCTGGGTTCAGAAAAAAAAAAGTATAAATAGCCGAACGATATGTCGGCCCGTTCTACGAGGGTCTGATGATGTGAAATATATGGAATACTGGTTTTCTTTGATTTTTTTTTATAATGTATTGTATGTCATTGACTCTTTGCTTGGACAATGGTTGGGCGCGAATTGTGGTTGATTGTCTCTGTTTTTGTTGTTGTTTTTTTTTTGTTCAATTGAATTGTATTGAATAAAATTGTTTTTTTTATATGTAATTGTTGTAAATTGTATAATTTGTATGGTGGAGTTGGGTTTTTCCATTCGTTCTAGCAAGTTCAATTTTGATTTTTTTTTTTTTTTTTTTTTTTTTTTTTTTTGAATGAATTTTGGAGAAGTTTAGTCGGTTAAGTGAGAATGCTATACCAGTTACGTAAAATATTTAAAAAAAAAAAAAAAAGGCAGATAATTTAATGGGTATAAGTTTAGGTCAGCCGGGCGATTTGAGTTGATTAGGTTCGGGCAGCTGGCGGCAGCTAGAGTTGGTTTGGGTCGGATCGCGGAAACCCTTGGACAGGGTTGATTTTATCGGGAAGAATCCCCGTGTACAGAGTATGTACAGGCTTGGAAAGTCAATGAGGGATTCCCGGCGTTTGCTCGTATGCTCTCTTTTATAGAGTACCCATGGGTTAGTGGCGAGGCTTGTGGTAAAGCCTGCATACGTTAAAATTGCGAACGGGAGAATGACGGTGATATGGTCATTCTGTGGGACCACGAGAAAAGGACGGTGGTCAGTTATGGAAATTGTTGTTTTGTGACCCAGGTGTGCCCAACTGCGCCGATAGAGTGTGTGAAAGTTGTGTAAAATTTAAAGCTTTGAAATTGTGGTCCCATATTTTTTTGTGGATTTTGGATGTTTGCCGACGAGTGTGCTGCGAAGATACCCCACCCCCTTACCGCATAGATAGGGACACGGGAAGGGAACGCATGGAATTGGTGTCTGCTCAACACCAGTAGGGGATGGAGTTAAGCTGGGGTGTGGTGTGGCTCGGGTGCGCGCGTCGGGGCGGATAGAACCATGGGGATCGATTTAAAAAAAAAAAAGAGGTACCGGGTGTTAATTGGAGTTAATTATAAGATTATAGGTTGGGCCTAGTTTTTGGTCATTCGGCGTGTTCCGGGAGCAGATATGATTCGATGTGACATTTCGCCCAATACCGTATCGACTAGATAGATCCATGGGATGGGGTCCTCCACGTTAAAAGGGTTGGGAGCTAGGGACATGGGGGATTGTTCGCGGACATTTGCGCCAGGGCACTGGGATGTGCGAAGTATATGGTCCAGATTAGTAAGCAATGTAGGGACGGTACCTCGCGTAGACACTGGAGGCTGACATTTAAGTTTACAGGTTAAGGAAAGGGGTTTCTGCTTTTGTGCCCCCCCCCCATATCGCGGCAATACGCCCGATCAGCAATCGGTCGTGTACTGATGATTAGATTAATGATATGTGCGTGTGTATTGAAAAAAAAAAAGAAAAGTTTTTGGTGATGGATTTAGATATTTGTGAAAATTTCTTTAGGGAAGAAATTTTGAAAGATAAGGTGGAGAGGAGTGTTATATTATGACAGGCCCTGTATTTTTAAGTGTACGGATCCACTAGTATGAATTGTGAGAGAAATAGAATCTAGATAAACTAAGTACAAACTTGAGGGCAGTGGTAAATTAGGACGTATGTGTGGACGTAAGAGAAGATCACTTGACTTACGCAATTGTGACAGTGTCATCTGCGTACAAGCTCGGTACAGGTCATTCTCACGGTTTGGGTGACAGTGACGAAAACCTGAAGTTCAAAGGGTGAAAACACAAAGGTAATCTAAGGCAGTTATGAGAGTCGTTGAAAGGTCAGGGGTCCTACGTGACAGATCCTTTGTGTGAAAACTTAGTTTTTCAGTCAGTTCCCGGAGATCGCAGCGAAAGGATCGCGACGGTTAGTTCCCGATCTTCGAAGCGGTAGATCGAAGAAAAACTCAGCCATGTAACTTTGTGTAAAAAGTTAGTTATGAGTTAATTGGGTTGGAAGCGGCCCGAACGAGTTAACAATGTAGCCGCTTACTGTGAGGGCTGTATCTCTCAGGAGATTCAGTACAATTAACGTGGCATTCCCCAGCGAGGAAGAAGGATGAATGATTCGCGGAACGAATGGAAAAAAGAAACCCCGACAACGAAGTGTGAAATAAACAAGTGAACAGAATCTCTCTGAAATCCTGTCTCTGAGCGTTTTGTCTTTTGCTTGGAAAATAGAATCTGCTCCTTAAAACAGGTACCCCACCACGATCACAGCCAGCAGCTGACCAGCGACGAACGAACCTGTAAGGTAATCTTTCTTAGTTCATTAACAAAAGAGACCTAAATGACTATATTTAAACTGTTATATTGGAAATGCTAGGTTTGAAAATGAATCGGCAGTTTAAAGACTTAAACATGTGTTTAAAAGTGACTCTCAGAAACTGTATTTAAAAATGACTCTTAGAAATGTCTTTGTACAAAAGTATTAAAAAGAATAGATCGAACCACTCTTAATCCTCTCATGAACATTTCGCATTACTTTCGATTCGGAGAAGATGAGATCCGAACAGTGGAAGTGGTTACGAAGAACTGCCTCAGTCGGTAAGGATTAGTTATTATTAATTATTATTATAGTAAAGCTCCCGTCTGTAGTATATCGTCCCGTCTGTATTATAATAGGAACGTTTGTAATTTGTAATGTATTACACAACAGTCTCCCCTTTTACAACTCATCTTCAAGTGATTGTACAGCAGTCCCCCCTTTTGCATGATCCCCCTTTAAGGGATTATGCAACATATATATATATATATATATATTCTACTGTTTGTTGCCGGCTAAATATTTAATGTATTTTAATGTAATTATTTTGTTTATATATGTATGTATATATATGTATATATATATATATATATATATATATATATATATATATATATATATATATATATATATATATACTCTACTGTTTGTGGCCGGCTTTATTGAATAGAACTTAATTTCCCTTGTGTCGGGTTGCGGAGTTTAGGGTGATTCTGTAACTAGGTGCGAATTCCCCGCCCGTCTGAAATTATCACTTCCTACTCTGATGATAATAAAATCTTGAAACGCCGGCGTCTGTTGGTAATAATGATTTAATATTTACTTATATATATATATATATATATATATATATATATATATATATATATATATATGAAAGAAAGAATAGAGGTAAATATGTACGAATTACAAATTTATTTCAACTTCGATTGTTCAATGTAAGGTTTACTCGGTAAAAATATGTGTATTTTTCTTTCCTTAAGCAAAGCCTTTTCAAAGATTAAAATCTCATCATCAGAGGAATTACATAGATGGATAAGTTGGCAGTGGAAAAGCCAAAATTCAAAATTTAAAAAAAATATAAAATAATGGAGAGTAAGAGTGTGAGTGTAAAAATATGGAGTCTGTCCAGTTGGTGAAAGGAGATTTTAAGATGGAAAATGGGTTGTCGTGAAAGCAGCGATAAAAATATTCAAAAATCAAGTAAATCCAACAGAAAGATGTTTAGTTCAATCGTAGATGGAACGCACTTATTCGGATGTAATTTTGAGAATTAGTACCATTTTGAAATACTTCCGTGGACCGAGAATGAAAGTAGTTTTTCAGAAGTTGAGATTGAGCTGTGTATATTAAACGCAGGTAGTCGGGAATTTAAGTAGTGACTTCGATCGAGTCTAAGAAAAGCGGCAGCTTTGGTTAGAGACAAAGCCAAGTGAAAAAGTGGGGAAAGGGATAAAGATAAAAGATACAGAAGGTGGGTGATAGGGTTAGTTAAATCAACTATGAATGATGCTGGGAAAAGAGAAGGTGAAGGGGTTGTTAGGTTACTGTTCATTGCCAGTAAGCAATACACCAGGTGCGAGTTGGGGTGGGGTTATCATAAGCTAAAAACAGAAGTGAATTTAGGTCAGTAAGTAAATAATTCTGAAAGGGGGGTCCCGTAATTAAAACGTATTTTTATACAAACTTATATATAATTCAGAAAATTTAAAAGGATTCCAATTATGAAATTATAGTTCAGAAGAATGTAAATCTGGAATTTACGTGTTTAATATGTAATAATTAGGGCAACAACTAGTGTTTCAGAGTTAGATGTATAAATACTTTAAAGAATCCCTAGTTAGTTAAATATTAAATATTAAATGCATGAGTAAATAATAAACTTTAATCGATAACTTAAGTTAGGATTGGGGATAGCGTTAATCTTCTTGCAACAATTGAGATAATTATTATGGGGTAGGATTGGGTTGAGTTCCTGAGAAATGTTCAGACTTATTTCTATACACCTGGAGAAATATTCGTGTATATGTAGAAAATAGAATGGCATTAAATTACTTTACTTTGGTGTTTTGAAATTGGATGTCTGCGATTAAATTTCTTGAAAGTGTTTCTATATCGCAAACTCATGAATGACTCACACCTTTCGTTATCTTTTTGGTTTTAAAATTCTTGTCGGAGTAATTAGAATGCTTGCTTTGCTAGGCATCTCTTTTCCCCTGTAAAACCTGTTCGATCATCACATATTTGGTATTGAGTGGGAAATGTTTTTAATGTTTTGTAGAACATTAAAATGGAGATAAACATATCATGAGTCAATTAAGTCAGAACAAAAACCGATAACCATGTAAGCATGACAGTTTTAACTTTTCTATTTTGTCCAGTCCCCTTTTATCTTCTTCTATCTCATCCCTCATCTCTCCGTCCCTGTCTTACTCTTTCTCGATGAAAAGTGACGTCATGGGTAGGATGACAGCTGATTGGGTAAGAAAAGAGCAGTTGGGAACAGACGTATTACATAAGATGGGCAAACATTAGACAGAAATAAAAGTTCTCTCTCCCTCTCTCTCTCTCTCTCTGTTTCTTTCTCGTTCTCTCTCACTCTTCCTTCGCTCTTTCTTTATCTCTAACTTTCTTCAAACAAGCTAGTTTATAACAAGCCGCGCGTGCGTGGTTCCCCTCTGTATGTGACTCGATGTGGCGAGTGTAAAATGCAATAAATTTGGGCAATTTGGGTGCGAACCAGAAGTTTTCGTAGGTCAAGGATACTCATTTTATATCCAAAACAAATGCCTCTACATTTTGGCCAGGTTTTAGAAAAATTGAATTGATGGATCAAACGTTATGGGAGAAAAAGGTAATGTTTTGCCATTTTGGGGGCTTTTGACCCCCTGGGGGCGCGAACCAGATTTTTACCAAGGTCAGCGATACTTATTTTCTATTAGGAACAATTGCCTCCACATTTTGGCTAAGTTTCAGAAGAAATTGAATGGATGGATGAAATGTTATGGGGCAAAAATTTCATTTTTTGCCATTTTGGGGCTTTTTGACCCCCTTGGGGGTCTAACCAGATTTTTTTCAAAAATCAGAGAATGTCACTTTCTAACCTGATCAAAGTTACAACTTCATGCAAAATTTCAGAGAAATTCAGTGGATGGTTGCGGAGAAAAATCCGGACGGACGGACGGATGGATGGACATGCCTCAAAACATAGGTCCCCCGAACAGAAATACTCGACGTTGCTTGCAATTCAATAAAGAATCCGTTGTCAATTTGCGCGTTTACCTGGCACAGCTGTGGTAGGTGTCATGCCAGTCGGAGATACGTCTTTGATAACTGTCCGACAATGGCTTTGTTGCTATCAGGGTGAGATATGATTATGTTCAGTTCTACGATGTCTACATTTCAATACGTTATCTTCTTTCGACAAGGGCTTAGTGTATTGCTAATCGTCTGAGGCGACCCTATCGGGATATGCCGACGGGGGCAGCTAGGACATTTTTTGTGAGCCAGAGTGCATTTCACCTAGTAGTCTGGTATTTTATATTATTAAGTTGGAAATATTATTCAATGTTTGGTTGAACATTCAAATTTAGATAAGTATAACATCAATCAATTGAATCAGACCCAAAATCTATATTCCATGAAAAATGCCAGTATACTGAAATCATATGCCCTTAATAAGGTTAAGATGAAAATTCATATACACTAAATGTACAAAAGCAAGGAAATTCCCAATTTTTTACACTTTTATTGTCATTAAGGGTATGCGAGTACAACAGGGCTATGTATTTTACTGGTAGGAATTTTTCTTCAGCGCACCTCACACACTTCATCCACTCATGCATAAAGATTTATGCTGTAGTGATTTGATAATGAAATGGTTTGGTTGATATGTAGTCATACCCTTAATGACAATAAAAAAATTATTCATCTCAATTACATAGTCTAATGGAAAAACGAAAAAATAAGCGAGTGCGAATCAAGTATCGGCATGTCAAACAGATTGCGATGTAGGACGTACTTTCATGAATCCAGATAGTAACTTTATATGTTAAATATATTATTTCATAATATTCGTTTGTATATATATATATATATATATATATATATATATATATATATATATATATATATATATATATATATATATGGTTGTTGCAGTCAACAGTAATCAATTCGAAGAAGTTGGTTTTGAAATCCGATTTTTAATTTCAGACACGGTCTTGGGAAGACGCTGAGGCGTTGAAACACAAAATTAGTCAGTGTTGACTGTCAATAATGTTTATTGAATTTTATAACAGCTCTACTTTGTACAGAGCACTTTAAAAAATATTGGCTTGTGTAAGTTATGTTAATATATTTGAACTTCAAATTATATATATATATATATATATATATATATATATATGTATAGCTATATATATATATATATATATATATATATATATATATATATAGGTAGAGAGAAGTATTACAGTAGAATATTTGGTCAATATTAATGACAAGGACACATACATTAATCTCCCATTTTGCCCTTCTCTGTCGACATAAGTGGCAATAATAACTTTTGCAAACATCGATCATGTCTTTTCCGTTTTATAAAGTGACAACACACCAGCTTATCAGTCTAGTCCAGTCGTATTGATCCGAAAATATTTAATTTCCTGTTTATTTAATCGATGAGCCATCTAGCCAACCCAAGTGAGCGATTACACGATCCAGTCGACATATTAAGGCAGCCATCTTGAATAATTCAGACATATTTTACAATCCTCTTTTCAATAATAAAGACCAATAGCTATATATATATATATATATATATATATATATATATATATATATATATATATATATATTCATATATATAATTTATTTAGATACTGTATATTACATAATTCAGCAATGTACCGCGGTTTCATCCAAAAGGAGAGATTTAGACATCTTTAGTAAATCTCCGTGCCCAGTGGAATCATCGGCAAGCTGAGATTTACTAAAGATGTCTAAATCTGCCCTTTTGGATGAAACCGCGGTACATTGCGTAATTATGTAATATACAGTGTCTAAATAAATTATATTAGCTCTCTTATATGATCGAGCACTTTATTTGATTTCTTTTCATATACAACCTGACACAATATATATATATATATATATATATATATATATATATATATATATATATATATATGGTAAAATGAAAAAGGAAAAACCAAAAACTGGATGTTTTTTATGTGTACATCAACGTTTCGTCTTTATTTATAAGACTTCATCAGGATGATGATATAGGGAAAAGATATCATGCAAGCACAGATACATGTAGGGTAGACATGTTGGGAAGAAAAATAAAATAAAATGAAAAATAATGGCAGCGTTTTGCTGGACGTCCGTACTTGTTAGAGAATGAAAATGAGTGGGAGAAAAAGGGGAAGGGTGGAGGGAGCAAGGACTACTGTAGCTGGCGATGAGAGAAAGAGGTGGGGGATGAGCAGGGGTAAAATGGATGGCAGAGAGAGATTGGAGGAAGAGGGGGAGGGGGTGTTTGACCAGATGGCTGTGGTCGAGATTGGAAGGGGAAGAGTGAGTTGGAATGTTTGTGTGTGGGGGGTGTGTGCAGGGAAAATGGGGATGGGTAGAGAGGGAGGGGGGGCTGTGATTTTGGTGGATGGGCGAAAGTTATGGTCTTAGAAAGCGTTTGGAGAAGATGAGGGAATTTAAGAAGAGGTATGGGAGAAAATAGATTAGAGGGGGAAGAGGGAGGATTTGTCATGATAGGGTGTGAAATATTTGAAATATTTGGAAAATGATAGCAATGAGTGAGGGATTGGAGTGGGTGGGGGAGGGGGTGATTGAAAGGGTGGGTGAGGAATATTTGAAATATTTGGAACATGAGAAGGTTTATTTGGACTGTAGTATTAAAAATGTGAGGGAAAAAAAAAAAAAAAAAAAAAAAAAAAAGTGAGGAAAAATAAGAGAAGATTCAGGGAGAAGAGGGAAGGGTGTGGGTGAATGGAAGAGTGTCATAAGGTTAGAGATGAAAATAAAAGTTAGCCATGATCAGGCAAAAGACTTTGTTCTGTGAGGATGATCTTGCTTATTAAGGGTGATAGGTTAAAGAAACCATTTCGCTGCTTGATAGTAGTGGAGGATGTGATGAGGGCAGTTTCCAATAATCTTCGCCGAGATTTGTTGTGGATGTGTTTAGTGATTTTGGCTTGTTCAAATTTGAATGCATGACCATATTCTAGAGCATGGGAGAAAAGTGCACTAAGAGGGTTGTTGTTTTTTATGTCCCTTTTATGTTCATTTAATCGTTTCTTTAATTCACGTTGTGTTTCTCCCACGTAGAATTGATGGCAATCATTGCAGGGGACAGTGTATAAGCCGGCATGGGATGTGGGTGTTTTTTGGAAATGTCTGGATGTGTTTAAAGTTTGTTTTATGGATTGAGAAGTGGTTTGTACTATTGGAATGCCTAGTTTGTTGAGCGTGTTGCATATGGATGTGTTATTGGAATGCGTGGGTAGGAGAAGGGGTCTGTCTATGAGAGAGGTGTTAGGGGTTTGCTTTTTTTGTGTGGTGTTTCTGGAGAATATTTGGAAGGCTTTTTTCTTGGCATTTAATATGAAATGTGTGGGGTATTGCAATGTTTTTAGGGAATTAAAAATGTATTTTATTTCTTCATCTATGTGTGGGGGGCTACATATTCTAAGGGCGCGTAGGAAGAAGCCTATAATTATACCTGTTTTGATCTTGCTATGATGGTGGGAGTAGAAATGTATGTAGTCATTTTTGTGAGTGTTTTTGCGGTGTACCTTAAATTCTAGTTTATTGTTGGACTTAATTATAAGAGTATCAAGGAAGGGAATGGAGCCGTTTATTTCAGTCTCATGGGTGAATTTTATTGAGGGTTCTACTGTGTTGAGTTTATCCTTAACATGAATGATTTGTGTGTCTGTGGGGAGGAAAATTAAAATATCATCTATGTATCTAAAGTATTCGATGTTAGGAGGTAGTCTATATTTGAAAGGACCGGATTCTAAGAATTCTAAAAAGAGGCAGGCCAATACACCGCTAAGGGGGTTGCCCATGGGGAGTCCGAATTTTTGTTTGTAGAATACTTCGTTAAATTGGAAATATGTTATGTCAGTGATGAGTCTAATTATTTCTATAAAAGTGTTGGGGGGAAAAGGTAGGTCGGTTTTTGTTTTCTTTATATGTGTGTGAAGTAAGTGTAGGCATTTTTTTACAGGTACGTTAGTGTAGAGCGAAGTTACATCTAGGCTGTGTATATTTTTATTTTCTACGTTGATGTTTTTTATTCTGCTAAGAAGGTCGCCTGAACCACTTCTCAATCCATAAAACAAACTTTAAACACATCCAGACATTTCCAAAAAACACCCACATCCCATGCCGGCTTATACACTGTCCCCTGCAATGATTGCCATCAATTCTACGTGGGAGAAACACAACGTGAATTAAAGAAACGATTAAATGAACATAAAAGGGACATAAAAAACAACAACCCTCTTAGTGCACTTTTCTCCCATGCTCTAGAATATGGTCATGCATTCAAATTTGAACAAGCCAAAATCACTAAACACATCCACAACAAATCTCGGCGAAGATTATTGGAAACTGCCCTCATCACATCCTCCACTACTATCAAGCAGCGAAATGGTTTCTTTAACCTATCACCCTTAATAAGCAAGATCATCCTCACAGAACAAAGTCTTTTGCCTGATCATGGCTAACTTTTATTTTCATCTCTAACCTTATGACACTCTTCCATTCACCCACACCCTTCCCTCTTCTCCCTGAATCTTCTCTTATTTTTCCTCACTTTTTTTTTTTTTTTTTTTTTTTTTTTTCCCTCACATTTTTAATACTACAGTCCAAATAAACCTTCTCATGTTCCAAATATTTCAAATATTCCTCACCCACCCTTTCAATCACCCCCCTCCCCCACCCACTCCAATCCCTCACTCATTGCTATCATTTTCCAAATATTTCAAATATTTCACACCCTATCATGACAAATCCTCCCTCTTCCCCCTCTAATCTATTTTCTCCCATACCTCTTCTTAAATTCCCTCATCTTCTCCAAACGCTTTCTAAGACCATAACTTTCGCCCATCCACCAAAATCACAGCCCCCCCTCCCTCTCTACCCATCCCCATTTTCCCTGCACACACCCCCCACACACAAACATTCCAACTCACTCTTCCCCTTCCAATCTCGACCACAGCCATCTGGTCAAACACCCCCTCCCCCTCTTCCTCCAATCTCTCTCTGCCATCCATTTTACCCCTGCTCATCCCCCACCTCTTTCTCTCATCGCCAGCTACAGTAGTCCTTGCTCCCTCCACCCTTCCCCTTTTTCTCCCACTCATTTTCATTCTCTAACAAGTACGGACGTCCAGCAAAACGCTGCCATTATTTTTCATTTTATTTTATTTTTCTTCCCAACATGTCTACCCTACATGTATCTGTGCTTGCATGATATCTTTTCCCTATATCATCATCCTGATGAAGTCTTATAAATAAAGACGAAACGTTGATGTACACATAAAAAACATCCAGTTTTTGGTTTTTCCTTTTTCATTTTACCATCACGTCGGATTACCTTCATCCTTCTCTTCCCATATATATATATATATGGCAAAATCACGTTAGATTACCGAAGTTAAGCGGCGTTGAGCCTGGCCAGTACTAAATGGGTGATCATTTGGGAATATCAGGTGCTGTATGTGCTCTCCGCTTATCTCGGCATTGTTTCCAGTCGTCTTGTATTATACTTGCCATTGGAATCAAGCAATGCCGACTCAGGAGAGCGGTTGTTAGAGATTGCGCAACCCTTGCAATTTCAAATTCATGCGTGGGCAGCCCCTGGTGGGGCACTAATACGTCGAAATATCGACGGGAGAGTCCATCATATATATATATATATATATATATATATATATATATATATATATATATATATATATATATATGTATAGCTATTAGTATATATATATATACTTATAGCTATACATACATATATATATATACTTATAGCTATACACACACACACACACACACACACATATATATATATATATATATATATAGTCATCCACATATATATATATATATATAAGCAATGATATGCTCTCTCCGGTTCCATATTTTTGCTAGACTGAGAAGATGAAATAGATGATGAACGAACTAAACACACTGAAACCCAAAGGAAGAGGTATTAACGAACATATACGACACTAATTCTCAAAGGAGGAGGTAATTTCTGGTAGGATGATATCATGACAACAGTACAGGTACTACAATACCCCTTCCAAAATAGAGAAGGTAATACCTGGGAGGATCTTCCCATAAAATCAGAATGTAATGCATGTAAATATAGTATCATGGCAACAGAAAAGATACGGCACTACCACCTCCTCCTCCCAAAAGAAGATAGTCAGTTGGAAATGGTCTCGTGACAAAAGGAGCAGATACTACATTAATCCTCCCTCACAGGAGGATGTAAGATCTGAGAGGATTAAGAAAGGAGGAGGTAATTCCTGAGAGGACGGTCCTATGAACACAGAACCGATACTACACGAACCTATCCCCATTAAAAGATAATACAATAATAGATTAAATCAGTTTTTAGGAGGGTTCATTAATTTATAAATGCCGAGTTATGAACACATATTCTTTTAATAGTTTATTGGTCTTTTCCATAATATCCCACTTCTCATTTTTATTCCATGAATTTCTGTAAATAAATGTATTAATGAAAAAAGTGTTATTCACAATTTAAAGATATTTGAAGTAGTATGTCCTCCAAGAGTAAATGTGGTATTGTGGTGACTTTGATAATTCTAGTTAAGAGTAAGGTAGACACTTTTATAAAGGTTAACCAATAATGACCAACGCCCTTCCTTTTTCCCCACACTTTTGATTGCCTTGTGCTTAATTTGTTCGTAATTTAAGTTTTTATATTTTGGGCAAATTAATAGTTCAAAGTGTAGTATCTGTTCTCAGCATCTCATTTACTCTTTGACTATTGACGCAACTATTGCTTCAAACAATTATAAAAACCAATAACATAATAATACGAAGGCGTTAACAGAAGAAAGGGGGAGTAAGAAGAAAGAGGGAGTAAAAGACAACCGGAGGTAGATAGACAGGGGGTGAGATTAATTTACTTTCTTGGTGTACTCGGGAATCTGGACGGAATTTCGAATGGAACCTTTTATTAAACCCACGGGGTAGCATGGTGTCGTTCCATCTGCCATGACTGGAAATAAGTCTTCAGTAATTCGCAATTCCTAAGTTCGACAAAGTACACCTGAAGAAGGTCGGAAGTCATATCGGCCGACCCGTTGTGATAAAAAAAAACACCCAAGATGAGAACTGTAATCCGAATATTCCAAATTCTACAGGTTATTAGTTCTGTATTTTTGTTGCTCGTTTATTATGCTAGCAGAAATTTAACTTTTGTGGGGACATATTTTGAAGACCTCAGTTTAAATGTTCATGCAGTTTATGGAAAGGGTTATTGATTGCTTGTAGACTCCTGGACTTTTTAGTGGTGCATAGTGGGCAATTCCTGGAGGTAGGGATATAGAACTTTAATTTGATGGATGATCCTCCATTCTATTTGATAGGGAGTGTTGGACCTCTTGAGTTTCTACATAGACATTCTAGGGTAGTGATGTGGTCTTTTTCGAATATCTGAAAGTGTTATTTTGAGCGTAGAGCCTTTGTCTGAAGGTCCATTGAGTCATTGCAATGTAAATTACTTCCTTCTTGCTATCTACACCAGATATGAGTTTGGCTTTGTACAGTATGGAACTGACTCTGCATCCTCTTCCTAATAGGAAAACTTCCCCTCTTTTGTATGAGCAGCGAGAGTTGGAGGGATTGATTGGTGCTGTTGGTTTTGAGGCTAGAATCAATCCTACGGATGGACAGCAAGAATAACTCGTTTTGATTGTATTTATATTAACACTTTTATGGATATCACTATCCGTAGTATCCATTCTAGCCTAAAAACCATCAGCATCAATCAACTCCCCAACCCCATTGCTCTCCTTCACATCTCCCAAAATAAATTACATATTTAGTATTACCCAAAATTAACTTTAAAGCCAATTGCTAATGACAAAACCTAACCGTGTTAATGTAAGCAGAACTACAATATATATCCCAAAGAAATGTTCAGAAAATTGATAATTTTAAAAATTGTTCTCATATTATGCAAACAAAATCTCCACAAAAATCATGAAAGTGCGGGAATACTTATTAATTAATGTATAATACTTCTGTTAAATATGTTATCAAGATCAGAAATATTGGAATTCTAATGAATAGTTTCAAGCCGCCCTCCTTTATCACGGTTGTCCTGAAACAAAGTTAAACAAAATAGAGCCCACATTACCTGCCCTGACGTCTACGAACAGTATTTAAAATTGATAAGTATCGTTTCATTAGTTTCGGAGTTTACTACACACACACATATATATATATAATCATATAGAAATACTTAACTTATGTATTCTCTGTGCTGATGTTAGGACTGATATCAGTAAAATCGATATCGTCTCAGAAACGATCGTACACAACATTGTTTTTTATGTAAGATTTTTGGAATTCATCGCGTTTTGCATTCGGACGCTGTATAAGTATGCGTTCGTGTCTGTTTGTTATGCCCGCACAGGCGTGTGGCATTGTGTTACTACGAGAGTGTAAGCACAGCAGAGTTCATGCGAAGTAAAAAATAGTGCCAAAATGAAAAGCTGAAATAAAAAATAAATTTAAAAAATTATTTTTTCTAATAAATTCTTTATTTTCTTTAATTCAATCTTTTCCGTGTATATTTGTGCGCGTGTGCGTTTTTGTGCCCGCCCCTCGCGTGTACGTATATATCTAACTTATTCGCTTTTAGACGAGTTAACAATGTATATAAAGACCCCTATTTCTCCCTGAAGAACTTATCACATTGCCCTCTTCACATCAATGGGTTATCAAGTACGACCCTGAAAGAACGTTTGATAGAAATGCATGACTCGTTTCAATTAAACAGCATTTCCATACCATCGTCTTTGAAGTTGTGTTTATTTTCAGATTCCGAAAACCAAGAATAGATTTAGTTCCTAAAAAGAACACCATACAACTAGCTTTTAACTTGGAGCAGTACATATAGAATACTAGTTGAGACATCTATCGTTTTTCCACAAACTTCCGAATGTAAAACACGTTGCAACATGACTACTTTCTTGAGGGATACAACACGATCATCTCCAAATATTTGTATCATAAAACTGAGGTTTGATTTTTGTAGATAGTTTAGGACCTATTGGATTAAAGCCTCTTTTTGGACCTTGACTAAGACAAAGAGACTAGTTTCTGGTGCACTAACATAGATGTGGCAAAACTACTCAGTATTCTCGAGTGACGGCTAGTAAAAGAAATGTGTAAATGATTCTCGGATCTTTAATTCCAAGCATATCATTAGAATATTATTTGGCTAACCGTGTGTTCGCAAACAATAATTAGGGGTAAAACAATATGTCAATCTCATTCTTTGATCCGGAAAGCATATGCAAATAGAAAATAAGCAATTGATTTTTATTAGTGGCTGCGATTGTTTTGTGGCGGATATCTTGACTTACATCTTTGATACAACTATTTAGATAATCTGTTTTAACTAAGCTAAGGTGTCTACTGAATGTCTAAGTCTTTAAAATCTAGGTTAAAACCAAAAAAAAAAAAACGTGCAAAAATACTCGTACCACGAACAACCAACAACCTCAACTTTTGTGTTGTGGTTTTCTCGTCTTCGTTTTCCTATTTTGGTCGTATCGATTATAGTGCAGTCGGTAGCTGGAGAGCGAAGTATGGCTCACTAAATTTGCGTAAATAATGAAAACAACAAATACAGATATATAAATTGTACGCAATACTTGTTTAACACGGTTGTGTGTATGTGTCGTTGGGGTCCCGCCGGTAGGGTCTTTACTTCGGAGCTCAGCTTTCTATCTGTTCAGTTCAAGATATCAGCGAATAAGACTCACTCTGAAATCTCTCGTCTACCTGCTCGTCATGATAATTAACTGTCGACCACTCGGATTCATCTTTTGGCGTTCTCCTTAACCGATCAGTCGGCGCTCTTTTTCTAACAGTCTATGTGTCCGAAATATATCTACTGTCTACCGGAATCCGATACACCCGGTTTTCTCAGTTACTCTTAACTTTCTTCAACCGGAATTACATACTTTATTTTGAATTCGATATCGTGAGCTTTCCTCCGGTTATAAATGACAACTGTCTATGGCGTCGCTTTGTCTGTGTAACACAATGGATTTATTGCTTTTGTTCGATAGTTACTTTCTAGCTTATCTTTTCCGGTAGTCACATCTGTTGGGATCAGTCTATAGTATCACAATATGGTTTATTTGAAATACTTACAACGCTATACTAAACCATTGGCATTTATCATCCTCTTACAGATTTATTTGTATTTTCTTTCTCTCCGGGTTGATTTCCGAAGATCTGCTTTCTCACGAGGAAATGTTTTACACAGAGTCATTTTAAAAGACGCTATAGATGGTTCAAGAAGACGCCAATTATTTGAATGCACCTCCAATATGTTTTCGTTCTTTTGTTTCCAATATCTTTTTATATATCTAAAACGTTGGTGGACGTCTCTTTTCTGAGGCTATATAACTTAGTTATTTTCAAATCTGATGTCAATAAACACTTGTTATAAACCGTCATCAAATTTTACTAATTCCGTTCATTACTTTTATTGTTCTCAAATATTCATCGTCAGTCCACTGTTTATCTATCCATTTTATTAATCCTTACCCTCGAGTGGATTTTAGCCTTGGTAAGTCGTGACTCATTAGTATACAAAATGTAGGGGCATTGGGAAAAGTTGTTATTTCGTCGCCTCATCACGGGGGAAAATTTAACACAATTTCGTTTTAAAAGCTTCCATGGATGGTTCAAGAGGACTCATATTCTTTCTGTGTATTTCCAATTGCAGAAAGCTAATACATTTTCTCTTGTTTTTTGTTTGTTTTACGGCTTATCAACCCTTTTTAAGTAAGTTAATACTTAATTAAATCATTAACATAAAGATTTCTTTACGTGTTAAGTTCTTAGTATCATAAAATAGTTCCAAGTTAATTATTTTTAGACATATATCATGTAGAGTGAGTGATGATGTGTAAATGATAAATTCTTTTTAACTCCTTAAGTGAGACTGTACGATAAATAGCATGTAGTGGTCCCGCAATTATTTCTTCAAACACTTAAGAGTGACGTTGCTTCTCATGAATACGTGTCACGCGGCCAATAGTCTCGTTGTGGATACCACGTGAAAATAAGACTGAACAGAAATACTTACACCTGTGTCCGCAGTTGGAGAATTTTACCAACATTTCAAAAAACGCATTCCTAATCAAATTCCAATCGTAACCTCAATTTTATCAGACCATTTTTGTAATTCTAGTTCTTGTCATCGTAATAGCTATTATTATTATTATTATTATCATTATTATTATTATTATTATATTAATACGATAGCGTGTGTGTTCGTGTGTCACGCTTCTGGCAAAAGCTCTGCGCATGCGTGCCGCACCTAGATTTTGAAAAACATTCAACTCGCCTAATTTTCAAAACATTTCAAGTATTTCCCTTTGGCGCAACGGTTAGCGACGTAGTATTTTTGACTTCGGCCCGACTGGTTTATAGTTCGATCCCAACCTCAAAGATTTTTTTCCACATTTCGAAGGGAAGTGAAGAGAGGTAAGGAGGGGACAACCGGGAAGACACATATTAATACAATAGCGTGTGTGATTTTGTGTGTCATGCTTACTCAAAAGCAACGACCTTCCGAATCTTTGTATGCTACTCATGAATTGGCTTGGCCTTTTGGCTAAAATCAAAGTGTAGTATCTGTTCCGATGGATACTGCACTCCATAGACTGGTATTGTCTTGGCTTCGAGGCTTGATTTACGCAGGTCTATGGGTCTGTCCTGTGCAGTTCTAGGAGATCCACCTTTCCAGGCTTCGCCTCTCCTCTTTGGGGAGGAGTAAGTTTATTGCTTACTGCCTGGGGAATGCCAACGGGGCTGCCCAGACAATTTTTAATGGCCAGAGTGCTCACCTTCTCGAGCGCTGGCTTTTCAAACCCCACTCTCCCGACCGACCTTGGGACACATCTTACCTTGTGGGAGTAAGATAACACTGGTCTTGTGCCTAACTCCTGGAGAGGAGTAAATAAATATTCATGAATTGGAGCCAAATTTTATTTAATCGAATACATTTACAAAGTAAGGTTTAGTCGTCGAAATATTACCGTCACTAGAAATATTGTATATAAAGAAGTTTTGTAAATTGTTTCATGTATTGTTCATTTTTAAAAGATAAATATACAAGTCCAAATCTTATCATATTTTATTCAAACATGTATAGGTTAGGAACAAGATAATTAGTATTAAAAACATCATTTCGTGTAATTTACACGGGTCCCGCTAGTTATTATTATTATTATTATTATTATTATTATTATTATTATTATTATTATTATTATTATTATTATTATTATTATTATCATTAATAATATTATTATTATTATTATTATTATTATAACAACAACAACCATCATAATTAGTATTATTATTACTTTCTCAAACTTATAAGAATAATTTTCTTTTAATTTCCGGGTCGGGTGTACCGAGAATATAACCTAGCAGGAATGGAGTATACGTGACAGAGACGCGCACCTGGCTGAAAGAAACAAATCACGATTGATTGTCGAAATGATTGTTGATTGATTCGAGGCCACATGCAAAGGTTGCCCATATGTAAAGCTTACCCAGTCGTTAAATAGACGGAATAGGATGCATTGACAACAAGGGCTAAATCCCAGAATGGATTTTTTAATTGTTGAATGTCACAAATTATTATATAATATCAACACGACGTTGAGATCAAGAGTACCCTGGCACGCGTTCAAGAACCCCACTTCATCACCCCATGTGTACCTTCATTCCTTACACGACATCACTCATTCACCGTCAACGCTAATAAAGATATATCATTATATTTTTTATACACCAGTGTTGCCATTCTCATAAGCACAACAAAAATTCAGCAATTTCTTCACACTACCCTCCCGGTACAGGAAGCGACCGAGTAAGTCGATGATGAGAAGAAAAACATCTTTGCCCATGAAAATTCCGCTTAGTTCAAAGCACACAGGGGGATAAAAGAAGTTTATTGACAGTGGTTGCAGCTAGATCGGTTTTTGTTGTCAATGTTTTACAAGGGGACCATAGATTGAAGGTCAGCCGAGCACCTGCCATAAAAATAACGATTGAGTTGAGAAAGACTGGCAACGTCTCTTCTCTGAGAAAGAGGCTGTAGGTTGGGACATAAAATACCGCCCACTAGATTTCGAAGTCGGTTTTGTACTCTGTTACATCAGGAAATGATACTCTGAGCGGCACCTCCTAAAAAGTGGCAGCAGCACTCTGTCTTGGGATGTATTTGACTCTCATACAGGTAGAGAATTGCGTCACCAGGACCAACCATGTGAAGTCGAAACAAAAATCCAGCATTTCAGACTCCGCCGTTGCATAAGAACAAGAAGAAGCACACACTTAGGGATAGAGTTTCAAGTTTCACCTTTTATCTCCGAAAAAAAGGCAATTATATCCAAATCCAGATATTAGAATGAATTAAAAAACGCAGTCTTTCAAAAATGTATGGAATTAACAGCAGGACATAGTCATAAAACGAACGAATTCTTTAACACTTTAAATAATATACGAGGGGCGTTCAATAAGTAATGCCACCGACCCATTTCCCATATCAGTAGATTAATGAAACTTGGCACAGTTATTTTTCTTTCTCTACATAGGAACCACCTAGAGTTATGCATTTCTTCCATCATTTGATGCAGCTCTGGACACCGTTTTTGTAGAACACTCCAGGATGGTCCTCCAACTACGTCGTAACTTAAAAAATCAAGGCTGCATCATCTGGGAAAAGCTTTTCTTTCAAAAACAACTCCATGGCTGGGAAGAGATAAAATTCAGAGGGTGCAAGGTCAGGATAGTAAGGTGATGTGGGAGGATTCATCACCATAAGTTTCTTTCATTTCATCAAAAGTCCCCTTTGGTGTACGTCTTTTCAAATATAAAAACCGGATCACTGCGCGACACTCAACTGTCTCCATTTCACAGCTGACTCAGTTCAAACACCTGTAAATCAGAAACCACCATCTGTTCAGAGCTGTTTTTGTACGACATAACTCATACAGATATCAATCATTACACATGCAAAATTTCATCTAGATCAGACAACTGGAAGTGGGTCAGGGGCATCACTTATTGAACGCCCCTCGTATAGACGAACTTGGGTTGTTTATAAATTACGTTTTTTTTAATACCTTAAACAAAATCCTATTTTGAACTTTTTATTGTATACGATTGATCAAACACCAGTTACATTTTATCGATTGTCGGCGAGAAATGAACCGCTCATTGTTTACAAATATATAAACAGTAGAGTATAAAATACAAGCTGATCTGTCTGAAAAGCTCTTAACATAAATAATGTTATTGAATTTATATTACTCCATAAAGTTCAATAAAAATTAACTTATTTTTATTAAAACTCTGCAACCTGAAATCAATTATATTGGGTGTGAAACCAGCAACAACTTTTCAACATGCCAAACGTTAATACAATGTATTCTGTGACGCTAATTGTGGTGTCCCGGGATTTAAATTGTTAACGTTCATATATTTTGACGTCGACCAATTTCATATAAGCGTTCTCGGTTGCTTTTTGAAATTCTCTTCTGTTCTTCAACTGTTTGTTTGTTCATTCGTTTAGGTCACCTGAAAATGTTAGCTTGAATATATATGAATAATTGGAGGGGGGTTATTTGATGCTTAAATACAAGAACTGCATCTCAATAGCATAAACACTGTCAACGAAACCAGTTGCGACAGATGACCTCACGAGAAGGGAAACTGAATTTTCAAAGTTCCAAGTGATTTTTCTTTTTTGACAACGTATGTCTCATCAAATGATAATATACTCTCTTAAAAAATAAATGCGAAACTTGGGCCAATCTAAGTTTACACAATGTACATATCATTATTTTAATATACTGCTTGTGTATATGCGATATAAGTGGGAATATTAACAATTCTTTATTGGTTTTGAAAAAAATACATTTTATTAATTAAGTATTATTAGTTATTGTATTTTTTAAAATGTAACAATTGTTATTATTTTAATATAACAAATACTTTGGTCACGCAATATTAGTTTATTTTCTGGATAAATATTGAGCATTTGTGTTCAAATGTTTCTTTTCTTTTCAACAAGTTGTGATCTATTTCTAAATTGCAAGTGAAAATGTAAATTCGTTTCTTCTTTCTTTTGCTTTCGTTATGGACGATTTTAAACAATAAATTTGTTTCGAAATTATCAAAATGTTAATGTTTATCTATGTTTATCTATAAATAAATAAGAAATATTTGTTTAGTGTTTACAACAATGTATAAATGAAATGTTTATTGTTTTAAATGCATGTTTAAAGTATATAAAGTGGTTAAATTTGCAAACCGATAGCGAGTTGGCAATAGAGTTTAATAATATAATTTCATAGATCGACTATATATGTTATATAGTATACACGTTTACTTGATGGACTATATATGTTATATAGTATACACGTTTACTTGATTCACTATATATTTTATATAGTATACAAGTTTACATGATGGACTATATACGTTATATAGTATACACGTTTACTTGATGGACTATATATGTTATATAGTATAGAAGTTTACATGATGGACTATATACGTTATATAGTATACACGTTTACTTGATGGACTATATACGTTATATAGTATGCACGTTTACATGATGGACTATATATGTTATATAGTATACACGTTTACTTGATCGACTATATATGTTATATAGTATACACGCTTAATTGATGGACTATATACGTTGTATACTATATATGATCAATGAATCGACTATATACGTTTCCCGAATCGACTATATACGTTATATACTATATAAATTTAATGAATGGACTATATACGTTTAATGGATACATAATATGCGTTATAGACTATATATGTGTAATAGATGGACAATGTACCTTTCCATGGATGAACTATATACGTTATATACTATATACGTTAAATTGATCGACCATATAAGTTTCATGAATGGCTGATATACGTTATACACTATACACCTCTTATAGATGGACTATATAAGTTTCATGGATGGACTATATAGTTATATACTATATATAGTGAATGGGTGGACTATATACGTTATATACTGTATACATTTCATATATGGACGATATACGTTTAATGCATCGACTATATACGTTTTATGGATGGACTATATACGTTATATAATATATACGTGTATTGCTGGATGATATACGTTATATATTATATACGTTTTTTGATGGACTATACCCATTATCTACTAAGTATTTTTCATGGATAAACTATATACATTTCATGGATGGACTATATACGAACTTTCTCCGAATTACTTTTATGAATAGACAATTTTCGTTATATACTATGGATATTTCATGGTTTATCTATATTTGTTATTTACTATATACGTTTCATGGATAGACTATATATGTTATATACTTTATGTTTCAGGAATAGACTATTTTCGTTATATAGATAATATACGTGTTCAATGGATGGACAATATTCGTTATATTCTATATAATTTTCATGGACTATATACGTTAAATACTATATACGTTTCATTAATGAACTATATACGTTATATACAATATACGTTTAATGGATAGACTATATACGTCATAACTTTTATACGTATAATGAACGGACTAGATTCGTTATATAATATATTGGAATGTATTCATTATATATTATATAGAATCGAGTGGTATTTTTATATATTACATACTACTAGCAGGACCCGTGCCCCGGTTGCCCGGGATAGATATAAATTAAATTTAAAATGTAAGTATTAAAGTATTAATTCGTCAAAAAAGCATTTTAAAACAACCCTGTCATTTAGGTGATTAAAGTAGGATTTATCGATGTTTTGAATCAAACTAAATAGATTTCTCTATGTTTTGGATGACTGCCCCCTTCTACGATTGTAAGTAGCGGTTTATTCGACAAAATTCAAATCACTGCCCACCCACTCAAAGAAAATATGATCGAAGCGTATGCATGAAGGTTTCCAAGGTCAGTGAAGGAAAATACTTCTAGATTGAGGCAATTTTTTTCTCAAGCCGAAGTGCCCATTTTGGTGGGAGATTGAATCTACCAACCTTGAAAATCGACCTTTTGTCTAACTCTGGCTTTTATTTAAATATATGCCTATTGATTTAAGGAATTTGTTGTTGTTATTTTGTTTTCGATTCATCGACTGTTAACTAATCTGCACTTTTGCCATTGACTATGTTGTTGCTATTTCGTTGCCTCTCCACGAGGGGAGAGTCATACAAGTGTGATGTTTAATGTTTTAAAAATTCATCTCTTGGAGGAAAATTGCCGCAGTCTAGAAAGATATCCTTTAAAATTGACAAATAGTTAAATAGAGGGAAAGTAATAAAAACAAAAATTACCGCAGTCTAAAAAGATTTTTCAATCACTGACCGACAAGAGAAAAGACAAAATAACGGATACGGCGCTTTAAGTTGAAGTATATTTAGAAAAGTAGAAATTAATATTTTGGGGGGAATATCAGTAATAGTTTTAGCGCCAAAGAAAGTATGTAAACAAGTTATGAAATAAATTTGAATAATGTTAAGTATGAATTACTATCGAATAATGTTCGACGAATAGGAAAATGTAGATGAAAATAATGATTTTAAATGTTACGCCGGTCTTTGTTCAAAATTGATTTCGTAGGAACGTTATTCGTAACTGACGTATAATCATGATAATAAAAATGTACTTAAATAAATCGACAAATGCTAATTTAACTCAAATGTGAGCAAAAAAATGCACGTATATGTTTAATGTGTATTGCTTCGAAGGTACCGTTGCGAGCTGCGATTATATAAGTTGGCAAACATGTACAAACGTTTTTTAGAAATTGTTGCGAATTAATATATAGAGAGAGAAAGAGGAGGAACAATGAGTAAGAGAGAAAGACAGAGAATGGACGGTACTAATAGGTAAATGTAAAGAAGAAAGAAAAAAACGCCTTACGTAAAATACCTCCCCCCCCCCGCCAAATTAAAAAAAAGAAGAATACTTAACGTGAAAATGAAAACACGAATATTGGATCAATGTTAGGTATGTATGGATGGTCAAAAGCGAAACAATGAACTTGTGTTGTCTGTTGTCTATTGGAAGGTTCGTAGAGAGACTGATATTACGTTCTTCCATTGAATTGGTATCAACATAGCCCGAGTTGTAAGTATCAGAAGGTGTTGGAAAAGTCAGGCTTTACATACATGCCAACAGGCAACACAGAAGTAAGAAACACGTTAGTCACGTGATGTCATTAACAAAGTAAGGGGACGTTGTTAGACACCGATTATAAACGGGTCGGTGAGCGTGGAATAACACGAGGTTTAAAATCATCAGATTTCTGATTTTTTTATATGAGGATTCATAACTTGTATAATTTGGATTATTCGAACGACTGTAGTCATCTTCAGTGTTATCATCGCAACGTTTCAGCTGATGTAACATCCGGACTTATTCAGGTGCATCTTTTCGAACTCAGGAGTATTTCTGGCGAACTCGGGAATCTGGAAGGAATTTCGAACGGAACCCTCTATTTAATCCACGGGAGTAACATGCTCTCGTTCCGTCAGTCATGACTGGGAGAAAGTCTTCAGTAATTCGCAATTCTTCGTATCGCCCGCACCGAGGATTGAACTTTCAACCTTCAGATGACTATCACTTAGAACTGAATTTAACTTAGTACTATACAATTGCAAGGACCCGTTGCGCAGTGGATATAGCAATATATCATTCTCTTCTTTACCGTTACTTTCATAGAATGTATTCGACTGATATTCAACATCTAGTTCCTTTTTGTAAGAATTTCCAACAGGAACTATACTCTATAACACAATAGAAAAATATTCTCCCTTCTTCCATGCGCCAAGCGTCAGGAGTACTTTCTATGAACAGAGCGTTTTTGCAAGGTTCTCTGTGGAACGTATTATCGCGGTGCTGCTACCCTACAAACTACAAATATTCGACTTCAAATCCAATTTCAACAAATACTAGTCATAAACTGTCCCCGAAAATAATAAAACTTAGTTTATCGCATTGATCAATTGTTGTACTCTCATAGTGTTCTTCATCATTCTGCTGAGAGTCCCTCTCGTTAACTGTTATCCTCGAGTGACTCTAGGCATTGATAAGTACTTAACACATAGTAGTTAACCAACAAACACTATTATAATTAACAAAAATGTTTTATTGTTGTTTATCTTCACATTTATCCTTTTAATGTTTCCAAGAAAGCGGATTGCTTTCTGCGTCTGTTTATTGCGAAATAGGTATTGATTTACATGGATGACATATTTGATCGTTATTTTATGCGTATGTTACATTTACCTGACGTAACAGATGTATTTTAAGGTAAACAAGATGATCGATTTGGCGGTAAAAATACGTACAAAAAACGCGGGTGACCGTCAGAGAAAGGCGTGCGTTAGTTCACCGCTATACGAGGATCGATCAAGTATTTATGAAAGCAAATAATATCGAACTACATTCGTCTTGAATTTCTGCCAGGGACGCACCAACTGGTCCGCATTTGCCATAGGATTGCGTGAAATAAACGAGCCGATCGAATCAAATAGATGTTAGGGTTACGGTTAGGGTAGATGCTTCGAAACAAACACCATATTGAATAACATTTCTATCTTTCTCTCTTTCTTTCTCTATCCTATTTTTTAGAAATTTGTTTGAGAATTTTTTTTTTTGCTGAAGGCCAGATATTCATCCGCTATTTCAGAGACTCCAACCGAGAGATCTTTTTTAGTATTCTAACTGTCCCTTTAAGTAAACTTGTTTATATATCTCTTGCACTTGGTTCACTGGGTATATTCGTCGGGTAGTTGTTTAAATTCTTTTTCACGAGCCCGGTATCTCCTATGATTATTGGAATGATAGAGATCTTCGTAAGGTTCCAATTTATGTTCATGTCGAACATAAGACCATCGGTATTTAGTTATATCCTCCCTCGCAACACTGTTTAAGCCAGCATCATGAGGCACAGTGACTTCAACTAGGGTTTCTACTTTCTCCCTTTTGTCCCATATCACTATCAACTCAGGTTGAACAGCTCCGTCTTCTAAATAAGTAGTTGTAGGGAGTGTATAGCCATAGTGCAGGGGCGGGCAACCTTTTCAGAGTGAGGGCCAGATGAGACTTTTGGAAGGAGATCGCGGGCCGGAGTGAAAAACGAAATCTCAGAATTACTATATTTTGTTTACATGAATAAATTGTACAAAAATTCCATTGAACACTCTACAAATCTGATATTTTTTTCTCAGGAGACTTCTGTATGTGATGTTATAAAAGGTGCCGACGAAGAACCATTTTGGAGTTGATGGGGGAAGTAGCAAGTTGATCCAGCATTCGTTTTGACACACCTGACATACGTTCTATGTTGCATGCCCTTTCCTCGTCTCTCGTTTCCTCTTTGCCTCTCTCTTTCTTTTTTTCTATTTTTATCTCAAGCCAAGGATTTGAAATTAATAGTTAAAGAAAAATGAAATATACATGTATCATCGCTCGCTGATATTCATGCATTTTTATCCCACTGTAAATCTTAATTGAAACCTACTTTTACGTCTATGTCACAAAATGATATGAGTTTTACTTGGAGGTCCGCGAGCCGGATTGCAACTATTAAACCATGGCAGGGTGGCGACGCTAAGCCTTCGCGGGCCGGAGGTTGCCCGCCCCTGCCATAATGGATGGTGTATTACTTTTTCACAAACATTCTTTCTGGTATATGTTCTCAGAATGTGCTGCTACACTGAATAATCATTTTTTACAAATAGTCCAGTTTAGATATGTACACACACCGTAATATTGCGTGAAATAAACGAGCCGATCGAATCAAACTGATGTTAGGGTTAGGGTTAGGGTAGATAGTTCGAAACAAACACTATATTGAATAACATTTCTATCCTTCTTTCTAATTTGTTATAGCATTTTGTTTTTGCTAGAGGCCAGATGTTCACCCACTATTTCAGAGACACCAACCGATATATCTTTTTAGTATTCTAAGTGTCCCTTTAAGTGAAATTGATATTTCTCTCTTGCACTTGGTTCACCGGGTATATTCGTCAGATAATTTTTTAAAGACTTCTTCATGAGCCCGGTTGCTCCTATGATTACTGGAATGATGGAGAACTTAAGATTCCAGTTTCTTTTCATGTCGTGCATAAGAAATTGCTGTCTAGTTATCTTCTCCTGCTCAGCTCTGACTTCATGGGTGTACATGACTTTTAAGTTAGTCTGAATTGCTTGCGGTATACCTTAGTATGCGTATTGTATGGGTGATTGAATGTTGAAGGAAGGGGGGGGTGAAAAGACTTACGCATTGCTCGTAGGTAAAATGTGCATGAGCCCGGCAAATATATTAGGGTAAGGGTGGGGCAACGTCTACTCGTAGGAAGAATAAATGGCATCTGTAACGAAGTTAATTTTCGGCTAGCTTATTTTGTTCTGTCTGATTAAAAAAAAAAAATTATGTAACTCACATTAGAGTCCCTACGAAACGTTGGTTGATCCGCGTAGACTGTTTCTAATGTTTATATAATTTTATTTTATAAAAGTTCTACTTTGTATTGAGCACTAGTTGAAATATGTTGATTTTAAGTTATGTTATCAAAATCTTTGAACTTGATTAACTAATTAACTTATATATATATATATAGGTTTAAAAAGAAAATATATATTTTAAGTTAATACCCCTTATAATACCATCAACATTCTTTAAAAAAACAGGTTCATTGAAGTTCTAAGCATCAGAGCATATATACTGGTCAATTACATTCCAATGACAAAACTAATCAGTAAACAATAATCATTTTTTATTGATTTTTAAAAATTAATTTTGGCAAATGCTTATTTTTTTCCTTTCCCTCTTACGCGCGTTTCACAAGCCGGTAAGAAAAATATAGTCTTTGGTTTACCAAGGCTGCTCTTCAGAGACAATCATGTAATACTAGAAAAACAAGCACAATATTAGAAAAAAAATAGGACAAATGGTGATCAACGAAAATGAGAAGAACGGCAAGTTAAAAACGCGAAAAAACTCATTTTAAAGATACTTTTCCTAATGGGTTGTGAAACGCGCGTAATACAGTTAAAATATATCGGCATTCGCCTAAATAAACAAATATGTGGACTGTTTTTTTGTCATTTGAATGCAACCAGCCAGTATATATATATATATATATATATATATATGTATCGGGTACGCCAAATTTAGATATACCGTTTTGCTAACAATGGCATAGAATCTGAGATTGCAGCTGCAGTAGATGACCGGAAATGCTGGCTGATGGGACGCAGCGAGGCGAGACTCCATTTTTGACACTTCTGAAAATTTATCGTTTCAGATATCATTTATGGAACGGGTGCAGTTGCTATCCTGCCAAAATCCGGACATGCTCAAGTGTCTATAACTGAGCAGCATTAGATTCATATCATCTCTAACAATCATCAACAGTATTTTTTCTTAAAGTTGTAAAATAAGTGTTGTAGACCCGTGCTAGGGGTCACAAAGATAACAACCACAAATTGTGACAGGTTAAAATATACAATGTATTTATTCATAGCAATACAGTAACGCCACTAAATGTGGTAGGAGATGACCGGATTCCTACCATGCGGTAAAACATGAATAGGAATGTCCTCTGTTTGAGTCTTTGCAACCATGGTATTTATTATAGATGGTTGCTTCCTTAGTTCTTCAATAGGGGTGATTTGTACCCCACAACAATAAGTCACACCAATTTGTGGTCCACATTAGATAAATAATATATACTACACTTTCTCTAGCCTTTTGGCTAGGAGCAAAGTGTAGTATCTGTTCTGATACTTTTTCCCGACATTAAACATGTACATTATGTTTAACTTGTCCCTTGTGCGGGGGTTAGAAAGCAGGAACGATGTGGGCTCTACGGACGCATATTTTCGCCAGTAGAGATAATGTAAGTGTTGAGTTTGCCAATAAACAGGCGATTCTGACAATTCTTTTGTTAAAATAAAGGGGTGATGCATGTGAAGATAGTATCCTTAAAAAAACATATATTACAACACTCCGAAAGTATAAGGTAATATCTTAGAGGATGATATCATGACAAAAAAGGTAATATATATATATATATATATATATATATATATATATATATATATATATATATATATATATATATATATATATATATTATCTCGGAAGTTTCTCAACCATTAAAACTATATTAAAAAATAAAAAAATAAAAAAATTATAGTCCCAAGTCTTCCAGTGGAAAATCACTCATGTAAGTCAATTTATTTTTTACAGTTATTATATTAGTTTATTTCTAACACTATTTTAAGGGATCATCAGTTGTTTACCATGAAAAACTGTTTCGGGAATTTAATATATATATATATATATATATATATATATATATATATATATATATATATATATATATATATATATTAGAAAAGGAGCCTTTATAATATTACACCCGTTGTCTTCTAAACTTATTTATGTTTCTATTTTATTTTTATTCATATTTCTAAGTTGTTTATAATTCATACTTTTATTTTATTGCTTTTATTTTATTTTAATATCAATTACTTTTTTATATTTGTCTTATGTTTTCATTTTGTATTTCTAATTTTTATTATCATCTTCTTATTCGTACTTATTTTTTTTATCTTTATTTTTTAATTTTACCTTTATTTTTTAATTTTACCTTTATTTTTTAATTTTACCTTTATTTTTTAATTTTACCTTTATTTTTTAATTTTACCTTTATTTTTTAATTTTACCTTTATTTTTTAATTTTACCGTTATTTTTTAATTTTACCGTTATTTTTTAATTTTACCTTTATTTTTTAATTTTACCTTTATTTTTTAATTTTACCTTTATTTTTTAATTTTACCTTTATTTTTTAATTTTACCTTTATTTTTTAATTTTACCTTTATTTTTTAATTTTACCGTTATTTTTTAATTTTACCTTTATTTTTTAATTTTACCTTTATTTTTTAATTTTACCGTTATTTTTTAATTTTACCGTTATTTTTTAATTTTACCTTTATTTTTTAATTTTACCTTTATTTTTTAATTTTACCTTTATTTTTTAATTTTACCTTTATTTTTTAATTTTACCTTTATTTTTTAATTTTACCTTTATTTTTTAATTTTACCGTTATTTTTTAATTTTACCTTTACTTTTTTAATTTTACCTTTATTTTTTAATTTTACCTTTATTTTTTAATTTTACCTTTATTTTTTAATTTTACCTTCATTCTATATTATTAGTTTACTATTTTATTCTTTATTTTGTCTTATAATTTTATTAACTTTCTTCATATGTAAACCCGTTTTTATAAGTATAGGCGGTAAGACTTGAGAAGCCAGAGCATTTTGACTGTATTGTCGTTAAATCCACGACAGTCGCTCTGGATTTAACGACAATACAGTCAAAATGCTCTGGCTTCTCAAGTCTTACCGTCTATACTTATAAAAACGGGTTTACATAGAAATATATATATATATATATATATATATATATATATATATATATATATATATATATATATATATATATATATATATATATATAAGGGGACGTAGTTTGCTTGAAGCATTGTGTGTAATACGTATATAGAGGAGTATAAGAAGGCTATCACAATGCAAGAAATGGAATATGTCTGCGTTGAGAAGTGAGACAAAAACAAGTGATTTAAATTATATATTTTTTCAAAACTTTCTTAATAATTTTTTCCTATATAGCAAATCTTACTTGATTAGGAAAAACTTTAACACTGATTTAATCTGTGACCGTGTTCCATAATATATTTCGAGGAAGACCTCTTTGTCAAATGGTGGGTGTTTAAAATCTCAAAAAACGTGTGGATGGCAATATTGCTTATAACGCAGTAAATATTAATATCCGCAGCAAATGCAATAAAACTAAAACTATGACCGATATTTTTTTATGATTTTAACTACTTATTTAATATTTTTTTCTTAATATTTTTGTTTGAACCCTCCGATGAAGATCCACATATTCATATAAAAAAATAAAGAATAAAAAGAAGAGCAAAAAAACGAGAGAAAAGAAAGAAGAAAACATGTTTGTTTATTCAGAGGGGGGTAGAGATAACAGCCAAGAGCGGTGTTCAATTAACTTTTTTTTAATATTTATTAATTTTTTTTATATATATACTATTGTTATCTTGTTTTATTCTAACAATATTTACTTCTTTGCTTTTCTGAAAAAAAAAAATTTCTGTAATTTATTTATTTTTAAAATTTTTAAAATTTATTTTTATGATTAACGGCTAAATATGTTTTGGTTAATACTCTGGTCAGATTGTGTGTAGCATGCAGTAAATTTAATGAACGGAACTGATTCTTAAATTCTTGTTTAATTGAAAAAAAAATGTAATGTTATCATTGTCTACTTAATCTGAAACTATTTAATGCTGTTATGGTTGTAGTATAATGTTATTAAAATTCATAGTTTAATTCACTAACGATTTTTCACTTACATTTAGATTTAGTTTTATTTCTTTTATCCGAGAACGTGGGACAACTCTTCCAAATATTAATGAATTATTTCCCTTATACATACAAATATAAAACTAAATTATAAATCTCCAATATACAATTTCTTTTACAGGATTTTCAACACTTATTTGAAATTTCTAAATATTTTACCTTACTATTTGGATATATATATCATTCAAAAAGTGAATCTATACAGTAACATTTGTTATTCTATTCTATTTTTCTATCATTACATTTTTAAAAAAATATTTTTTTATAACTTATATATTATTAATATATGTGTTTCTTCATTTATTTTATTATTATTATTATTTATTTATTTGTATATATATATATATATATATATATATGTTTCTTCATTTATTTTAATATTATTATTATTTATTTATTTTTTATATAAATATATATATATATATATATATATATAAATATATTATTTTTTTATTTTTAAAGATTATTATTTTCTCTTTTTTTATTTATACAGTGTATGTTGGGGGTACTTTAAGATTTTGAATAAGATGAAATGTGTATCTACACACTTGGTGTGTTATTCTATTAATATAAGAAAATTAATTTATTTGTTTATTTTAATGTATTTATATACTTATTACATTATTACTTTATCTTAACAGCAATGCGGTAATATTGCATATAACAGTGAATGTGAATGTAGCATGCAGTATAAATATATAACACCTCATCAGCGGAGTCAAATATAAAGGGAGTAATTATAAATCCATATACCAAGTGCATTGTTTTACTGATGATTCTTTAATCTATATATTTTAAACTGCTTCAAGTTTATTAAGAATTGTGTAAATGCGATGTGTGTGGGATGAGGTTAAATACGAGATATGCTATATTATATTTTATATTATAAATGAGGACTTCAGTTCAAGCCTGCTATTAAGTTCAGGTCCTAACATAGAGATGAATAGAGCTTCTTTAATTCGAAGATTTCCAATGTCCCTCTCTGTGACCAAGATGTTAACTTTGATAAGTCTGTTAGTGTTTTTGCATGTGTTAAGGTGTTTGAAGAATGACGATGCTTGTGTCTGTGTGTGTTCCTTAATCCTGATATGTAAGGGTCTCATGGTACTACCTATGTAAAATGTATTGCAGATGGTGCATTCTAATCTGTACACTGTATATATGCGGTGACAAATGTATGTGGTATTTATTGGACAGTTAGCTAGGGTGCACTGTGTTGGGTTATATTAGTGTTTGCTCGTAGCTAGCTGCTTCCTTAGTGATGGGCCCGAGTGGGCAAGCTGTATGTTCAAGCCCTCTCTTCTAATGGCCTTGCGGATTGCTGTTGTGATTTTATCACTGAGATGAGGCAGTTTAAAGAAGCAGGTGTTGGCGGTAAAGCGTCTCATGCGTTTTTTTTGTGTTCTCCAGGTACCTGATGGTTGTGTTGGGGTATCCATTAAAGTCCAGCGGTTTTGTCTGCTAATACACTACACTTGTACCGGATGCGTTTTATTTTATTAATCGAATATTCTATTTTGGCTCTTAGAGCGAAGGTCCACTTGTAATGCACAAAGATGTTTCTGCTAGCTGCCTTTCTGTAGAATATTGTTATAAGAGCTCCCTCATAAGAAATCTTAAGGTTAAAATCCAGAAGTGATAGGGATCCAGAAGCATCAGGGTGTTCAACAGTGAACCGTATATATGGGTCTGCATTAGAGAATGTGGTGTAAATATTATCAGCTTATTCCCGTGATGATGTTAGTTTTAATTTTACACAAATGCAAAATATTCATAATAAAAATGTTAAATAAGAAAACGGCTAAGGTAATGAAATATGTTTTAAAATTAACTTTTAATCATTCAAAAAGGTAATAGCAGTTTTATAGGCTAGTCTAACACTTCTAAAATTTAATAGGGAACAAAAACACCTATAATAAAATTGGAAATTATTAAAAAGTATGGGACACTTAAATACATGAACTCATATGCTTTTATGTCTTAATGAAAAACTTGACATTAAATGATTTCAAGACAGAGACATACTTTTTAGGGTGTCGGGCCAAATTATTATTTTTTTTTTTTAACTTAAAATATTTCTCATAGTTGGGGGATAGTAAAAAAACCGGGGGGTGAGGTTGGAGAGATGAGGGGGTCGGGAAACATTTTAGGGGTCGGGCCAAACTTTTTAGGGGGTCGCGCTAAATTTTAAAAAAGTGTTTTAATTAAAATATTTCTCACGGTTTGGGGAAAGTAACAAAAATTAGGTGGAGGGTAGGTTGAAGCAATTGACGGGGGGGGGGGGGGGTCAGGGAAAATCTTAGACGTCGGGCCCAATTTTTTAGGGTGTCGGACCAAATTTTTTTTCTTAGCTCAAAATATTTCTTAGATTTGGGTTAGAGTAACATTTTGAGGGCTGGGGGAGAGTAAAACAAATTTTTTAGGCGATTGTGGTGGAGGGGAAAAAATTGGGGGGGGGGGGGGCGGCGAAATCTTTTTTTGGGGGGTGTCCCAATTTTTTTTTTTACTTAAAATATTTCTGAGGGTTGGGGAGAGTAAAATTTGTTGGAGGCTGTTGGGGGTGGAGGGTAAACAATTTAGGGGGGTCGGGGAAAAGATTTTGCGGTGATGGGGCCAAATTTTTTTTATTTTTGAACGTAAAATATTTCTAGGGGTTGGGGGAGAGTAAAATCTTTTTTGGAGGGTGGGGCTGAAGGGTAAACATTTTTTGAGGGGGGTCGGGGAATTTTTTTTTTCTTGAACTTAAACAGGGCTCATTAATATGAGTTCTTTTTTTATAATAGTGACACGACATAAATGTACTTGATTTTTGTTCTTTGATACGACAGGGGCGCATTAATATGAGTAATTTTTTAGGATAGTGACAAAACATGAGCAAACACTTTTTTTTTTTTTTTTACATGACAGAGGCGCATTAATATGAGTTCTATGGTAGGACAACTGGGATGGAGATAGGTACATATATAGTATGTGCGCCCTTGCAGAGATAGGTAAGTATATAGTATGCATACAGGGGCGGCAATAGGTACGTGCATAGTATGCGCACTGGGGCGGCGATAGGTATATATATATAGTATGTGCACCGGGGTGGCAATAGGTACGTGTATAGTAGTGCATAGGAGTGGCGATAGGTATGTATATAGCATGTGCACAGGGGCGGCAATGAGTACGTATATAGAATGCGCACCAGTGCGGTGATAGGTATATATTTAGCATGCGTTGCGGGGCGGCGATCAGTACGTATATAGCACGCGCACCGGGGCGGCGATAAATACCTATACAGCATGCGCTGCGGGGCGGCGATATGTACATATTTAACATTAGCACCGGGCCGGTGATAGGTATATATTTAGCATTTGCACCGGGGCGGCGATAAGTACGTATTTAGCATTTGCACCAGGGCAGCGATAGGTACTTATGTAGTATGCATACCGGCGCGGCAATAGGTACTGATGTAGTATGCACACCGGATCGGCAATAGGTACTTATATAGTATCTGCACCGGGGCGGCAATAGGTACGTATATAGTATGCGCACCGGGGCGGGGATAGGTACGTATTTAGTATGAACACCAGGGGGGAGATAGGTACATATATAGAAGGCGCAGACAGAGGTAGTCATTTTATAGAAATATGTCATACTTTTGCCCTGGGAAACATAAGAGGAATGGTGGGGAAGAAACAGCTTTCGCAAGAGGCAAAATCAGTAAATAGCGGTGAAATGTGACGACCAGGGAAGAAAAAGGTAGAAAGATAAAGAGACGGTTATAGAGAGAGGGAGAGAAATAGAAGTTTGAATATAAAGAAGTTACACATGCGATTTTTCTTCTATTTTATATTGTTATGCCCCCGAGCAACGCCGGGTAGCCCTGCTAATATTATATATATATGTAAAGATATAATTAAAATTAAAATTCGTTCTCGATATATATATATATATATATATATATATATATATATATATATATATATATATATATATATTTTTTACCTCGCCTAATAAACCGGTATCGTCTGGGCATTTGGGGGTTGTCTGGTCCTGTGCAGTTCTAGGAAGGTGCACCCTCCCAGGCTTTGCCTCCCCTCTTTGGGGAGGAGTAAGTTTATAGCTTACTGTCTGAGACGCCCCTACCGGGGAATGCCGACGGGGCTGCCCAGGCAATTTTTAAATGGCCAGAGTGCTCACCTCTCGAGCGCTGGCTTATCTAATCCCACTTTCCCGACCTTGTGTCACATCTTACCTTGTGGGAGGTAGATAAATAAAAGGAGAGAGAGAGAGAAAGAGAGAGAGAGAGATCAAAAGGGACAAAGAGAAAGAGAGGAAGAAAGAGTAGAGCGAGAAAGAGACGATGAATTGGTCTATTCTTGGTAATGCCTAGTAATGCCCGAGATTACTTATCACTGCGAGAGGCATTGCATTTTTAATTTACTCAAATAAATTTCTAAACGCCTCATGGCGTCGTCCAAACAGAAGTCTAGACACCCACGCCTTCCTGTTTTTAAAAATGTGCAGCACAAACAAGATCGCCTTTTTTAATTCTCAACGATATTGCCATCGAAATTTTAGAATTGCTTAAGTCAATAGTCTTTTAGAATATGTCGTATTTCGGGTGTGTCTTTTATTCGTTGTCGGTAACTCTTAGAGAATTTCAAGTGGAACCCTTTATTTGATCCCCTTAAATATCCTGTGAGTAAACGATAGTCCGTGGGGTAACATTAAAATAAGGCATGACTGATCATTCATGAAAAGAACAGAAAGCTAAGGACCATTTGTAGAATGGGGTTTAAATTAGAAAGAGTGTGAGAGAGAGAGTAAGAGAGAGAGAGAGAGAGAGAGAGAGAGAGAGAAAGAGAGAGAGAAAGTTAGATAGATACATAGAGAGAGATATAAAAATAGATTGGTATATATATATATATATATATATATATATTAATTTTAGATCCTAGAAAACCCTCTAGATGAGCACTGTAAGCGTAGTATTAACACATCATGAAATCGCTAGCTATAAATGTGTCGGGATTTGAGTTGTCAAATACTCGTAGCCCGGGGTTTCTAATCATGCGACCAGTAGTGAATAGTTATATTTCTATGCTGATGAGTCCTGATTAAAAATGACGAAACGCATACGTACATAGATATAAACAAAAAACAAATATTTATATTATATATATATATATATATATATATATATATATATATATATATATATATATATATATATATATAAAGAGATAAATAGATTGATCGATAGAGAGTGAGCAAGAGAGCAAAAGAGAGAGGAAGAGATAGATAGATACATAGAGAGAGAGAGAGAGAGAGAGAGATTGGTATATATATATATATATATATATATATATATATATATATATATATATATGTATAAAGAGATAAATAGATGGATCGATATAGAGAGAGATAAAAGAGATAGAAATAGATCGATAGATAAGTAGTTAAAGAATAACAAGATAGATCAGTATAATAAAAAAAATCAGCGTATGTTTATTTAACTCTTCGGCAAGAGGTTAGGCACAAGGTCAGTGGGGGGTTAAAAAGCCAGCGCATATGAGAAGTGCACTCTGACCCACAAACACTATCTGAGCAGTCCAGTACGGGTGCCTCAAGTGATTAGCAAAAAACTAACCCTGTCTTAAAGAGAAGGTAAAGCCTGGGAGGGTGGGCCTCCTAGGACTTAACAGAATTATACCTCAGCGCGACAGCAATAAAGCCACTTTCAGACTGATTGTCAAGGACGTATCTTCGACTATGAGAGGCCACAGTGATCTCTTAAGTAAGTACCCACTTGTCTCGCCACCGGGTGTGACACTCGGTGGTGGTCAAAATAGAACACGGCAATTTGTTTCTTATCTAGTAAACTGACCCCTAAAAATTAACCCAGTCCACTCGACTATCCCTACACTATCAAGGCGCTCTAGGCGACAGGTAATTGAGATAACCCTACTGATAGACGTATTACTAAAAAGATGCCCTCTTAAAAACGAACCGGTAATATCTAGTGTGGTATTAACCCTGGGCGGGATAAACCGGTTTCTTCCAAAAGAAAGAAGTTTCCAGAGTATATCAACTTCACAAGCGGTCCCCCAGCCGCATGTATATCCCGGTTATGGGAATATGACATACAACGCCTAGCATTCATAAATGGTCACCCGTCTGGTACTGGCCAGTCTCTACATCGTGTAACGTCGGTACGCTAACGGGAACCGGTGTGTCTACGCGGATGTGTCGTATACTGCCTCCTTAGATGACATCTTAAAGAAGAGAAACTCATAGGAATCAAGGGAGGCGCGAGAGCGCTCTATCCCTTAATAAACTCACGAATGGCCTATACTGGAAATCTCATTTCTTTGATCAATCATAACTAAAAAAACAATAAACCAAATTAGTTAAAACTTTGCACAAACTTTTTAATTTGATAGGTTCTATAAGTGTGTAGAATTTCAGCATCATTAGTCAAGGCAACCCAGAGATCCGGAAAGTTCAGTCATGAAATCATGTAATCTGTGTGTACGTACGTACGTACGTACGTACGTACGTATGTGCCACACTGTATCTAATCAACTATTTGATGGATTAATCTGATTTTTGGAAGAGATAGAGTTTCTAGGGTCTAGTTGATGGCATTTTAATGATCAGTTTAACATATACCTTAGTTTTCCAGAAAATTCAAAAAAAACTTAAAAATGACCATTGTATTGAGACATAGCCTTTACAAAAGTAGTGACATTCCATGATAAATGCCAGTATACTGAAATCATATGCGCTTAATAGGGTTAAGATGAAAATTCATATACACTAAATGTACAAAAGCAAGGAAATTCCCAAATGTGTACACTTTCATTGTCATTAAGGGTATTCGAGCACAACAGAGCTATGTATTTTACTGGTAAGAATTTTTCTTCAGCGCACCTCACACACTTCATCCACTCATGCATAAAGATTTATATTGCAGTGATGTGATAATGAAATGGTGTGGTTGATATGTAGTCATACCCTTAATGACAATAAAAGTTTAATAATTTGAGAATTTCCTTGCTTTTGTACATTAGGTGAATATGAATTTTCATCTTAACCCTATTAAGGGCATATGATTTCAGTATACTGGCATTTATCATGGAATAATTTTATGAAGTTAATACATATTGGAACGTATCATCCATTCTATAATAAAGACTAATTTGTATTTATCTGCATGTAATATATATATGTATATATATATATAGAATTATAAAAAGAAAAACTATACACACATTAAGGTTGTACACATAATAACTTATTTCGACCCCTTTAATTAGGTCTCCTCAGATGTATAGACCACCACGTCAAAAAAAGGGTTTTTTTGACGTGGTGGTCTATACATCTGAGGAGACCTAATTAAAGGGGTCGAAATAAGTTATTATGTGTACAACCTTAATGTGTGTATAGTTTTTCTTTTTATAATTCTATTTTGCTATTTTTAAATTACATTGAGCTCTGTTATTCAGATTCTCTACACAAAATTGAAATCTACACACTATATATATATATATATATATATATATATATATATATATATATATATATATATATATATATATATATATATATATATATATATATATATACGTTCCCGCACACAAACATTTACGAGTAAGAAACGTGCTTCTTTCTAGCCCACGGACGAAACCATTTCAAATGGTGAGACGAAGCAAGTAATTTCATAATTCTGACTCGGTAAGAATCGATTTTTGTTCAAAAACTGTACGAGTACCCTGAATTCAAAGATAAAAAATATTTCCTCTGCAATCAAACCATGGAGACTGTATTTAACTCTAACCCTAACCCTAACATCTGCAGAGATAAAAATAAATAGAGGTATTTTCCAGGGAGACTTTCTATCACTACTCCTGTTTATCATATTACAAATGACACTCAACAGCATACTCAGGAAATTCAATACCGGATATAAATTCACCGATAAAAATAACAAATAAACCACCTCCCGTACTAGGGCGATCTGCAATTATTTCCTAAACCAAAAAAGGGGCTCAAAAATCTAATAAATACAACAAGAATTTTTCGACAGATTGTGAAATTCTACTTATTCTCTGAGGTAACATTTTTAGTAATAATCTGTCAATCAGTCTGCTAGTTCTATCGCTCATACATCCAACCGATATTTAAATTAATCCATTACATTTAAACAGAAATAGACAAAAAACAGGCGAAGCAGTAAATGTAGACTCAGTGGACAAAGAGTTGTAACAATAAATCACATACTACGTGAATGCTGCAAACTCGTCTAAAAAGAATACAAAAACACACACGGCTTGTTGGGAAAGGTACATATTTGATAACTATGCAAACATCTGCACTTTGCACGTGCAGGCAAATGGTGCCGAGGCAAACCGGATAGAATATTTGAAAAAGATGAGTGCATCTTACCTTGGATGTAGAAAAAAAGATAAACTCATCCAAGCGAGGAGACCGGATGTGATGATAGTCTACAAATACGAAAAAAAGTTATCATATCTTAAATCTGAAGATAATACATTCAACGTTCCAGATAATTGAAATAAATATTAAATATGAAAAAAAGTAACTGTAATCACAATAATTACAAGAGCACTAGGAACATCCACGAAAGAACTAGAAAAAGAAGACGACAAGACATTGGAATGGAAAGGGAAACTTGATATCATGCAACGCACAGAAATACTGAAAACAGTCGAGATATTACGGAAAATCCTCGAATGCTGAAACCAACCTACAAAACCAACGAAATAGAAATAGAATAAAAAAAATAGAGAAAGAATATCGCACGAGCCCGAGAAGACTGAAACTAACAGCTTTCCTAAAACTGACCCATAGCCCCACACGCACCAAAAGAAAACATACACATGTTAACGTGAAAGATCTAACTGGAATTGATCTCAGTTTAGCCGATTCAAGTGATCTTATCGGTAATATTTATGCTATTTAATAAATAGGAAACATCTCAAAATAAAACAAATAGATCGATTATTAGGCATTGATCCAAGCCGGACTCAATAAGTTCCAGTGTATGAATAAGAGCTTTCAGCTAATAAACCGATATTGATAGAATGACGGTTACTGTTTCAATCAAATCAGAATGAGACAAATCAATAGACGCTTTCAGAAACCAATCATAGACCTAGCCACGCATATATTATATATAGATGTACCTATAAACACACACACACACACACACACACACACACACACACACACATATATATATATAATATTACTATTTCATATATACACATAACATTTTATAAGGAGATATCATTTTTTATGTATCAATTTTCAGTATTTACTTCAACAGTGCTCGATACGTAAGTAGAGCTAGGTAGTAAGCTATGAAAATATATTTATGGCAATTAAGCTACACAGATGTTCCCGCGTTTCATCCCGGGAGGGGGGAATCTTCATTAACCACACCTTTGTTCGTGGGAAGCCCAACGATTGGCTGAGAGAACAACAAAGAATCGGATTGGTTAACTAGCTAGCCGTGTATATGAAAACACCCGGCAAAAATAACTCCATGCATTTTAGTCTGAAGATCCCCCCCCCTCCGCGAGGATGAAACGCGGGAGCCTTTGTGTGGCTTAATTGCCATCAATATATTTTTATAGCTTACTATATATATATATATATATATATATATATATATATATATATATATATATATATATATATATATATATATTAGTGCGAGCATATAAATACCTAGTATAGTACCCAGACGCAGTCCTACCCTACTTTGCGAGATGGACCCGTAGATTTTGTTAGATCATTCATCTAGGAGACGGAAACTCAAATATTAAACCTGCGCTCTACATCGTCTCTCGGTTATCTTGCTTCGGCTTGTCACTGAAACCAGGCTCTGTAGAAGGGAAGCGTGCTCTGCGCGTCGTACGAACGCAGACCATGACCATCTATATGTATAGATATCCTTACAAGAGCCGCGGCGATGAAGATCTGTGATAATAAACCGGACCTGCTGAACAATATGCGCGACCACAATCAGACATTGCACTTTTTGTAGGGATGTCCTTCGCTGTAAAAGAGTGGCCATCACCCCCCTATATATATATAATATATATTAAATTCCCGAAACAGTTTTTCATGATAAACAACTGATGATCCCTTAAAATGGTGTTAGAAACAAACTAATATAATAACTGTAAAAAATAAATTGACCTACATGAGTGATTTTCCACTGAAAGAATTGAAACTATAAGTTTTTTTGTTATTTTAAAATATAGTTTTAATGGTTGAGAAACTTCCGAGACTATATATATATATATATATATATATATATATATATATATATATATATATATATATATATATATATTTGAAAATAAATATTAAATTATTATTACCTACAGACGTCGTCGTTTCAAGCTTATTGCTATTATCAGTGAAGGAAGTGATAATTAAAGATGGTGGTATGGCACAAACCCAGTTCGCAGAATCAGTCTAGACTCAGCATGCTATCGCTCTATTCTAACTGGGAATTACTACGTGATTAAAGAGAAATTAAGTTCTATATGTGCGTTTAAAAAGTGTACTATATATACAAATAATTTGATTAAAAACTATAAATTCCAGATCCCAGATATGTGCCATGGTTTCATTGGCTGGTAGCTTTTCCTGTTAAAAGAAAATCCCTTAAAAGCTATTCCAAATCATTAGTGTCCCTAGGAAACTCTGTTTTTAACAGAAAAACACACACACAAACACCCCCACATACGCACAACACACACACACACACACACATATATATATATATATATATATATATATATATATATATACTTTTGTATATGTACATTAATGCAAGCAGAAATATGTATAATGTATTTCTCACATGTATATATATATAAATATATGTGTGTGTATATATATATATATATATATTAACAACGCATTTATAAATGCATATACATCTGTTCGTGAAGGCATATATCAATACGTACACATATACATATAACTTATGAATATATACATATGAATATATATACATATAAATGTAAACATATCATTGCCTACAAATATGCATGAAATTCATATAAATATATACATATATATATAGGTATGCATATATATATATATATATATATATATATGTATGTATTGGGGGTTGGCCTGTAGTTATAGGTTAGAACGAATGCTATTACTTATTTTAGACAAAACATTTAAAAAATGTTTACATGAATATTAAAGTTAGTTTTAGTTAAGAAATGTTCCTTGGTAAAGTTTATACAACGCGTGTTCTTTGTTAGAAACTGTTCAGTGGATAAAGATGTGTATTTTATATTTGTTAGTACGCGTAAGTGGTAATGTGTGTGATGATAATTGTTACCTTTTTCTGCTACTGTGTGCGTGAGTCATGGCTGTTGCTTCAGTTCACCTATATTGTCAGTTTATAAGTAGGTGCGCGCGAGCCAAGACAAGCTTGCACGTAAGATTTTAAGTGTTCTATTCTTCTTGTCACCCCGGCAAAACGGCTGGGTGAGCGGAGAGCGTATTCTTATGTGTTCTTTCGAGGTCCATAGCTTGAGTCTGTTAGGTGAACTCTGTTTATTTCCCGCATCGACTTGTCAATTTAACATAGACGTGTTAGAGTTTGTGCTTCAGAAACGATATTAATTATTCGAAAATACTGAGTTAGCACGTTTCTGTTAAGAACCGCTGCTTTTTTGATAAGTGGAAAGGAAAGCTTACCCAAACAAAGCGGAGAATGAAAGAGAGTAGCACTGCAAGCAATTTGCTTTTGTGCTATCATCTCGGTTTCCGACAAGGTTACCGGTTGAGGAGGAGTTTCAAGTTTCGGAAGCAGTTTTTTTTTATTGGGGGAGGGCTGGTATTTTCTCACCATTCCTCATCTGAGTTTTGTCATGTATTACGGTATGTCGTTATTTTCTGTCAAGTCTTCTTAAACTTTTTCCAATATTCCTTTCATCTTTGGATTAATATATTTTCTTATCAACATTAAATGAACTAGTTGTCTGATGATCAGAAATGTTAACTAAATACCTTATATTTATATTGACTTTGTTGTTAAACATATAAAAACGAGATTAAATTTAGAAAAAAAAAAATTTGTTTCTGAGACAAATAAGCAATACATTTATTTGCCAAAATATGAAAATAAATAATTTTAAGAAGAAATGCCAATTATGGTAAGGATTGATTTTTCCTATGGTCATTTGAACGCAACTATTGGCTATACTTTCTCAAAATGACTTCAATAAAGCCGAAACGTCTATGAACACAGAACCTTTTTTGATTTTTCTCTTTTCAGTTTTCATTACCTTTGATTCTTAATCATATATATATATATATATATATATATATATATATATATACTCTATATAAATTATGTATGTATATATATATATATATATCATTCTTTTTATTTACACAAACATTACAAAATCTGCGACATTGGCATGTCGATGTTATCGATCAACAGCTATTATAAACTGAGATCTTATCAGGCAGAGTTAGAATCCGATCTATAATATGTAATAGCTGTTGATCGATAACATCGACATACCAGCGTCGCAGATTTTGTACATGTCTGTGTAAATAAAAAATAATCATATATTAAAGCTCTATTTGATATTGAGCACTTTTTATAAACCCGGTTGAAATTCTTTGGATTACTACCCTGTGGATGTTTTACCTGGATTATTATTATTATTATTATTATTATTATTATTATTATTATTATATTATTATATATTTATGGCAATTAAGCTACAGAGAGGTTCCCGCGTTTAACCCCCGAGGGGAATCATCAGGCTAAAATGCCCCCCCCCCCCCGGGATGAAACGCGGGAGCCTTTGTGTAGCTTAATTGCCATGAATATATTTTCATAACTTACTACCTAGCTCTAGTTACGTATCGAGCACTGTTGAAGTAAATACTGAAAATTGATACATAAAAAATGATTACGCCTTATAAAATTTTATGTGGACATATGAAATTCTAATATATATATGGGAAGAGAAGCATGAAATTAATCCGACGTGATGGGAAAATGAAAAAAGGAAAACCAAAGAATGGATGTTTTTTATGTGTACATCAACGTTTCGTCTTTATTTATAAGACTTCATCAGGATGATAATATAGAGAAAAATGCCATGCAAGTACAAACACATGTAGGGTTGACATATTGGGAAAAAGGAAGAAAATATATATATATATATATATATATATATATATATATATAAAGATCTCCTGAAAGTAAAGCGCGGTGCCTTTTGTATGGTTACCTAAAAATACTTTTATAAAACTTGTATACATATATATTAATATTACTATTTCATATACATATATTATATGCATATATATGCGCATATATATATATATATATATATATATATATATATATATATATATATATATATATATATATATATACATATATATATATATACATATATATATATATATATATATATATATATATATATATATATATATATATATATGTAATCTGTATTTGGCAATGATTAACTTGAGGCTAATTGATACCTATCTAATCTGAATAGGGTCTAGACAGAAAACCATGGATTACTCATCCAAATATTTACTTTCGATACAAATCTTAATTGTTTATTTCACTAGATGCTTTTATTACGAACGTCTCTTTCATTTGCAGAAATGAAAGCAACAAAAAGGTATTTTTAACATGCCAACCCGAACTACACAATAAGAATCAATCATCTGTTATCATAATGTAGGTCGTGTATACGTTCATATATTTTGATTTAATATGTAAACCGCATTAATTAAAACGTAGAAGACATTTTCGAGAGCTTTTTCTATGTTCCAACCTAAGCACGAAACATTGGCAAGGTTAACGCTCCCCGCGCGGCTGTCGCAAAATTACAATAAATCTACTACCTCTAAAAGCAGATCATAGTACATGGGAAACTGGTTTTATTTCCAACTAGGAAGACCTACCTACCCCCCCCCCCCCGGGCAACAATTAATTGGGATAGAAGGCCGTTAATTAAAAAACAATTACTCTAAGAATTCCAAAATTTTAACAACAAACTTTAGTAAATATGTATATTAACACACTCAGCTAAATTACACCTCCTAAAAATGAGAGTCTTCTTTTTTACGGTCATTCAAAATTATTAGGGCAGTTAACTATTATATTTTAAACACTAATCCTAAGTTCGACTGGCAACGCAGCAAAACCACACGCAATAATAACGTACAGAATTCATCTCTAATGGCAACAAAAATGGTTAACTTCTATAAAATCCTAGAATGGCTCGAAAATTGAATTTAATTTTACGTTAAATTTATTTGCAACACTAATCCCCCAGTCTAAATTCTAAAATATGTTTGTTGTTTCTCTTTCCGCCAGTGTTTTAGGATATTCACACGTAATCGCCTAAAAAAGTAGCATCTGATTTTATCGGGAGATGGGTGTTTATCTACAATAATATCCAAACTTTTAATATTTTTTATACCATAAAAATAACGTATTTAATTAGTTAGATAATTGAAAAGATGTTTATACAATTTTTTACGGTAAAACTAAACACAACTAAAATCAATTGCTAAAAATAAAAATAAAAATGGGACTTATAGTTAGAAAAAATGTATTAGATTTTAAAAAAATTGAATATGGGTAAATTTGCAGATGAACACCGTCCGACATCCCCCTCCCCCAAAAATGACATTCTGCTTTTCTTTAGGCGATTGCGTATAAACGCCGTGGAAAACGAAAACAAGGAAAAATAAATATTTTAGAATTTATCGGGGGATCAGTTATATATATATATATATATATATATATATATATATATATATATATATATATATATATATCAAACGCAATATGTTCCTAATTTTCGGGCCATTCTATCTTTTTAGGGAAATTACTAAAAGTGTTTACTATTAACCTTAAGTCCGAGTGTCAAGGTCATGAAACGAATTGTAATCGCCTAAAAATAGCACTCCCTCTATCTAAAAAAGCAGCCGACTTAACTTCCGTAGAAAAAAGAATTTAGGTAACAGCCATAAAACTGGTCCAAAAAATAGGGATCATTTTACATTAAATTTATATGCAAAACATGTCCCCCACTTTGAATTCAAAAATAATACTTTTTTTTTCTTTTCATCTTTCCGTAAAGTTTTTCAGGGTGTTCACACGCGATCGTCTAAAACAGAGTGAATATTTGCGGGTTAATTTCGCGGAGGATGTTAATCTACAAGCATACCAAAATAAGTGCTTCAAAATTGTTGTTTTAATTTGTCAATCCGAATAGTGAAAAAAGTCTTTGTAAACATTAAACAATAAGTTTGTTGGTAAACTTCACAATAAAATAATTAACTTAACTAATAAAAAAAGTTAGTTATTTATCTTTCAAGAGGAAATGTAAAAACTGAAAAAAGAAGGCGAAAAAGTGATCAGAGAGAAAGCGAGCGAGACAACTATACTCTCTCTCCCCTCCTCTTTTCAATTCTCGCTTATGCCTCGCTCGACATTCGGTAAGGTCGTATGCGAGCGCTGGTTGTTTGAACTTAAGGTGTTTTTGTTATTTTTCTGATTTATTGTTTAAATAGCTTTAAGTAATTACTGTTAATATGGACGAAACTATTGTATATAGATAACAAACATAAGCAAATGCAATTCCAAATTAATAATTCCTAATGTTAATTAATTATGAAAACGGCCGTGTGGTCTGGAACGCTGGAATTTGAGTTTGAAATACAAGTCGGGTTCCGGGGTTCGAGTCCGGCGACCGGTGTGAATAATTCTTCTCTTTATTGACGATTCCCTTAAGGATG
>OY744538.1:92315156-92322656 GCA_963556195.1 Sepiola atlantica | reverse complement strand
AGCCTTATCTTACTTATTTATGTGCTTGCCCATTAAGGGAACTCTCATTATCATGTTAATAAATATCTTTATATTCACAGACATGCATGTGTATTCATTAAGACTTATTCGTGTGTACGTGTATCGTTTATTATTTTATTTTGAGTAAACCCAGTTGCTTTTTTGTTCGCAGATTTCTTTTTAACAATGCTTCCTTTTACAAGAAAGGTCTTACATTATTCGTATCAAGTAAAATAGAAAACCCATTATTTGAATAAAAATTACATTGATATTACAATAAACGTACATTTATAAAAGAATGAAAAAAAAGAATAACATTTTCTTTTTAATTTAAAAAAAAATACTTAAAAAGCAAAACAATTTAATGTTCATATTTTTACTACAGAGAATTAATAAACCCAGCGTTGAATTCAAAAGAAAATGTTTCATTGCTTGAGTTTCTATTTTTAAATTGCGCTTTGATTTCTTTATAAAATATTATTATTTGATAGCGTAAAACAGATTTTCTGTAGCTTTTATCGATCGAATAATGGTTGCTGCACATCTTGTTATAGCGTTGTGTTGACATGAGGTCAAAGAGTGTATAGATGAGCTCGAATGGAAAAAAACGGATATTCTTTATCATGTGTGTTCAGCGAGTAACGCTTCTTTATTTTACTAATGAGTCACCACTTATCAAGACCAAAAGCCACTCGAGAATAACGGTAAATGTGATTAATTATAGTGTAGGTTTAATAATAAAATATATTATCAGACGGCCACGGTGACACAAAACTGCTTCGCTTCAGATTACAACTTGACCGTCTTCAAAGCTAATCAAGGGAGGCGCGAGAGCGCTCTATCCTTTAATACAACTCACGAATGGCCTATGCTGGAAATCTCATTTCTTTGATCAATCATAACTCAAAAACCAATAAACCAAATTAGTTAAAACTTTGCACAATATTTTTATTTGATAGGTTCTATAAGTGTATATAATTTCAGCATCATTAGTCAAGGCAACCCAGAGATCCAGAAAGTTCAATTATGAAATCATGTTATCCGTGTGTACGTACGTACGTATGTGCCACCCTGTATCTCATCAACTATTTGATGGATTCAGCTGATTTTGGCAGAGATAGAGGTTCTAGGGTCTAGTTGATGGTATTTTAATATCAGTTTACCATATACCTTAGTTTTCCAGAAAATTTAAAGAAAACTTTAAAATGACCAGTACTCATACACTTTATTCTATATTGTATCGACCATTTGATGGATTCATGTGATTTTTGGCAAATATAGAGGTTGTAGTGTCTAGTTGATGGCATTTTAATTTCAGTTAACCATATACCTTGATTAGTCAAACTACCAACTATATCACTTATGAGAAGGCATTGTATCGAGGCATAGCCTTTACAAAACTAGTGACATTCCATGATAAATGCCAGTATACTGTATACTGTAGTGATGTGATAATGAAATGGTTTGGTTGATATGTAGTCATACCCTTAATTAATGACAATATTTTATATCTTCAACAAATGGCTACCTCATCTAGAGACCATCCTGATTTTATTCGGTTTTTAAGAATAGTTGACATGTTGTTTGCCGAAGTGATACTCGACAAGACTTTCCAATGATGTTACTGTTTAGCGAAGTATTAAATCTACAGACGCACTCACAAAGGATATAAAAGCAGCGAATCATATGGATTAAATCTTTCCGGTTTGTTCTGAACTAAATCAAGTTATGCAGCACTGTTTCAACGCCTAATATCAGTTGCAACAAAAGAAAACTTGATTATGCAGGACCTCTTTAAATATTAACTGCGTCGTTTAGAAACATCTACGTTTGATTCCATGATAAATGCCAGTATACTGAAATCATATCCCCTTAATAGGGTTCAGATGAAAATTCATATACACTAAATGTACAAAAGCAAGGACATTCCCAAATGTTTACACTTTTATTGTCATTGAGGGTATGCGAGCACAACAGGACTATGTATTTTACTGGTAGGAATTTTTCTTCAGCGCACCTCACACACTTCATCCACTCATGCATAGAGATTTATACTCTAGTGATGTGATAATGAAATGGTTTGGTTGATATGTAGTCATACCCTTAATGAGAATAAAAGTGTAAACATTTGGGAATTTCCTTGCTTTTGTACATTTAGTGTATATGAATTTTCATCTTAACCCTATTAAGGGCATATGCTTTCAGTATACTGGCATTTTTCATGGAATATCAATAGATTTCTTTGCTATACTTGTCCTCACGAGTATTCCAACTGAGTCTTTTCAACTTAACTCAAATTTCTGGTTCCTTTTTTAAAGACATTCACAGCAAGAACCTGTTTTTCTACCACAACGAAGAAAAAGTTTCCTTTCTGCCTCAGTGTGCGAAGCGTCAAGCGAATTTTCACGAGCAGTACTTCTTCGCAAGGGTTTCCCGTGTATGGAACACATTACCGCGGTACTGCTTCCTTGCACATTACAGCTTATTCGTCTTCAAAGTCAATGTCAACAGATTCTTATCTAGAACCGTCCCCAAAAAATATTCGGACTTTATTTTGACGACCGTTACATCTCGTTTAGTATGATCCTCGAGTGGTATCTGGCCTTGATAAGTAGTGCCTCCTTTTTAGTTAAAAGAAAACCGCTACAGGCGAACACTTATACACCAGTAGATTATACGGACGGCGACTCATCACATAAACAGTTGGAGTCTTGTTGTGTAGATGACACGTAGCAGCAGTAGTCGTCACAGTGATGTTCTCTTATTTATGTTGTCACAGCCGTCTCCTATTGCTCAATAATAAAAGCGGTTATGTGAGACGGTAAGTTGCCAGCCGAGTAGAGATCACAAAGGCTACCAGTGATAAGCGCTATATTTTTCATGGGCGTGAACCAACGGCCAAACGAATGATTACAAAGAGAACCCCCCTCCGCCATGTGGAGCCTCTAGCAACATCCCAGGAAGAGTCCAGACTACAGCTGTGAACCGGACAGCTAGAGAATGCTCCCTCCTACTGACATGAGCACCCTTTTCTGAGACCCTCTCTTCTGACTCAGAAGCACTCTGGGTTCATTAGTAAACATTCAATTGCCCGAGAACGGGAATAGGGTGATCGAAAGTTGTGATAACTAGACGAGGCTACAAAACTAACTCAACCATCTGCGAATTGTGAAGAAGAGGACCATACGATGCAACACTGCATTGTCTGTCCTCTACTGATCAATCAGTGTATCTGGAAATATATTACAGAGTACAAGAAAAGTGCAAATATTGCATAAAAATTGAGAAACTCAATGAGAGGCAAAGAAGACACACGAATAAAAGCGATTATGAAACTTACAAATAATGACAGCGCACAATCATTTGGGGTTTAACAACAATTTTAAGGTTAGGGTTAGGATTAGGGTTAGGGTTAGGGTTAGGATTAGGGTTAGGGTTAGGATTAGGGTTAGGATTAGGATTAGGATTAGGATTAGGGTTAGGATTAGGATTAGGGTTAGGGTTAGGGTTAAGGTTAGGGTTAGGATTAGGGTTAGGGTTAGGATTAGGGTTAGGGTTAGGATTAGCGTTAGGGTTAGGGTTAGGATTAGGGTTAGGGTTAGGGTTAGGGTTAGGATTAGGGTTAGGGTTAGGATTAGGGTTAGGATTAGGGTTAGGGTTAGGGTTAGGGTTAGGGTTAGGATTAGGGTTAGGGTTAGGGTTAGGGTTAGGATTAGGGTTAGGGTTAGGGTTAAGGTTAGGGTAATTTGTCATTTAATGTATACAATATACACAGTAAATACCCTTTTAGCCTTCTGTCACTCACTCCATCCAACATTTAGGAAGAGAGCAGCTGCTTAAAACGCAACAACTATTATTCGTGGTTTACGAACAACAGAAACATTATATCAGCTTATCCGTTACATGTCACTAGATACTTCTTGTCTGTGACACAACATCCTGAACACGTTGCCTTAATACTAATCCTTAATTTCTAATTGAATTTTCTGCCTTTTTTTACCTCGCTTAACCTTAAGTGGAAAATTTCTTCTTGAACAGTGTTTTAACACACCGACATCTAATATTTTTTCCATCGAATTTGCATACGTTCGAGTGTTTCCTACCGTGTATTTAGCAGACCTTGTGTGTAAAAATCAAGTATACCTTTTAACTACTCGCTGTTACTGTTTTAATTAACAAGTTTTCACTGCCAACCACGTAAGTTTTTTTTTTAATCAAAAATTGCATTAATGGTTATGTTGTATTTGAGATAAGTTCATGTCCTTATTGCCACACGGCCGTTGTCAACAACTCGGTAAATCAGGGAGTGATTTATCCTATTTAAAAGCAGCTGTCGTAAAGTGTTCTACTATTGAAAAGAACATTGCATTGAAATCACGATGACAGCTGTGTTAATACTACTCACTACAGAGCCCAGCCTATATTTGGGGGCGACAAATAATTGTAAATATTTGTTTTTTAGCTACATACGTATACGTATACGTATACGAATAATTTTTATCCACACATCTTGTATCTACCATATGTTTGTATATATATATGTATATATGTATATGTATATATATATATATATACATACATACATACACACACCTATATATAGATATATATATACATATATATATATATATATATATATATATATATATATATATATATACATATATATATACCTATATATATATATATATATATGTTACGTGATTTACGACAGGCGCTTCATGGTTAGTGCACTTGGTTATGTTTCAGTGAGTTCGAATCCTTTCATAGTTCGCCCCGCTGATAAGCCTTAGTACGGCGAAACAGTGTCTGTGAATAACTATTTAATCTGTAAATTTATATATATATATATATATATACATACATATATATATATATATATTCTTCGTCTTACATGAAGTCAATTTCTGACAACGTGACCTATTACCGACAGGCACCCAATTTTCTGTCTCCCTTGGGATATCTGCACTTTCAGAACGACATTTTCATTTACAGTAATTTGCGCTGCTCGTGAACCATTTGTTACTTCATATTGATTGGTATTTGTCATCGTATCTTATTTTTTGTTATCGATCACCAACACCGGGGAATAAAAGAGAATAGATTGAACAATCGATTTCCGATAAAAGCCGTTCACTCTGATAGGCTCACGCTCTGCCGAGATTGGAATCTACAGAACCAGAACGAGAGAAACAAATCTTAAGAACGCTCTACTAAACTGAAAGGATAGAAGTCGATGGACATCTCGAGTTTACAGCAAAAAAAACAAGAAGTTTTTGTTGATGTTGTGGTGTTTAGCCGTGACCGTCGTAAAGTAAACTAAGGCCTATTCACTGAAAAGTGACGTCATGCTAATAAGTAGCAAACAGGATGTGTCGAACAGTCAGACTGTGAGTAATTAATGAGAGCCTTTTACAAAAAGGTATTTAATTTTTTTTTTTAAATGGCATTTAAAAAAGAAAAAGAATACGATCCGATGTATACTGAAAGTTAACTTTATTCAATATTAATAAAAATTTTAAAACAGACGAATTCAAAATAAATAATTAGGTTGTCTTCTTATTGCGTTAAAGTAAATAAAACAGTGCGTCTTTTTTCATGGATTCTTATTTACTATTTCTATTTACTTGCCTCCCAACGAGGACAGAGCAGAGTTAAACAGAAGCTCGGTTTTTAATGTGAAAAAATAAAGTAGACAAACAATTAAATTGTCTCAGTCTAGAAGAATTTCTGATTCACCTTTAGTGGCCGAGAACAGAATAGGCGAAGTGTAGTATCAGAACAGATATTAAACTTTTAATTATTGTATTGCAAAAAATATGAAAATATAATTTAAATTTTAAACAAATTAAGCACAAGGCAATCAAAAGTGTGAGGTCAAGAATGTCGTTGGTCATCCTCTGTTTATCTTTCCTTTTGTTAGAATCATTAGCCACCACAATACCACATTTACTCTAGGGTTCAAAGTCCCCGATGTGTTGAAAATTTAAATTTTATTTATAAATATATATATTTAATTCAATATCTTAATCATTGTGTTTTTCTAGCGCCAAACATATTTTAAGTGTTCTAAAATTTTATTACACACATGAACGTTTTGTCACAAAAATAATGTTTTTATACAAACATAAACAAGTTTGAACCGAATTTCTAGTTGATATTATTCAAAGACAGTCGACAGATAAGCATAAAGGTTAATTTATTATCAGGACAAACAAAATCTTTTATCTTATGCAAACTTGTTATTGTGTAAAAAATATTTTTAATTTTAGAGGAAAGCCAGTATTTTTTATTTAAGCATTTTCTATCACGACAGGTTTATCAACCATCTTGAATTTTAGTCTATGAGTGTTGTTTTTATATAGTTTTGCCTTCAAATCACTATGAGATTTACAACCATGAAAACGACATGAACAAAATCATCGGTATCCTTTTTTAAACACCAAAAAAATACTCGATCAAAGATAAAATAATTTCAGACAGAAATAACCACAGTCATATCTGCATGTGTTTGCGTGTAATAACCTTTCTTTTCGAAGCGTCTTGTTTTAATGTGGGAAAATCCAACTCTCAAAAAGAGGCCTTTGGATTTGGACAAAGATTTTAATTGTCTCAGTCTAGAAGGATTACTCTTTCACTGACCGAGGGCAGAAAATATGAATTGCAGTGTCAGAAGAGAGGCTAGACTTTGAATTATTTATTTGGAAAAAAATGAAAATATAATTTAAATTTAAAAGGTCAAATAACTGTCATTATGAATTTAGGAAAGAAATAGACAGTCATTGAATAAACAAACGAATTAAGAACAAGCTATGAATAATTTTAAAAAATGAAACGATAAATAAATGAATAACGAATGTATTAGCCAGGTTAAAAACTATTTGGAAATACATATATAATGAAAGTTATTTAATTAATCATTTCACTGTAAAAAAAATATTTTTAAAGTGTTCAAATTGTAACTTTAAGTTTATTTTTTATATTAGTATTTTTCTTGAACCAAATATATTTGAACTGTTTTAGAATTTTAGTATACACAAACGACTTTTTGGCACAAAAAATAACCTCTGAAAATTCTTTTTACATACACAGAATAAAGTTTTAACGGAATTTCAAGTTTATAATACTTTATTACGTTCAAAATTTAATTAGAATGTTTTATCAAGACAAACAAAACGTTTTATGTTATACAGACTTGTTATTTTGTCAAATATATTTAAAACTTTAGGGAAAACAAGGAAGTATTTGTTTATAATTTAATATTTTCCTATCAAGACAGGTTTGTCATCCATCTTGAATTTTAGTCTAAACGGGTGTTTGCATAGTTTTATCTTCAAATCACTATCAGACTTCCACCTCGAAAACGACATGAACAAAAGCATCAGTATCCTTTCTTAAATAACAAACGAGTACTAGATCAAAGATACAATAATTTAAGAGAGAAAAGAAAAAAAGAAAAAAAAACACTGCTTTGACAAAGAGAATGTTATTTCTCGAAAG
>OY744538.1:92212656-92307656 GCA_963556195.1 Sepiola atlantica | reverse complement strand
TATATATATATATATATATATATATATATGTATGTATATATATAATCATTCATCCACGAACTTATCTGCTTTTGACAGACTTCATTTATATATATATATATATATATATATATATATATATATATATATATATATAATCATGCCTACATGCATTTTGCGTGTATATATATAACACACACACATAACACGCACCCGCAGGCATCCATACTCAGACAAAGACGCAGACGTATTTACAAACATAGACACAGGTTAGGGTTAGGGTCAAATGGGGTTTGGGTTAGGGTTAGAATTAGAGTTAGGGTTTAGGTTTGGGTTTGTGTCAGGGTTACATTTAGGGTTATTGTTCTTGACTTGTACAGCTGTATAATGATGCATGTTGGCGCATTACTAGCTTACAACATGAACCAGAATTGGGATGAACTTTTCGGAGGCGGAGGGGTCATCCTGGATCCAGGTCGTAGACTCCACACAATCCAGCGGAGAATGTACCATGGTTGCCTTTGTCTCATTTGGGGAGTGGCACATTCTCTGTCGGTATTTATTCTTGTTGGGGCTGCCTACAAGAGATAGTAATGGTGTTCATTGTATCCATCATTAAGGTCGCTTTTTATAAAAAAACATTCAGATGCTGTTTAGATGTATATATCTTTATTGGAAATTGTAATTCTTAGCCATTTTGGCAGTGACCGAGAGGGGGAGGTTTACCCTTCTTCCTCATCTGCTTGGCCATTTGGGGGTGGGAAAGTCAACGTTCTGTGTTTGCATTGTCAGTCATGTGACTGTCAACGTAGCGCTTCCTTACCCTTCCCTTTCAGCGTTGGCATCATCATCCACATTGAATGATGTAGCCCGACTAAAGGGGGGGGGGAGATGACTTGCACAGAGGTACCGGGAAACCCGAAGGTCTAGGCCATTTCCCCATTTCTTCAAGCCGGCCATTTCGCACCCTTTTGAAATTAGTAGCAGCCTGGAACAGAGTCTGACGGTAGACGTGTTGGTAGCTCGCTCTCCGTTGGATAATACGACGTTAAACTTTTAAAGAAAACCCTTGGGAAGGCAAGAGGCCATTTATTTTGAAGAAAACCTTTGAGAAGGCCAGAGGTCATTTATTTTGAAGAAAACCTTTGAGAAGGCTAGAGGCCATTTATTTTGAAGAAAACCTTTGAGAAGGCCAGAGGCCATTTTTATTGAAGAAAACCCATTGATTAGGCCAGAGGCCATTTTTATTGAAAAAAACCCTTTGAGAAGGCCAGAGGCCATTTTTATTGATAAAAGCCCTTTGAGAAGGCCAGAGGCCATTTTTATTGAAGAAAACACTTTGAGAAGGTCAGAGTCCATTTTTATTGAAGAAACCCGTTTGAGAAGGCTAGAGGCCATTTTTATTGAAGAAAACCCCTTTGCAGAAGACCCATTTTTTTTAGACAATTATCCTTTAGAAAAGGATAATTTTTATTGTGGAGTTGGGCTATTATTTGTATGCTTTCTTTTCAGCCCTTTTTTCAAGTAAGGCGTCTTCTCTTCTCTTATGTATATTTGTTTGTTAAGGCGAGAACTAGTCTTTTGAAGAGCCTTTATTTTTCCTTTATTTCATTGTATTTGTATTTAAATTGTATTGTTACCGTGGGTTAATTTGTTTTAACCCGTCTTTGGGAAACAAAAGCAGGAACTAGTCCTTTTTTAGTTACTAATAAACCATATTGAATTACATCTCTGGGTATGTTTATTTATTTGCTCCCTTTTTTGTCAATCTATTTTATTATTTTTTTCTTTTCATGGTAACAACCGACGAATTTCGGTGACGACTACGAGATTTTTCTGTCACTTTAAACTGTTCATTTACATGGCTTGTTGCACTTTGCTATTTTTTCCACTACGTTTGATTCACTTTGATTTCATTTAAATGAATATCTCGGAAATTCGGCCCAGTAAATTCCAAACGCCCCATTTTAAGTTAATTTAATTTTACACAATAGATGCACCATCTTTCCATATTCTGATGATGGATGTGCGATATCAGTCGCAGGGTTAATTAATTTGCATATTTGTTTTGAACAAAGAAAATGTTATTAATTAGATTTTATTTCTGATTGTTTTAAATCAATGATTGTTTTTTATTTCAATATAACAAATAGTTCTGTTTCGCAATATTGTTAAATTTCCAGTACAGATATTTAGCATTTGTGTTCAAATGTTCCTTTCCTTTGAGAGACCGATTCGATTTTCAACAGGTTACGATCTATTTCTAAATTTCAAGTGAAAAGGCAAATTCATTTCTTCTTTCTTTTCCTTTCTTTATAGTCACATTTAAAACATAAATAATATCTATCGAAATTACCAAAATAATAATGTTTATCTATGAATATTAATAAATTACAAATAATTTATTTAAAAATAATCCGTTAAATATATCAGAGGCGTATCTCGGTACGCCTCTGAAATATTTAACATCTAGTTTTTTAAATAAATGATATGTATTTTGCTGTCACTTCGATCGTGCACTTTATCGATTTCTTTTCAACATAACCTGATGCTGTATATAAATAAATTAGAAAGATTTAGTTTCGTGTTTACAACAAAGTTATGAATGAAATGTTTATTCTTTTAAATTAATGTTTCAAGTATTTCGAGCCCCCCAAAAAATAGATAAAATAAAGGGTTTATTTCGAAATTCCGTACAGACTGCCGTGTTCAACAAAACACGTCGGAAGAAAGTCGGAGGTTACATCGGCCGAAAGGTTGTAAGAATAACATTCCAGATGTGAACAGTAGTCCGAATAATTCAAATAATGCAAATTATAAATGTTCGTCTCAAAAATCCCGAAACAACAGAATAACAATTCGAAACAATAATGTAAATATATTTTTTGTGATCGATTTATTTTTTCTACTTTGTTTCATCTTCTTGTTCGGTTGGTCTAGTGTATTTACGTCAAGGGGGCACTAGAGCAGCAAGTTCATCGGAGCACAATCCATTCAAGTACTTGTAAAACAGGCACAAGGATGCAACATTGCGGCGACCGGACAATGGCTTGATCTACGTGGATAGTAAGGGACCTATTAAGAGCGACTCTTTTTTAACCTTGTCTAAGAGGGAGAGACTAGTGGATGATGCCCCAGTACAGATGTGACAATAATACTCCATGCATTAGCAGATGGTGAGTTTATAGAGTTATAGGTTAATATCTTGTGTGAAAAGTTTACTATCACGGTAGACGAATCCCACCTTATTTGCAGCAGCCTTGGCAATGTCTTCAATGTATTTGTTCCAATTCATGTTAGCTGTGAATGTTAGGCCGAGGAGTTTGTAATGTTGGACATTCGGGTAAGGTGTTATTTGCCATGGTAAAGGTCCCCTGTTTTTGTTTCACTGTTAGGTACTTGAATCCCCTTTTTGATTTATGAATTTTCCAACGAATGCTAAGTCTGCAATATCTTGAATTTAGTTAGTTTCTTTGGAAATCTAAACTGCATTTTCCTTTTTTTCATTTGTTTCAAATGTCTCAAAGCTTCTTTAGACTATATATTGGGTATCTAGATCTGTGTGGCTAGGTTTCCTTTCCTCTTATCTACTTGCCTTTCTGGTACGAAAGGTACTTCATCTTTTTTTCTTTCAATGCAACTTTTATTCCTATATAATTTCTTAGCAAGCTACCATATCGTTTTTTTAGTGTAGTGCTTAGATAGTATTAGTATTATTGTTATAATTAATGTTATTACCAAGAGGTTGCATGCCATCGAACGCAGTTCGTAGATTCTGCCTAGAATTACGAGCCGAACGACAAGTTTACAAAACATTATTGCGAGAACTAGCGGCTTCCTGTCTCCGTTACGTCACTGACAAGACCCATTTTATATTTGGACAATTTAACTCTACTTTTGTTAACCTAATATGGAAATTAACAACACTAAACCTATCTTTACACACTCGCATTTAAATTTTAATACAGATATATATAAGATGGCTGAGGCATTCTAGCACTTCGGCCCTTTTTTCGGCCCTTTCTTCGGCTCGACGGAAAATCAATCGGCTTTTCAGGTCATGCCGTAGTCTCTATAAGTTCATCCCCAACCGTCTTATTCAATCTGATTCTTTAAAAAATAAACCTTATTTCTCCTTTTTATTTTCTTCTCAAATCGATACAAGGAGGCGGTGTTGAGAACAAAGAAGTTTACCAATGTCTAGACGGGGTGGACATCGAAAAATTGATTTTTTAAGCGTAATGTTTTAAAAGAGTAATGTCTTCGAAGAATTATGTTTTTTGGAAGTTGATTTTTTTCTGCGAATAGTATTTACCTGGAGTAGGATTAATATTTTGGAATAATTCCTCTACGCTCTCTGTAAGGTTTCCTTCGAAAAGTAATGTCTTCTGGGAATATTTTTTTCTCTAATGAAGGTTTTCTAAGATAATTGTTCCGACAAACACTCAGAAATGTTTTTCTACGAGTAATGTTTTCTAAGAGCAACGTATTCTGAGAGCAATGTATTGTTGAGGGAGTTTTTTATAATAATAATAATGACGCCCCTCTCTAAAATTTCCTTCTAAGAATAATGTTTTCTACGAGTAATGCAATGCATTCAGAGAGAAATGTAGTCTGAAAGCAATATACTCCGAGAAAAATGTATTCTACGAGGAATGTTTTCTAAGAGCAATGCATTCTACGACAATATATTCCAAGAGCAATGTTTTCTGGGAAGAAGGCATTGTACGAATATAAATAATTATTCTACCTGTAGAATTAATATTTGACAACTTTTTTCGGCATTAAATACCCCATAGATTAATGTATATGTGGTAAATCTAAATGTTAATCTTGCTTGTTTGTCCCCGTGCACACTGGATGACATTCATTACAAGAGATAAGAATAACTGTGCACAGTGGATAATATCGTAGTTTTATGCCGTCATTCATTAAGAAAAGCTAAAGAGGGGGATAGAGATCTTTATAAAGTTTTATTAAGTAGAAAACCCGTCTAGACCACTGGGGTGCGTTTAATTCATGAATCATTTTTGCTTGTCACAATTCTATAAAGAAAAAATATATTGTCTTGAAATAGACACCTCCAAAGCTTGTGTGCCTGATCTTATACCTGTAATAGTAATAAAGAAATGCTCTGCTGAACTGGCCCCTGTCCTCTCCAAACTCAACAATAAATGCCTAGCTGAATCTTGCTTCCACGATAGCTGGAAGATTGCCTCTGTAGTAACAGTATACAAGAGTTATGGGAATAGAACCGATCCTCAGAACTATCGTCCAATCTATCTGCTGTCGATCTTTGCTAAAATCTTTGAATCCTTAATCAATCTAGCGATAATACGGCACGTAGATAATGCTAAACTTCTATCTGACCGACAGTATGAATTTAGACAAGCACGATCTCCAGCTGACATCCTAACGGTCATCTCTGAACGCATGTATCATACACTTGACAAGGCAGGAGAAGCTAGGGCACTAGCGCTTGATATATCCAAGGCCTTTGACAAGGTATGGCATAAAGGGCTTCTCCTGAAAATACGCTCATACGGTATTACTGGGCAATTACTTAATATAATAAGATATTTCCTAGACAAAAGAAAAATCCAGGTTGTCTTCGATGGCCGTTCATCTAAGCAACATGACATAAATGCTGGTGTACCCCAGGGCTCTATCCTTGGACCTTTGTTGTTCCTGATAATTATAAACGACCTCCCTGATGACATAGTGTCTGAGATTGGTTTATTTGCTGACGACACCACGCTTTACTCTCGCCAAAAATAGACGCGATCATATCCGAGGCATTGGCTGAATCTTTAGAAAATGACCTCCAGGCTGTAGTGGATTGAGGTCATAAATGGTTGGTAACTTTTAATGCCGCCAAGTCAAAGCTCCTTTCCTTCAATAACAACAAGGAACCTCTCCAACCACCGATTGTTATGGCAAATAACACTCTACCTGAGAGTTCATCATTCAAACTCCTCGGCCTAACACTCACAGGTAACATGAAATGGAACAAATACATTAAAGACATTGCCAAGGCTGCTGCAAAGAAGGATGGCTCCCTCTACCGTGCTAGTAAACTTCTCACTCCTGACATTATCCTGTATCTCTACAAAGCCACCATCCGCCCATGCATGGAGTATTGTTGTCACATCTGGGCTGGTGCATCGTCTACTAGTCTCTCCCTACTTGACAAAATCCAAAAAAGAATCGCCAACGTAATAGGTCTCTCACTGTCAACCAAGCTCCAGTCCCTGTCCCATCGCCGCAATGTAGCATCCTTGTGCTTGTTTTACAAATACTTCAATGGATTATGCTCCGATGAATTGGCTACTCTTGTGCCCCTTCGACGTAAATTCACTAGACTAACTCGACAATCAACTAAATCTCATCCATTAACTGTGGGCGTCCCCAGATGTCGGAGAGCATTCTACTCAAATAGCTTCTTTCCTCGTGCTGCTGGCCTCTGAAACTCCTGCCCTGTCCCCTGTTTCCCTGACACTACAGACATACAGAAATGTAATATTAATGTAAACAGATATCTCGCTGCGTAGATCCCAATTCAGGTTGACCCCCCAAAACCTCTCCCCCTTCTTATTTCTCAGTAGCCCCTTACGTCTACAGTGGCGGCATGCCTTGTTCGTGGTGAACTACGTTAATAAAATAGATAACGTCATCAAAAATTAATAGTAATTGCGAGGAGTTGGCTTTCATAAACAATGAATGGTAGTTGTCAAAAGCAGTGAAACTTCATAAAGGATGAATGGCAGTTGCCTAAAGTTGCGTGGCGTCATAATGGTTGAATGGCAGTAGACCTGTATGCTTGTTTAAAATACACAGCAGCAGTAACTTGTCACGTGTGTTCAAGTTAAGTTTAAACCTGTCTGTACATTCTCGGCCTTTTGGCTGAGATCAAAGTGTAGTATCTGTGCCGATAGATTTTATTTAGACAAATAAAAAAATGGTTTTACAGCGAATATTTAAAATACATGTAAAAAACAAAAGATATGCAAAAAAACAAGACATGAAACATTCATATTTGCCTTAGGCACAAGGCCAGAATCGTTATGGGAGAGGGCGGTGGTCATATCGTTCCGTCTATGTGCACTTTGCCCTGAGCTAGCCTCGCTCACCAAAATACCTCATTCACTCTGTGGGTTGGTCCTACTTAGGTGGTCCCAAATTTGGTTTAAAAAAATTTTATTTACAAATAAATAAATAATTCATTGCGGGGGAGTGGGACAATATTTACAATTTTTTAATTATGTACATGGTTAGTAGTGCCCTCCCAACCCTCTGCTAAGTTGGTAGACCGCCGTTTTCCGGGTATTCCGAAAACAAGCAGCTCGGTCTCTAATTGGGAGTAGGAACTAAAGTAGAGGGAAGTAAAAAAAAAATCTAAAGGTGTCTGGATGGGTGGTGGTGTCCTCCAAAATTTACGGTGATTTGAGACAAAATAAAGTGTGTGGGGGGGGCCATCTTGGCGACTTTCTAGTACCAAAAGAAAACATATAAATAAAAAAATAAAACAGCGTCAGGACTCGATTATTCAAAACTAGCTAAGGGTGTTTGTTTCGTAGAACCCATGACCACGTGTGCCATGCCTAAGCAGGGAACACGTGTTCGTACCTGGCGCATTGACGGATGCACAAACTAGTGTCGTGCGCCCATCTTTTGTCGAACTCCGTGCGGCGCAATCTCTTCCAATCGCACTTGATCCTCACACTAAGCTGATACTTGAAGTAGATGACCGGATCGCAGTCGGAAACAGATTCCGACCCATGGACCTCGTCAAGACGTGAAACCCACGTCATCATTCTCGCCACGACTAGGATGGTTAGGAAGACCATTCTTATCTCCCTACGCCATGGCGGGGCTACGTTGTGGACTACCAATGCTACGTTCAAGGGCATCCGGTGCTCGGCGTCGATGCGAGCCGTTACCTCTTCGACATACTCCCAGAGATAGATACTACACCGTATAGACCGGTATCGTCTTGTCCTACGGGGCTTGATTTATACCTGGTTTATGTGTTGTCCTGTGCAGTTCTAGGATGTCTACACTCCCAGGCTTTGCCTTCTCATTCTTTGTGAAGGGGGTAGTTTATTGCTGATCGCCTGAGGCGCCCCTACCGCGGAATACCTATGGGGCTACCTAGGCAATTTTTAAAGGATATAAGTGCTCTTTCTCTAAGGTGCTGACTTATCTAATCCCACTTTCCGATCTTGTATTATATTTTACTTTGTGGGAGGTAGATAAATATAACCTTTTTGTATATCTGAATTTTTTTACACACCACCACCCAAACCTACAGTCATGAATCGCTACCATTGGCTTTACAAACTGGAATAGAGAAAAACATAACATAATATACAAAAAAAGGCTGGAGCTTGGTGGATAGTGATGGACCTATTAAGTTGGTGACTCTTTTTTGGACCTTGTCTAAATGGGAGAGACTAGTGGATGATACACCAGCCCGGATGTGGCAACAATACTCCATGCATGGGCAGATGGTGGCTTTGTAGAGATATAGGATAATATCAGGTGTGAAAAGTTTACTGGCACAGTAGAGGTAGCCCACCTTCTTTGCAGCAGCCTTGGCAATGTCTTCACTGTATTTGTTCAAATTCATGTTACCTATAAATGTACGGCCGAGGAGTTTGTAATGTTAGACTCTCGAGTAAGGTGTTATTAGCCATGGCAATCAGTAGTTGAAGAGGTTTCTTGTAGTTATTGAAGGAAAGGAGCTTTGTATTGGCGGCATTAAATGTTACCATCCATTTATGATCCAATTACACTACCGACTGTAAGTCACTTTCACAATAATTCGGCCATTGCCTCGGATATGTGTGTGTCTGTTTTGCCAACATGACAAGAGAAATAAATATATAAAAAATTGATGACACGCCAGATTAAAATGGTAATTGAATGCAATATCCTGCATATTCTTAAAAGCTAAGGGACGAAAATAATAGTAGTAGTAATAAAAAGACACCGGTGTTCTATCGCTAGTAGAAGCAACAACAAGCAAAAAGCTTCCTATATATATATATATATATATATATATATATATATATATATATATATATATATATAAGTGTTTTATACCTACAGACGACGTCGATTCGGGTTTTCTACCCGCATCAGTGCAGGGGTTGTGGTTGCAAGCGGTAAGCCTAGAATAACGAGCCTAATGATGAGATTACAAAACAGTCTCGCGGCAACTAGCAGCTTCCTGTCTCCGTGACGTCACGGACAAGACACGTAGCTCTTACATTTAAACTTGGAAAATTCAACTCTACTCAATTGGTCTTGGCCTTTTGGCTAACATCAAAGTGTAGTATCTGTTCCGATGGATACTGCACCCATAGACTGGTATTGTCTTGGCCTTTGGGGCTTGATTTACGCCCGTCTATGTGTCTGTCCTGTGCAGTTCTAGGAGGTCCACCCACCCAGGCTTTGCCTCCCTTCTTTGGGGAGGAGTAAATTTATTGCTTACTGCCTGAGGCGCCCCTACCGGGGAATGCCGACGGGGCTGCCCAGGCAATTTTGAAAACCCCACTTTCCCGACCCGACCTTGGGTCACATCTTACTTGTGGGAGTAAGATAAAAAACAGGCCTTGTGCCAAACTCCTAGACAGGAGTAAATCAATACTCAAGTGTTAACCTTACGTGGAAATTAACCACACTTAACCTATCTTTACACACCCGCATTTAAATATTAATACAGATATATATAAGGTGGCCCTTTTTTCGGCCCTTACTTCGGCTCGACGGAAAATCAATCGGCTTTTCAGGTCATGCCGTAGTCTCTATAAGTTCATCCCCAACCGTCTTATTCAATCTGATTCTTCAAAAAATAAAAACTTTATTTCTCCTTTTCATTTTCTTCTCAAATAGATACTAGGAGGCGGTGTTGAGAACAAAGAAGTGTACCAATGTCTAGAGGGGGTGGACATCGAGAAATTAATTTTTTTAAGAGTAATGTTTTCAAAGAGTAATGTCTTCGAAGAATTACGTTTTCTGGGAGTAGATTTTTATTAAGTGGACGAACCGTCTAGACCACAGGGGTGAATTTAATTTTATGGATCCTGTTTGCTTGTCACCATTTTATGAAGAAAAAATATATCGTCTTGAAATAGATGACCTCATAAATGATTAATAGGAATTGCGAGAAGGAGTTGACTTTCATAAAGAATGAATGGTAGTTGCCAAAAGCAGTGTAACTTCATAAAGGATGAATGGCAGTTGCCTAACGTAGCGTGACGTCATAACGGATGAATGGCAGTAGACATGTATGCTTGTTTAAAATCACGTGTGGTAAAGTTAAGTTTAAACCTTTTTGTATATCTGATTTTTTTAAACAGCACCTCCAAAACCTAAAGTCATGAATCACTACCATTGGCTTTACAGACTGGAATAGAGAAAACAAAAAAAAAAACATAATCTAGGAAAAGAATTCTGCAGTCTTGTTATCTCGAATCATTGCAAATTGCTCTGTGGATATTTCGTCTCTCAGCGTCTTTTTCTTCTTCCCTTCTGGTAGTTATAATCATGGAAAAAAAGAACAACAAATAAGCCATTATTTGCTTTGTGGGTTTAGTTTTCACTTTTCCATGTATTTTGCAGAAACTAGATGAACTGTAATTTCACAATCCACCCGGATTCTAGTCTGGAGGGTGTGGACACCGCAAAATATGTCTGGTCACTTTGACTAATGGTGACTTGGACAGTGTTGTCAAGTGTGGGTCGAAAGGTGAGGCTTGCCTTTCCTTACTCTCTGGGGGCGGTCGGAAAAGTGGCGATTTGTGGAAGGGAATGTTAATGTAATTTAAAGATGGGTCTCTGTAACTCGAAAAAAATGCCAGTCTCTGTGGTTAACATTAAAGTCCACAAATACATCGATTTGGGTGCTCAGATGTCCGGAAAGTGCCGCATCTATACTATTTGAGACACAGTTGAGTAATGTACAATTCTTGGTGCAGGGGGAACGGTAGAGGAAATATAGATGACTAAAGCTGAAGTGATTAATCGGAGACAATGGACCGTACTATAGAAATTCCGCGTTGGGATACATGATTCGATGCCTCCTTTGATCCATTGACTTACCTCCTGATTTGCGCACTGTTTAGCTGGGTGAAAAACAGTTATTCTCCAAGATGCATCTCTGGTGAGATATGTGAGGGATTCCCAATCAGCATGTTGGTTGTATCTCATTGTTTTAAGTAACAGTGCGTCGGTTCTGGGTCGGAGGTTGATGATGATGTCCACCCTTATTAAAAGGTGAATAGCATTCGCAAGTGGACGATGGGCATCTCTCACACAAACATTGGACAGTGTTTTCAATAATAAGTTGAAAAGTGATGCTTGTCTGTCTTTATGTGTCTAAAGGATGCAGTATGTTCGTAAAACACACATTAGGCATATTCTGAATTTATTAGTTTATGAATAAAATTAGATATATAATTCTCTTCAAGAGATCCTCATCACTTTTGAAGACAACTGACAAAACTCGCACGTAGAAAGAAACAAAAGCCAACACAAATGATTTTATAAAATATGAAATTTTATTAACAGGGAATATATATATATATATATATATATATATATATATATATATATATATATATATATATATATATATATATGATAATAATAATAATTCAAGAACACAAAAATCAGAAAATATTTTTCAGGGTAGTGTTTGATATGAAGGATATTTGTCTATATCTGAAAAGAACACATAGCAGCAATATAAACAAATGAAATAAGATAGTAATATTCGTGGATGATATTCAATGAACTCAAAATAATACTATAATTTTAAAATTAAATACAATGTTCATACACACAAAAGTTCAAAGTGGACAATGTCAAAAAAGATTTTGGTGCAATTCGGCCGAATATACAAGTCCAGAGTCTATTTCAGTTGATTCATATACATTCTCTATTCCTAGAATGGTGAATTTAAAACCATTAGAAAGTTTTTGAAATATTCGATGCATTGAATTGAATCCAAAAGTCGATATCTTTTCATATGAAAGTAGAAAGTTCTTTCCGCTCCTGTGGAAAGGTTCCGCTTCGCGAACATATCCCAGTCCTCGTAAACATAATATGAGAAACAGTGTCCATAGGTTAATGGCCACAACAACTGCAGTTGTTACCATCATTGTGGCAGCCAAGGATCCGCTCCTCATATGTATCAATTTTAAAGTGATTCCCGGCTTTTTTACAATCAACACCTTGCATATTAGGGGTTTTTGATAGAAATACCCATAAGGGTCTAGATAACTTATTATGTGTACCAAAAGTTCCGGCTGGCAATATTTATATACTACTATATCGACGATGGCGGCGAGTAAAAATATTTGCACAATGGACGCGGAGAGCCGACTTTTGAGAGACATTTTTAAGGAAAACTTTTTGAGTAATATTTAAATGTGCGAGAGACATGCAAAAGTCGATATCTTTTCATATGAAAGTATAAAAGTTATTTTGTCTACTGTCGTTTTATTGCCAGCCTTATCAGGTGAGATCTTGTTGTATCAATCCAGATATCAGATGAGATGTTGTTGGTATCAATCCAGATATCAGATGAGATCTTGTTGTTATCAATCCAGATATCTCAAAATAACAAAATATGTTGACAGTGATATTCTATGTTATTTTGCTGGGCAAAAATATGAAAATGCTTCCTAAGTTATGACTTCAAAAACCCCTAATATTTCATTTTGTCGACAGAAAATATTCTGGTTGGAAATGGTTTAGCAATTCTTACTTACCTGGTGAAAGTAGTCTTAACAATCGGCTTACAAATAGGAAAAAACACGATAAATATCAGATGGATAAAAAATTTCTGTTTGGAGAGACAGAAAGAGAATGAGAGAGAGACCTCTGACATGTCCATATTGACATTTTAAGAGAAAAAAAGGTTTGTACCATTGCATAACTCTTCCCGCCAGGTGCATAAACGAGTTGAGGGGTCATTTTTATCCTTTATCTAATTCAGTTGATATACAGGGTGTTTCAAAAGTCTTGGGAACATTACAAATGCGTATATCTCATGAACTATTCCAGGTAGAAAAATGAAACTGGTGCCATTTTAAAGCTTGCTTAATCAAGTTATCGGTCATACTAATGATTTTCGTGTTATCTTTCCAGGTGCAGTAATGGCGTTCTCTAAACAAGACAGGGCATTTTGCGTCCTCCAATTTGCAAAGACTGAATCGTGGACATGTGTTCAGCGTGCATTTCGCAGGAAATTTAAAAAAGAAGCCCCTGAAAGGAAATCCATTGTCAGATGGCATGCTAAATTTGTGAAAGATGGGTGTTTGTGCCCAAGTAAGCGAACAGGTCGCCCTTCAACTTCAGAAGATGCAGTTGAGCAAGTTCGGACAGCCTTTCAGCGGAGCCCCCGTAAATCAGTGAGAAGAGCCAGCAGGGAACTTCAGCTTTCTCATGCAACGGTCTGGCGTGTCTTAAGGAAACGACTGCAAATGGTACCTTACAAGCTCAAGTTGGTCCAAAAGTTGAAGGACACTGATAAGCCACTTCGCCGTGACTTTTGCATTGCAATGCAAGAGAAGTTGGAAGATAACGGCTTTGATGACCGGCTTGTTTTTAGCGATGAGGCGACCTTCCATCTGAATGGCAAAGTTAACCAGCATAACACTCGCATATGGGGTACTGAGAATCCTCATGAACTTCTTGAGCACGAGCGAGATTCACCAAAAGTGAACGTGTTTTGTGCAATTTCCAAGAAAGGTGTCTATGGACCGTTCTTCTTTGAAGAGGCAACTATCACTGGTGAATCCTATCTCAACATGCTGGAAGACTGGTTAATGGCTCAGTTGGAACAAGCAGAATCTGATGACTTCATTTTTCAACAAGATGCTGCACCACCACACTGGAGTCTTAGAGTAAGGCAGTTTCTTAACACAAGGCTGCCTGGTAGATGGATTGGGAGATCTGGGCGAGGTGATGACGTTCTCATGCCCTGGCCTCCTAGGTCTCCAGATCTTACCCCGTGTGACTTTTTCCTTTGGGTCTTTGTCAAGCAACAAGTCTATGTGCCGCCCCTTCCAAGAGATATTGACGAACTAAAGGCTCGAGTAACGGCAGTTGTGGGAACCATTGACGTCAAGATGCTGGAACGCGTTTGGCAGGAAATGGACTATCGACTAGATGTCTGCCGTGTGACGAATGGTGCTCATATTGAGCAACTTTGAAGATTCCCCACAAAACTTGAAACTTTAACCTTTCCAACGGTACCAATTTCATTTTTCAACTCCTAATAGTTTTTGAGTTATTAAAAATCGTTATGTTCCCAAGACTTTTGAAACACCCTGTATATAAATTCTCTATTCCTGGAATGGTGAATTTAAAACCATTAGAAAGTTTTTGGAATTTTCGATGCATTGGAATCCAAAAGTCGATATCTTTTCATATGAAAGTAGAAAGTTCTTTTGTCTACTGTCATTTTATTGCCAGCCTTATCAGATGAGATCTTGTTGGTATCAATCCGGATATCAGATGAGATCTTGTTGGTATCAATCTAGATATCACACAGACAGCGATATCCTATGTTATTCTACTTGGCGTAAACTTGACAATGCTGTTTAAGTTATTACTTCAAAAACCCCTAATATTGCATTTTTTCGATAGAAAATGTTCCGTTTGGAGGGACGAAAAGAGAATGAGAGAGAATTAGAGAGAGAGAGAGAGAGAGAGAGAGTGAGAGAGAGAGAGAGAGAGAGACAATTAGGGATTTCATAAGTAGTATTAGTATCATACATGTGACAAAACGGCGTGTCTTCCTTTATAAAACAAGTGAACTTTTTTTCAACAGTTCCAAGTTCTTTTCCAATAGCAAAGTTTTTCGAAGTGTAGTTCATTTTTTTAAAACAAAATATCAACACTTTTTACGGTGACATCAATTTGGTGTTTCATTTTTAAGACATCCACTTTTTTGTCACGTAAACTCTTTATATTTTTAATTACTAGATGTAACGAATATTTCATTAATAAATAATATTTTGACTTTTTTGTGAGATAAGTAATACTTTCATTTGTACAACCAGTATTCGGCAGGGTCTTCAGCTGAACACACTCCTTAATATTTCAGTTATCTACATTATTTAAAACTGTTTACCTCTCAACAACGATACATGGGGATCCACAGTAATATCGTGGTATATGGGATCTTACTTTTCCCCAAAACTTAAAAACTGTTTATTCCACAAACCGAGCAATTAAGATTGGAGAGCCCACTTCAGCACCGCTGTTAGGGTTAGGGTTAAGTGTTGCAAAAGGTTTCATAATTATTTTATTTTATAGAGATGCTCATAAAATTGTAAATACATCAGAATGTCTTCGAAAAGTCCCGGTTGGCAATATTTATATTCTACTATATCGTTGGGGTCTGCGATCGCACTAGGCATTCATAAACAGCAAATACAAAGTGTTACTCTTTTAGAATTTGAAAATTGATAGTTACAAACAAATACAAAATAGTAATAGGGGATTCAGCGTTTGATTTGCTTTGATGAAAAGTTTAAAAAATAGAGACTTATGGAAAGTAAAAATATAAAATAGAAATATTTGGTCGAGGTGTGAGAGCACGAGTTTCTTGGCTTCATCACTTTAACCAGGCAAAACCGGGACACGACGGGTCTTACTAACGCACACAAACAGACATACGATCCACTATGACTATGCAATCCCTACAGCTACATATCTAGAAAATAGACTTGTACAACCTGACATCGTAATATGGGACAAAAGGGAGAAAGTAGCAAATCTAGTTGAAGTTAGTGTCCCTAATGATGCAGAATTGAACAGAGCAGAAATAGAAAAAGATTACAAAATACCAAGGTCTGATGTACGACATGAAAAGAAACTGGAATCGTAGGAAAATCTCCATCATACCAGTATTTATACGAGCAACAAGACTAATGAAGAAGAATTTCAAGAGCTATCTGGCGAGTATACCCGATGAACCGAGTGCAAGAGAAATACAAATTGCACTTAAAGAGACGGTTAAAATCTTTAAACGATATCTAGGCTGGAGTGTCTGAAATAGCTGGTGAATGTCTGGCATCCGGTAGGATGCCCTATCTCCAGCAAAAACAGAAAGATAAAAAAATACAATGCAAAATTAGACACGAATCTTACTGACGTAGGTCACCGGCCATATCAGAAGAGTTCCAAGATCTTCAATGACAACGTAAAACTCAACCAGTTGATTCATCAAAATTTTAAAACATAGACTTATGGAAAGTAGATATTAACGGTGGGAGAGACCATCGCAGTCACACTGCTAACCTACTGCCTGCCTACAAACTAGGCAGCCCCAAGACAGACAGGTGCTAATCGGTCACTGTCTACCTGCTTCAATGGGTACTTGGAGCTTGGAAAAAGACCAACATTCAGACTGAAAACCCTGCCCTCCCCACCCTTAAAAAAACAATGAAACCCAAAACCACAAATCTAGCGATTAGCAAGCTGAAATGGCAGTACAATGTGCCCTGGCCTCTCTGATGATCAACAACGGGTCAATGACTCCATTAATATAGCTTTCATTTTCAGGGAGCTCAAAAGGCTTAACATCGATATAGCTACCCTAAATGATAAAAGACGCATTAAGTTGCAGCCTCAGAGAACAGAACTACACGTGTTTCTGGAACGGTAAAGAACCTGTGGAATCAATATTGCATGGCGTTGGATTCGCAGTGAAGAATTCTCTACTTGCCATAGTAGGACCGCCATCCGGTGGTACAAGCCGAATCTTGCCTCACCGCCTGTCAGCCGCCGCGGGCCCACTAAACAGCCTCAACGTTTACGAGTTGTACAAAACGAATGTTTTACGTTTCTCACACAAAAGTTACTTATTATTCATTAATGAAAAAATGTCCGAATTGAAATTGTAAAAGATATACGTGATAAAAAGAAGATATAAAAATATGAAACACTTACAATTTCGGTGTCGACGTTTAATAGTCTGTCTTTTAAATGTTTTGTTCATCAAGAAATTAAACACTTCGTCGCCATTTTGTCTTTGAAAGGAATCTGGAACAATTTGAAATGTCTCATCGAAAGTTATTTCTGGTTTTAAAATAAAAACGAAATAGATTAGTCTATTGGTTTAAATGTTGACACATCATGTGATTTCATGTAATGATATAAATAATACTTATTGGTTCTTCTACAGAATTTAAACTGAACCAAACCAACTTTTGCCGAATTAAACCTACAACTTAGGCTAAGGTTAGTTTAGGATGAGTTTAGAGTTAGTGTATGGTTAGTGTATGATTAGTTTAAGGTTAGTGTATGGTTAGTATATGGTTAGTTTAAGGTTAGGTTGAGATAAGGGTCAAATCAGTTCGGTTCACATTCTGTAGAAGTTCCTACATATTGAATCCAAAGGATCCGTTAAATTAAAGTCTCATGAATTGGAAGTTGGAGTAGGGTTCGGGTTAGGGTTATGGTTAGTTGGAGGTCCTTCCTCTATAATGGGATCCAGTGAAGTACATAAGTGAGGATAGTAATACTTTCGCGAACCCGAATCTTCTGTTTCGCGAAACGATCCTAAGTTTATGTTAGGGTTAGGGTTAGGGTTATGGTTAGTTGGAGGTCCTTCCTCTATAATGGGATCCAGTGAAGTACATAAGTGAGGATAGTAATACTTTCGCGAACCCGAATCTTCCGTTTCGCGAAACGATCCTAAGTTTATGTTAGGGTTAGGGTTATGGTTAGTTGGAGGTCCTTCCTCTATAATGGGATCCAGTGAAGTACATAAGTGAGGATAGTAATACTTTCGCGAACCCGAATCTTCCGTTTCGCGAAACGATCCTAAGTTTATGTTAGGGTTAGGGTTATGGTTAGTTGGAGGTCCTTCCTCTATAATGGGATCCAGTGAAGTACATAAGTGAGGATAGTAATACTTTCGCGAACCCGAATCTTCCGTTTCGCGAAACGATCCTAAGTTTATGTTAGGGTTAGGGTTATGGTTAGTTGGAGGTCCTTCCTCTATAATGGGATCCAGTGAAGTACATAAGTGAGGATAGTAATACTTTCGCGAACCCGAATCTTCCGGTTCGCGAAACGATCCTAAGTTTATGTTAGGGTTAGGGTTAGGGTTATGGTTAGTTGGAGGTCTTTCCTCTATAATGGGATCCAGTGAAGTACATAAGTGAGGATAGTAATACTTTCGCGAACCCGAATCTTCCGTTTCGCGAAACGATCCTAAGTTTATGTTAGGGTTAGGGTTAGGGTTAGGGTTATGATTAGGGTTAGGGTTAAAGTAAGTGTCAGGGTTGGGGTCAAGGTTAGGGTTAGGTGTTGCAAAGGGCCGCTGTTGAGGACTGGAACATTTTCGCGAATCGGAAGGTTCCGCTTCGCGAAAAAATCCCAGACCTTGTAAAAACTTTATGAGAAGTAGAGTGCATACATTTATGGCCACAACAAGTTCTGTTGTTTTCATTATTGTAAAAGCCACGGACCCACTTCTCATATATATTGATTTTAAGCTCAGTCGACCCATTTTTAAATGCAACACCTTGCATATTAGGGTTTTTTGATATAATAACTCGTAACGGTCTATAAAACTTAGGATTTTTATCAAAATTCCCGGCTGGCAATATTTGGATTCCAATACATCGACGACGCCGGCGAGTAAAAATATTACCGAAATTGATGCGGCCATTTTCAGCCATCTCATGTTTAGCGTATGTTTTCCAATTTGTGGCGCAAGTATAATGACTACTTGCACAAAGGAAGCAAAAATTGCTAAACCATTCGGTAAACCCGGCAGAATTGTATCGAGCATTATTTTTTTTTCTTTGATTTTGTTTCTCTCTGTAAAGATTTGGCGGTGTTTGCGTTTTCAAGGTCTCGACTCGGCAGGTTTTGTATCAGTCCTTGAACCAGTCGGCCTGGACAGGGGCGACGGTCGCAGGCCTGACGGGATGACTGTGTTTGCTTTTCGAGCCGGAAAGCCGCTGATCTGGGACGCCACTTGTTCTGACTCCTTTTCACCAGCAAGGATTGCGGAATCCGCGGTGAAGCCCGGCACGGCGGCTCTGCTCGCCGAAACAAGGAAGCGCGGAAAATATAGCTCGCTCACTGACCGTTTCGTCTTCCAACCAATTTCAGTTTAAATATACAATTTTCAACAATTTCACACGGAATTCTAATAAAGCTTGCTTCATGAGTATCACACTATGACTGCGCGAATTTTCTCGAAGATCAAATCTTTCTTTTATTTTGGTGACGTCATAATAGCAAAAATGTCTCTATTATGACGTCTTTAAAAATTAACTTTGTGTCTAACTCTGCCCTCGTGCGGAGGTAAGTAAATAGGAACAAACGAAAGACGTTATCTTTTGGAAGGACCCTATTCAGGGTTCCAGTTTTAGAATATGATTTTGGGAGAACCCACTTTTGGGAGACGTTTTTAAGGAAAAATGTTCTAAGTAATATTTAAATGTGTGAGAGAAATGTATGATAAAAACAAACAAAATAAAGAGTACAAAAGCATACATTCACAAACGAGATATTTTATATATGTTTTAAATGAAGAAGCCTAAAACGTGAATAACTAGATTGAAATAAGCGTCAAAAAAACAATGTATCAAAGTAAAATAAAATAAACGAACGATAAATCTTAGCAAGGAATTACAAAAATAACTATGAAAAGGGAAAACATTGTGAAATTCAAATGAACATAAATATGATAAATAACAGATTATTTGCGAGTAGAAAAAAGTAGAAAAATAAATAAATTGAACCCAGACAACCTCAGTTATTTTCTTTTATTTTCTTTTAACAAAGTTAACCCCAAACAAGGCAGGCCGCCATTGTAGAAGTAAGGGGCTACTGAGAACTAGTGTGTGGGTTTCGGGGTCATCCTAGTTGGGAGCTGTGCAGCGAGATGTCTGTTTACATACGTTTTAAGCTTCTGTATGTCGGTACAGTCGGGGAAACAGGGAGCAGGGAGAAAGTTCCAGATGCCGGCAACACGAGGATAGAAGCTATGGAAGTAGAAGGCGGTCCGTCATCTGAGGACCTCCACAGTGAATGGATGGAATTTAGCTGATTGTCGAGTTACACTGGTGTATTTATGTCGAGGGGGCACTAGAACAGCCAGTTCATCGGAGCACAATCTCTTGAAGTACTTGTAAAACAAGCACAAGGATGCAACATTGCGGCGATGGGACAGGGGATGGAGCTTAGTGGATAGTGAGGGACCTATTAAGTTGGCGAATCTATTTTGGACCATGTCTAAGAAGGATAAACTAGTAGATAGTGCACCAGCCCAGATGTGACAACAATGCATAAAGTTATACCCAATTACGCTCTCCCTCTTGAAAATCAAATTTCCTCACCCTGGAAGGTGGAGGGCACTACATTGGGAATTACCGGTTCCTCTAGTATATAGTATGAAAATATGACCCGTTTTGTTAGTTATTGAGCTTGGGTTAAATTGTTTTAATCAGCAAAAAGTGAGTTTGCAAAGCCAGTAAAATATGAGAAAATAAAAAGAGAAAATTCAAAATTAGCTTTGTTCCGTTAGCTCCCTCTCTTTCTCTTTCTCTTTCTCTTTCTCTCCAAAGGGAGAGGGAGAGGGGGGGAGAGACAGATAGAGAGACAGACAGACGGAGAGAGAGAAAGACAGACAGACGGAGAGAGATAGAGAGAGAGAGACAGATAGAGACAGAAACAGAGAGACAGAAACAGAGAGACAGTTATTTACTAATTATCGCGTATTACAACTCGACATAACGCAAGACATTGCTCGTACACATAAACAAAATAGAGATCTCGTGCAACTGCCATAGATCAAAGTGTACGTATTTCCTTTCATCGTTTACCGACTGGCTGTGCGAACCGTGGCACAGACTTCTAGCGACTTCTGTCCTGAAAATCAATAAGGTGTAGCTAGATAATCGATATACGTGTGAGTTATACACTTTGATAATCGATTCATGAATTACGATTTTATTATGTATTCTGTAGTCGTGATTGTTAGGCTGCTGTTTCTTATGGAAGTCGAAGTAGGTGACGTAGTCTTTTGTTTTAATTCTTCGCGCGTTCATAAAAACTGTCATTCGTTATTATTCTTGACTATTTTACACAATAGTATTTTCTGGTAGGAGTCGATCGTGTTCTTAAGACTTAACTAGCTTCAGTGCTGGGTTCAAAGGGTAGTATATGTTCTGTCCGCTGTCGGAAGACGAGAGCGGCCAAGTCCTAGAATTAAGAACATTTTCTTTTTTGTGCCTCTCCATACTGCCCCTTTTAGGAGAGCTAGATCGTCCCTACATTAAAAACAGACCGCGCGTCCAACTGGGAACTTTTGGTAAACGTCCGTCCCACACGAGTTCTATAAGATGATGGGTTCAATGCTTTATTTGCAATACATGCTAAGTCAGATGCGAAGAAGGTGGTTTCCTCTACCGAGCTAAAAGAACTTCTCACCCATGCCAGCATCCTATATCTCTAGGAAACCACAATTCGCTCGTGAATGGAGTATTGTTGCCACATCAAAGGGGGGAAGAATTGCTGTTTTCTGGGTCGGAATTTATCCATATAACACTTTGGCTAGTTTGTTTTTTTTACCTTGAAATGGTATATTTTTAGCTCTCTTTTACATCACGTGGCTTCATGCCTTGTCTGAAGCGATTTCCTTAAAAATGTTTATCAGAGTTTATTTAGCCATTTTCGCATCACCGCAGTTTTATATCCTTGTGTTTGTTTTACATGTATTACTCTGATAAATATTTTTATGGAAATCGCTCCAGACAAAGCATGAAGCCACTTGATGTAAGAGAGCTAAAAATATACCATTTCAAGGTATAAAAAAAAAACTAGCCAAAGTGTTATATGAATAAATTCCGACCCAGAAAACAGCAATTCTTCCACCTTTGTCAGAAACATCCCTCATGGAATATGATGGCTAAAGGACAAAATAAGGGAAGCGATAAGTACGACGCTGTCGAAAGTAAACCCAAGGTCCACTTTCTACTTTATCACTGTATTTCCTGTATGTGTGTCCCCTGAACGAAAATACTCATGAAAATAAAAAAAATAACATGACAGCTGGATTTTCTCCACATTCAAAACCGACAAGTCCTTCTAGAATGGGAAAATGTTCAGTTTTTTGCCTATCCATACTGGCCCTTTTAGGTGAGATAGATCACCCACATTCAAAATCGACCTTGTGTCTAACTTTACCCTCACGAGGAGACAAGTAACTCGAGACACGTTATGCTTTGATCAGACGCGAAAGGATATTAGTTGGCTGAGCGCTTTGGCATTTCAGAAAAATCAACAGCGCCGACTTATTTTCAAGCTGTGAATGTTACTGCATTGGCGAAAAGGTGTGTTGTTTTGTTTTGGTATCTTTATATTGATTTAACACTTATCGCAAAGGAGAAGCGATATTAATAGTTATTTTCATATTTCAGTAGTTGCATGTGAGGCGACACAGAATAAATGCGTGATGGATTGCTAAGTAATATTGGGATTAAAATAATCCTGAAATAAAGTTCAATTCTCCCACGTGAGAATGGGGTAACCATGTGCAGATAAAATCATCAAAGATATGTATAGGACGGAAGTCTGAAGAAGGAACACAAAACACAAGGGTGTAATTTCATATCAATTTAGTAATAAAGAGAAAGTTGGATCGAGTATTTACAGTTTCATAAAGTTCATTTAGGCATTGGTAAATCATAGAGAGGATAGAAAAAATGATGGTAGAAAGGTGGGTTTGAGGTTTGTTGCGAAAAAGTGGTTCGCTAGAACTTATCTGTTTTAGAGTTCTGGTAACGGCGGGAGATCATTCGTCGTGGGCTGTATCACTAAGAAGACCGCCCGATGTGTTGTTCACTGGAGTGGAGTCGTTGAAAAGGAGCCTGCATAGAGTTCGGGTATCGGCGGGAGGTCATTCTCTGTGATGCCGTCGTGGGCTGTATCACTAAAAAGACTAGCCGATGTGTTCTTGACTCGAGCAGAGTCGTGGAAAAGAGGGCGGGAAGCCGTATACACGAGTTTTTAAGGGCTGGCTCACGTGACACCTATACTAAAAAGGGGTTGCAATGCCTGACAGCCAATCCGTGAGGCCCTTAAGGGACATGGCAACAGCCAATCAGTGAGGGGGGCTTTAACAAATTCCAACGGTAAAGCAAAGACTGAAGTGGTATGAAATGTTGCGAAATCGTTAAACGAAGGTTAAGATTTTAGGAGCAAAGTGTAGCATCTGTCCTGGAACGACACTTCATCTTTTTTTGTCCTCGGTCAGTGAAGGTAAGTTACTTCAAGACGGAGGCAATTTTTTTTTTTTCTAATTCAGAGTTCCATTTTGAGGGAGCTGGATTTTCCCCACATTAAAAACCGACCTTGTGTCTAACTCTGGCCTCGTGGGAAGGCAAGTAAATAGGAACATGGTACGACCTTTTTTGTCCCGTTTTGGGGAGCTGGATTTTTGCCACATTAAAAACCGACCTTGTGTCTAACTCTGCCCTCGTGGGGAGGCAAGTAAATAGAAACAATGTTATTGAAATTTTAGGATTCGCGGAAACGTGTATTTTTTTATTTTTTTATTTTTATTTTTTTACTTTTGCTCGCCCGAAACAAGACATTTGCCAGTGTACGTATAAGGGGCTACTGTGACAGGGGCCAGATTTATTGGTCAGGAGTTGGGTAGCAACATGTTTGTCCACATTACAGTTAAATTTCTACATGTTGGTAATAAGGAACAGGGAGGGAAATACAACGGCAAGCGGTCTGAGAAAAAAAGCTATTAGAATAGAAAATGTTCCGGCATCTAGGGACGTCTACAGTGGAGGAGTGCGATTGTGATGTTAGTCGGGTGGGTCGTAAGTATTTACATTGAAGGGGGAATAAGTGCAATAAGTTCGCCGGGGGGCATTCCATGGAAGTATTTGTAAAACAAGCACAGGGATGCAACTCTGCATTTTTTTATATATGTATATATATATATATAGATAGAAGAAAGAAGAGTGATAAATATGCGACGATTGTCCAAATTTATTTCAAATTTCAATTGTTCAATGCAAGGTGTATTGAGTAATAAACTAGTGTTTATTATTCTTTCCTTAAGCCAAGGCTTTTCAAAGATCGAAATCTTATCATCAGAGGAGAAAATACAGATGGATAAGTTGGCTTTCGAAAAAACCAAAGTTCAAATATTTGAAAAATATGAAAATTATTATTAAAAATTATTAAAATAATTTTTGTTAAAAAAACGTATTGAATGAAAAGAAAAGTTCCGTGAAAAAGATATGCAAATTGTCCGGGTTGTAAATTTCCGTTGAAAAGAAGTCCGGTGAAAAGTAGAATATATATATACTCACTTTTTTTTTCATTCACGCCTCCTCTTTCTCTTCCACAGACCGTTTTTCTGGTTCTATATCTTTTGTCATAAGAACACATAAAAGCAGACACACATTCCTACGAACAGGCACGCACAAGTACATACTTACACATACAAATATATAGAATATGCATTCGCACACATACATCTGTTAAAGCGTAATTCACATCCATACGTTAGCACAATCATGTACCCATACGTATATATATATATATATATATATATATATATATATATATATATATATATATATACACGCAAAATGCACACATGCATAATTATGCACAAAAAAACAATACAAACTAATGATATACACATTCTCACATATACTTAACACGCACCTGCACGCATACATACTCAGACAAAGACGCAGACGTATTTACAAACATAGACACAGGTTAGGGTTAGGGTCAAATGGGGTGTGGGTTAGGGTTAGAGTTAGAGTTAGGGTTTAGGTTTGGGTTTGCGTTTGTGTTTGTGTTAGGGTTAGGGTTAGGGTTATTGTTCCTGACTTGTACAGTTGTATAATGATGCATGTGGGCGCGTTACTAGCTTACAACATCAACCAGAATGTGGATGAACCTTTCGGAGGCGGAGGGGTCATCCTGAATCCAGGTCGTGGACTCCACGCAATTCAGCGGAGAATGTACCATGGTTGCCTTTGTCTCATTGGGGGAGTGGCACATTCTCTGTCGGTATTTATTCTTGTTGGGGCTGCCTACAAGAGATAGTAATGGTGTCTATTGTATCCATGATTGAGGTCGCTTTTGATAAGAACATTCGAATGCTGTTTAGATGCATATATATTTTTTGGAAATTTTAATTCTTAGCCATTTTGGCAGTGACCAAGAGGGGGGGTACCCTTCTTCCTCATCTGCTTGGCCATTTGGGGGTGGGGAAGTCAACATTCTTTGTTTGAATTCTCAATCAGGTGACTGTCAACGTAGCGCTTCCTTACTCTTCTCTTTCAGCGTTGGCATCGTAATCATCATTGACTGCTGTAGCCCGACTACAGTGGGGGGGGGGCTTGCACAGAGGTAACGGGAAACTCGAAGGTCAAGGCTATTTCCCCATTTCTTCAAGCCGGCCATTTCGCGTCCTTTTGAAATTAGTAGCAGCCTGGAACAGAGTCTGAGGTAGATATGTTGGTAGCTCGCTCTCGGTCGGATAATACGACGTTAAAACTTTTAAAGGAAAACCTTGGGAAGGCCAGAGGCCATTTATTTGGAAGAAAACCTTTGAGAAGGCCAGAGGTCATTTATTTTGAAGAAAACCTTTGAGAAGGCTAGAGGCCATTTATTTTGAAGAGAACCCCTTTGAGAAGACCAGAGACCATTTTTATTGATAAAAGCCCTTTGAGAAGGTCAGAGGCCATTTTTATTGAAGAAAACCCATTTGTGAAGGCGAGAGGCCATTTTTATTGAAGAAAACCCATTTGAGAAGGCCAGAGGCCATTTTTATTGAAGAGAACCCCTTTGCAGAAGGACCCTATTTTTTTTAGACAATTATCCTTTTGAAAAGGATAATTTTTATTGTGGAGTTGGGCTATTATTTGTATGCTTTCTTTTCAGCCCTTTTTTTAAGTAAGGCCTCTTCTCTTCTCTTATGTATATTTGATTGTTAAGGCGAGAACTAGTCTTTTGAAGAGCCTTTATTTTTCCTTTATTTCATTGTAATTTTATTTAAATTTTATTGTTACCTTGGGTTAATTTGTTTTAATCTGGCTTTGGGAAACAAAAGCAGGAACTAGTCCTTTTTTGGTTACTAATAAACCATATTGAATTACATCTCTCGGTATGTTTATTTATTTGCTCCCTTTTTTGTCAATCTATTTCATCCCCTCTTTTTTTCATGGTAACAACCGACGAATTTCGGTGACGACTACGAGATTTTTTCGTCACTTTTAACTGTTCATTTACATGGCTTGTTGCACTTTGCTATTTTTTTCACTAAATTTTATTCATTTTGATTTTATTTAAATGAATAACTTCGGAAATTCGGCCCCGTAAATTCCAAACGCCCCATTTTAAGTTAGTTTAATTTTACACAATAGATGCAGCATCTTTCCATATTCTGATGATGGATGTGCGATATCAGTCGCAGGGTTAATTAATTTGCATATTTGTTTTGAACAAAGAAAATGTTATTAATTAGATTTTATTTCTTATTGTTTTAAATCAATGATTGTTTTTGATTTGAATATAACAAATAGTTCTGTTCGCAATATTGTTAAATTTCCAGTACAGATATTTAGCATTGGTTTTCAAATGTTCCTTTCCTTTGAGAGACCGACTCGATTCTAAACAGGTTACGATCTATTTCTAAATTTCAAGTGAAAAGGGAAATTCATTTCTTCTTTCTTTTCCTTTCTTTATAGTCACATTTAAAACATAAATAATATCTATCGAAATTACCAAAATAGTAATGTTTATCCATCTATATTAATAAATTACGAATAATTTATTTAAAAACAATCCGTTATATATATCAGAGGCGTATCTCGGTAAGCCTCTGAAATATGTAACATATAGTAAAATTGGAAAGTCCATATTCCTTTAAAGCATCTTTTAAGAAATTTAGTCACAAATGAGGCAAACGCCTAAAAGTACAGTAGATGCAGCATATAATAATAAAAATCAAGACAGATTTTCCTTCTTTTTTATTTTTGTGTATTTATTTTGTCTTTTTGTGATCATTTCGCTAGAAACTTAGTCAGCCCACCTGGATGAAACCACGGTACGCCTCTGAAATATGTAACGTATTGCGATACGCCTCTGAAATCTTTAACATATAGTTTTGTAAACAAATAATTTTATTTAGCTGTCACTTCGATCGGGCAATTTATCGAATTCTTTTCAACATAACCTGATGCTGTATATGAATAAATTAGAAAGATTAAGTTTCGTGTTTACAGCAAAGTTATGAATTAAATGTTTATTATTTTTAATTAATCTTTCAAGTATTTCAAGTAGCAAATAATGGATTAACTAAAGGGTTCAGTTCGAAATTCCGCACAGACTGCCGTGTTCCACAAAACACGTCGGAAGAAAGTCGGACGTTACATCGGCCGAAAGGTTGTAAGAATAACATTCCAGATGTGAACAGTAGTCCGAATAATTCAAATGATGCAAATTATAAATGTTCGTCTCAAAAATCCCGAAACAACAGAATAACAATTCGAAACAATAATGTAAATATATTTTTTGTGATCGATTTATTTTTTCTACTTTGTTTCATCTTCTTGTTCGGTTGGTCTAGTGTATTTACATCAAGGGGGCACTAGAGCAGCAAGTTCATCGGAGCACAATCCATTCAAGTACTTGTAAAACAGGCACAAGGATGCAACATTGCGGCGACCGGACAATGGCTGAAGTTTGGTGGATAGTAAGGGACCTATTAAGAGCGACTCTTTTTGTAACCTTGTCTAAGAAGGAGAGACTAGTGGATGATGACCCAGTACAGATGTGACAATAATACTCCATGCATGAACAGATGGTGGGTTTATAGAGTTATAGGTTAATATCATGTGTGAACAGCTTACTAGCACAGTAGACGAAGCCCACCTTATTTGCAGCAGCCTTGGCAATGTCTTCAATGTATTTGTTCCAATTCATGTTACCTGTGAATGCTAGGCCGAGGAGTTTGGAATATTGGTCTCTCGGGTAAGGTGTTATTTGCCATGGCAAAGGTCCCCTGTTTTTGTTTCACTGTTAGGTACTTGAATCCCCTTTTTTATTTATGAACTTTCCAACGAATGCTAAGTCTGCGATAGTTAGTTAGTTTCTTTGGAAATTTAAACTACATTTTCCTTTTTTTCATTTGTTTAAAATGTCTCAAAGCTTCTTTAGACTATATATTGGGTATCTAGATCTGTGTGGCTAGGTTTCCTTTCCTCTTATCTACTTGCCTTTCTGCTACCTAAGGTACTTAAGCTTTTTTTTCTTTCAATGCAACGTTTATTCCTATATAATTTCTTAGCAAGCTACCATATCGCAGAATGGTGTTTTGGTGTAGTGTTTAGATAGTATTATTATTATTATTATTATTATTATTATTATTATTATTATTATTAATGTTATTTGATATGCGAATTACCAAGAGCCTGCATGCCATCGAACGCAGTTAGTAGATTCAGCCTAGAACTACGAGCCTAACGAGTTTACAAAACAGTCTTGCGGCAACTAGCGGCTTCCTGTCTCCGTTACGTCACCGACAAGACCCATTTTATATTTGGACAATTTAACTCTACTTAATTTTTTAACCTTATGTGGAAATTAACCACGCTAAACCTATATTTACACACTCGCATTTAAATATTAATACATATATATATAAGATGGCTGAGGCATTCTAGCACTTCGGCCCTTTTTACGGCCCTTACTTTGGCTCGACGGAAGATCAATCGGCTTTTCAGGTCATGCCCTAGTCTCTATAAGTTCATCCCCAACCGTCTTATTCAATCTGATTCTTTAAAAAATAAACCTTATTTCTCCTTTTTATTTTCTTCTCAAATCGATACAAGGAGGCGGTGTTGAGAACAAAGAAGTTTACCAATGTCTAGACGGGGTGGACATCGAAAAATTGATTTTTTAAGAGTAATGTTTTAAAAGAGTAATGTCTTCGAAAAATTATGTTTTCTGGGAGTTGATTTTTTTCTGCGAATAGTATTTACCTGGAGTAGGGTTACTATTTTGGAATAATTCCTCTACGCTCTCTGTAAGGTTTCCTTCGAAAAGTAATGTCTTCTGGGAATAATATTTTCTCAGATTAAGGTTTTCTAAGATAATTGTTCCGACAAACACTGTGAAATGTCTTTCTACGAGTAATGTTTTCTAAGATCAACGTATTTTGAGAGCAATGTATTATGGAAGCAGTTTTTTATAATAATAATGATGACGCCCCTCTCTAAACTTTCCTTCTAAGAATAATGTTTTCTACGAGTAATGCAATGCATTCAGAGAGAAATGTAGTCTGAAAGCAATATATTCCGAGAAAAATGTATTCTCCGAGGAATGTTTTCTAAGAACAATATATTCTACGAAAATATATTCCAAGAGCAATGTTTTATGGGAGGAAGGTATTGTAGGAATATAAATAATTATTCTTCCTGTAGAATTAATATTTGACAACTTTTTTCGGCATTAAATACCCCATAGATTAATGTATATGTGGTAAATCAAAATGTTAATCTTGCCTGTTTGTCCCCGTGCACACTGGATGACATTCATTACAAGAGATCAGAATAACCGTGCACAGTGGATAATATCGTAGTTTTACGACGTGATTTATCAAAAAGCAGCTAAAGAGGGGTGTTAGGAATAACTAAAGAAAAACGGAATTATGTCCCTTGGATCACTTAAGAGTTATCGCCCCTTATCGAGTGGCTTACCGAGTGAAATAGTAAACATTAACCACGGAGCAGACTGGCAGATATTCCATCTTGCGTTACAGCGGCTAAATAACTCATTTCATTCTAATTACACTTTTAATAAATCTGGTAAACCTTTCTGTTGAAAAGTCATCCATTTTGTTTTACGAGTTATTAATTATTATAACCTAAATTACATGGTTTATAACAGTGGCGATGAGGAATGAGATAAACTTATAATTTTTTCAAAAGAAAAACAAACAAACGAACAAAAAAAATGGATTCTACAATCAAAGAATTATTAGAACAGCAATTACGGTTAATAGAGTTATTTTCAAAGAGATTTTCCACACCTACATCGTCGATTTCAGAAACAAATCTTAGGACATCAACAGATTCCATTTGCAAACAATGACGGAATTTTATTATGACCCAATGGCAAATTCGACGGTCGAAACATTGTTTGCGCGTTTCGAGGACATTTTTCGAGTGGATTTCAAGGATCAAGCTGACGACTGGAAGGTAAGACTTCTGTTACGGAAGCTTGGGACGTCGGAACATGATCGGTATGTAAATTACATATTACCAAATCATGCTCGTGACTTAAATTTTCACAGCACAGTTGAAACCCTCACTCAGATTTTCGGTGAGCATATTTCATTATTACATTTGCGTTTTAATTGTCTTAACATAACGAAATCTTCCTCGACCGATTTTTCAACCTATGCAGGCCTTGTAAACAAAGAATGTGAACGTTTTAAAATCTCTTCTATCACAGACGCTCAGTTCAAATGTTTGATTTTTGTGTGTGGTTTGAAACCAGAATGGGAAACAGACATTCGCACAAGGATTTTGTCAAAAATAGAACAAAATCCAGACATAACATTGCAACAAGTTGCCGTGGAATGCCAGCGTCTAGTGAATCTAAAACATGATTCAACTATGGTACAACAAGCATCACACTCTGGAAATGTTGGTATATTTTCTAGTAAGTCATGGGTTACTTCCCTTTGTTTGAAATCGTTTGAGGGTGAAGGCTGTCGGTTTTTGCTTACGTGCCAGATTGAAGGTCACATGGATTATTTTGCGTAGGAGTTGGGTTAGGTTGACGCCATTTTGTGTCACGTGGTTTCTATTTTTAGAAATGATGCATTAGTTTTGTCTCGATTTGATATTGGCGCGAAGTTTAATCAGAACAGACTTGGGCGCCTGACAGTCGACACCTGTAAAAGCTGTTTCTCCGTCCATAGGTGGGACGTTAAATTTTGAGAAGAATTTCTACTTGAAGAAATTTAAGAGATAGAGTATCTCTTGGCAGGAATTGCCTTTTATGTATGAAATATTCTTCCTTCGGTCAACGAACATTTCCTTTTGAGGATGTTTCAGGTCAGAGACTTGAAATGAAGAATTATGGAGAATTAGAACGAGATAAAAATATCTCCGAGCACGAAATTGCCTATATTGAAGAGCTTAGCTCCCGGGCACGAAATTGCCTATGTTGAAGAGCTTAGCTCCCGGGAACTGGAATACTTTGCTGTTGAGAAGATTCTGAATCAGAGATTAAGAATCGTAAAGTGTGATCGTCCTTGCAACACAGATCGATTTGAAAGAGATATCCTCACATGATCGCGTGTGATGCTATTTGGGACAAACTGTGAAAAAATCAAGTATTATGTTTATTTGAAATTTGGACTGTTCTAGTGACGTATTTCTTACGTTGGGTTTGCTATAAGAAAATTATAGAAGAAAAGAAAAGAAAAAAGGAACTTTGTGACAGACGTTTGATAAAATAAAAAAGAGGTTATTTTTACCATGGAAATTATGTCGGCCTTCAGCACGGTTTGTCAATTGTATTACTTTTGATTGGAACTTTGGTGTAAAGAAACAAAAGAGACTATTTAATTGATTTTGTAAGAATACTGCCTTTTTAAGATTGTGTCTATTTTTGTTGTATATAACTTTAATGTTAAGAAATCCTGATGTTGTAATTTTTTGATTTTTTTTTTTTTTGGTACGTTATCTAGGAATAATTAATAGCTACCTTTTTTTGTAAATAAAACTTTATTTTAACTTTTATGAACATCTTGTACTCGTCCATTACTTTTCTCTTGTTATAATTTTTTGTGATAATTCTCCTAGGTAACATTACTTTTGTTTAGAGCGGTTTTCGTTAACGCCCACGAAAAATCCGACATTCTGCTTTTTTGTCCCGTTTTCGTTTGGGTGAACAAACTTCAGACTATATGCTGGGATAGTATCTATTTTTCTTCTATTAAAAGCATTCTGCTTTTTTTGTTTTTCTTCTATTAAAAGCATTCTGCTTTTTTTTATCCCATTTTCGTTTGGGTGGACAAAACTTCAGACGATATGCTGGAATGGTATCTATTTTTCTTCTATTAAAAGCATTCTGCTTTTTTGTTCCAGAATTCGCGTATTGGAAGAAATGCTCGAAGATTTGCCACTAGTGTAGATTTAAATTAATTTTCTTCTATTGCTGTTTTTTGGTACCCAAGTCACTGGAGGGAACTTACTTCAAGTGATAATCTCCTTTCTGCTTTTGGCGCCTAATTGCGTGTATTAGACATGATGCCCGGAATTCGGTGGCCTCGCTTTCCTTTGACTACAATTAAACATAGTCAAATACGAGATGTTCAGGTTTTAATACTGTTTTAAGCTGACTGTTTTTTTTCTTTTCCTTTTTATGTATTTTATGTGAAAATTGCATGTTTTGAAGTCTGAACGCCATTTTTGTTCGCTACGTGGAGTCATTTTTGTAAATCTCCCGCGTATTCTAAGTCGCCATTTTTGGAAACTGGTGAATGTTAGATATTGAATGATTTTTGTGTAATTATTTTTCCCTTGAATTTTTGCTTTGACTGACAAGTGGAATTGTTAGAATTACATTTGAACGAATTTGGTTAACTATGGTACAGCCTTTACCCATTTTTTTTGTAGGAATCTTACTTAGATTATTTTACGTTGTCATTTTCCCGCCATTAAGAAGACGTTTGGGTCCTCTTTTATTTTAGCCCACACCTGATCGCCATATTGTATTTTCGCCATAATGGCGTCTACCTCCAATGTTAATCTCCTTATAGAAAGGCGAGAAAGTGTAAAAATCAAAGTTGATACTATTATTGATGTTCTTGGGGGTGGCGAGGGGGGAACCGGGAATTTGTTTCTTCCCAGAAGGTTAGGGTTAAGGAACTCTTTGCGTCCATTGATTCACTCAATGAGCAGATCACAAGTGCCTATATTGAGAGTGAGTCTCGCGAAGAGATTCTGAGAACTGTCGGAGCGAAACGTTATATCGTATCCATGTGGATCGACGTTTCAGCGAATTGGAGAGCATGTGGGGGGATGAGGGCTCCCCACCCAATAGGGAAGGGGAGAAGTCTAAAGCGTCACTTTGTAGTGTGACACCCAAACTTAACTGTCCTATTTTCGACCCCATGAGTTTGGAACGCGACAAATTAGCGTATCTCAACTTCTTTAAGGAGTTCGAAAATTGCGTGTCAAATATACCTAGTGAGTCCACGAGGTTGATCATTCTGAAAAATCACCTCAGGGGCTATGCCCACCGAATAGTGGGACATCTTTCCATTTCGGATGCCAACTTTGAGGCAGCGATAGAGATCCTAGATAGAGAATTTTTAGATAAAAGGTTTATTGTAAACTCCATTTTTAGGGATCTCCATAGTGCTAAACCTCTTGGGGATTCTGATACTGACTGGGTGAAGAGCTTTCTAACTAAGGTGAAAGCTCAAATAGACGAGCTGCAAAACCCCTTTGGTATGGATTTTCTAGAGGAGGAGGCCCCCGGCAATCTGTTGCTAAGTAGCATTATTTTTGAAAAACTTCCTCTTTCTGTGAGACGGGAACTGATTCATACCGTCAATTGTAATTACCCATCTCTGGAAAATATCTTAGATAATTATTCTGAGGTGTTGCGCACGTTAGACATCGTCAAACCCAGGATGGTTAAAACTGTAAAGCCCGTCGCCAAACCGCGTTCGTCTGGTTCCTTTAGATTCAGGCCCGCTAGTGCTGTTAAGAAGCCCTCCACTTTGGAGAACTTTTTTGTAAAAACTAAACCCAGTCGACATAAGTGCTTCCTTTGCAGTAGTGACAGCCATATTGCGTACTATTGCAGGAAGTATCCCTCTCTAAGGGATCGGGTACAACGATGCCAATTGGCTAAGTTGTGCACCCGTTGTACTAGTCCGTTCCATAACGCCGAGGCTTGCCCCGGTAAAAGTGGTCGTGGGAGAAGTGAATCTTCTCCTGCCAATAATTAAAATTGACGTGGTCAATAATGGAGTTGTAAAATCTTTTAATTGTCTGTTGGATTCAGGAATCCAGCGCTCCTATTTGTCTGATGGAGTTCTGGACCTATTGAATTGCCGTTCTATGCCTGTAAAGAGAAGGGACTTCTTTATTAAAACTTTTCTCGGAACGGCCAGAAGGAGCCTAAATGAACTCGAGTTGCGGGTCAAAGTGCCGAACTCTGAGTGTGTTATACCCTTTTTGGTGGACGAAGGCTTGGACCTTCAGTTTCACGTCAGGGGTCTGTCTACTGCTATTGAAGGTATTATTGCGGGTGGGGGGAAATTGGCTGCCGACTTTTCAAATGTTAAAAATGATTGTATTACTGTACATGGTTTGGTAGGTGTTGACCTATTGATGTATTTGGGACCCATGAAGTTGTCTCCCTTCATGAATGGGTCGGTTTTTGAGTTTCCTCAAGGAATTGTGCCTTTTGGAGATATGTCCAATTTTGTGAGTCCTGTTATGAAGAAAACGGATACCTCCGTTGTTGGCGCGAATTACAGCCAAGTTGTGTCCGAACACTCACAGTGTCTTATGACACATGTTTATTTTGTGCTTGAGCCGAAGTCTGAATACTTCGACCCTTTCGATAGTTTTATTGATTCTTCTGTGGAAAGAGCCGTGGACAAGCTCTTTAGTTTGGAAACGTTAGGAGTTACTGAGAACTCTGTAAGTGATTATGACAAGAATAAAATTGATTCCTTTCGCAATTCGATCTCGTACCGAGACAGTTGCTACTATGTTAGTTTGCCATGGGATGAGGGAAAGTTGCCTTCTGTTCCTTCCAACCATCAAGTGTCGTTGAACGTACTTGATAAGGTTGTCACTCGTTTGACGAGGCAGGGTCTGTATGAGGACTACTGCCAGGTTTTCTTAGAGCAGGAAAGGGAGGACATTATTGAGAGAGTGGAAGTGAATCCAGAGGATTTCACTCATTATACTTGGATTCCTCACCGTCCGGTTATTAAGGCTAATGGTCAGAGTACCACAAAGATAAGGCCGGTGTTCAACTGTTCGTTGCGAACAGGTGGACATCCCTCTCAGAATGATTGTGTTTATCCGGGAATTAACCTTTTCACGGATATGTTAGAATTACTGTTGAAGTTTCGAATGGATCGTTATGTCCAGTTGGCAGACGTCCGTAAAGCTTTTCTCATGATTCGGTTGGAAACCGAAAGAGATAAGAATCGGTTTTGCTTTTTTGTAAAATTTAATGATAAACTGGTGTTATCTTTACAAAACATTGATTTTTGGGTTTGTGGCCAGCCCATTTATTCTCAACTTCGTCATTAGACATCATGTTGAAAAATACTCTCATAGTTTATGTAGGGATATGCTTATGGAAAATTTTTATGTGGATAATCTTATAAAAACTCACAATTCACAGAAAACTTTGTTGTGCCTATACCTGAATGCAAGGAGTATCATGCAGGATGGTAATTTTTCATTGAGGTCCTGTAATTCCAATAATGATGTTTTGACCACTCGAATGAAAGCTGACAAAAGTTTCGTCACCCATGATTCTCCTCTGGAGAGGGTGTTGGGTTATGCGTATGATCCTGTGCAGGATAATTTGCATGTGGCGGCTGGTTCCTTAGATGTGCCGGCTGATACAAAAAGGGGCATCCTATCGCAGAACTCTTCCATATTCGACCCTTTGGGGCTTGTTTTACCTGTAACTATCAAGGGAAGGGTAATACTCAGTGAGATATGGAAAACTCAGGTGTCATGGGATCAGAAGATACCGGAGAGTTTGTAGCTCACTTGGAACAAGTTGTTTCCTGAGTTGATGAATCTGCATGGTGTGAGGGTCCCCAGATGTGCTGTTGATTCCTCTGCGCCTGCCACGTTAATGATCTTTTGTGATGCTTCACAACAAGCCTTTGGCTTTGCGGCTTACATTTTCCAGTATGGGGCTGCTAAATTAATATTTTCCAAGGCTAAAGTGGCTCCTTTGACAAAGAGAACTTTGCCGTCACTTGAGTTGTTGTCCGTCTTTTTGGCGATGAAATGTATCCCTAATCTTTTGAAGGTGTTTCAAAAGGATGTAGTCAAGAAAATAGTGGTTGCGGTGGACGCACAGGTCGTGTTGTCCTGGATTCTGTCCGAGACAGTTGTGACAAAGAGTGTATTTGTCCGAAATAGGTTAAAAGATATTCGAGTGGGAGTAAATAAATTGTGTGAACAAGGTTTGGAAGTAATGTTCAAGTATGTGAACACTTCTGACAACCCTGCTGACCTGATCACCAGGGGTATTTCCTTGGCGAAATTCAAATCTCTATTGCCCTTTTGGTTATCGGGGCCGCAGTGGCTGGTCGGTGAGAATTTTACCTGGCCAGTGTATGATTTGAACTGTTTGAGTTCTGACAGTCAGAGGTTGGTGCTGACTAATGCCATCTCTGTGTCTCCTGTGATTCAGGAATTGTCACCGGTAGTGGATTTTAAGAGATTTTCTTCCTTGGGAAAACTCATGAGAGTTTTGTCCTACGCGTTTAAGTTTGTATTGAAATTGCGGAAATCCATGAAGAACCAGGCCTAGTGGCCAAAATTTATTTGATTAAGTTGGAGCAGTCGTTGCTTCTTTCCAGGGAAAAGTCCTTTTTGTTGAACCCCTCCAACCGTGAGATTCCTCCGTTGGTGGCGAAGTTGGATCTTTACCTGGATGATAAAAGTTTGATAAGGTCTGGGGGAAGGATTGGTAAATCCAGCCTTTACCCTCCGGAAATTTTACATCCGATTTTGTTACCTCGAGGCAGTCATATAACTGATTTGATTATTATGGACTGTCATTTCAAGTGTAAACATTTGGGTATTGCAGCTACCCTCAGCAAACTCCGTTTGTCAGGTTTCTGGATACATAAATCCAGGCAGGCGGTGAAGTCGGTTATTTCTGCCTGTGCTCTGTGTAAAAGATACAATGCCGTATCTTTCAAATACCCCAAGGTTACCAATTTACCTAAACACAGAGTTAATTTTGTGAAGCCCTTCAACCATACAGGTATAGACTTTACTGGTCACTTGTGGGTTGAGGATGAAAGGGGACGACAAAATATGTACATCTTGCTTTTTACATGCTTCAATGTGAGAGCGGTCCATTTGGAGTTAGTGAGTGACATGTCTACTCACTCAGTGATACTATCATTGGTTAGATTTTTTAACATTTTTGGGGTGCCTTCCCATATATACTCAGATAATGCTAGATCATTCGTTGCTGGATGCAGTTTGATTAAGCAAGTGCTTGTGTCTGACGAGTTCGAGGAGAAATCTAGTACATTTGACATCAAGCACCTGACGATACCTTTATATTCTGCTTGGTTCGACAGTGTTTGGGAGCGTCTTGTTAAGACGGTGAAGGTTTGTCTTTACAAGTTAGTGAGACGACATAAGTTGGGTTATTTCGAACTTCTTTCTGTGTTGTCTGATATACAGAATGCTATTAACTCACGTCCTCTAACTTATAGATGTTCTGGAGATGATGGTTTGGATATTATATCTCCAAACGCGTTTATTCGCCCGCATTGTAATAATTCAATTTTTATAAATTCTGAAGAATGTTTTCTTGAGAATTCTCCTCCTTCTGGGAGTGACCTTTTGGAGAAGTTAAAACAGAGAGATCTTCTCTTACAGAAGTTTAAAGTTTTATGGTATGAGGAATACCTGCTCGGCTTGAGAGAGCTGAGTGGCGATCTATATCAGTCTGATTTTAGTGATGTCATCGCTGTAGGCGATGTGGTTCTTGTTAAGAACCCAGCCAAATCTCGCCCATATTGGTCCTTGGGTAGAGTGATAGGTTTGACTCCAGGTGATGATTCTCATATTAGATCTGCCCTGATTAAGAAGGCAGATGGTTCCTCTCAGGAACATTCTTTGAGACACCTTTTTCCGATGGAGTTGTCGGTTACTCATTCCCATCAGACCTCGGGGGTTCCCGAGGAGCCTTGTGGTTCCGAAGATTCTGATGTGGTTCAGTCGGATGTTGCTGATGGAGATCATGCCTCGACTTCCAATTCTGAACCCATTCGAACTCGCAAGAAGGTGAGTGAACGGGATAATGACTACTTGTGGTATTAAGGTGTACATGAGACATGTATATAACATTGTGCATTTTTTTTTCTTCGTCGGGAGAGTGTGGAAATTTTGGTATATTTTCTAGTAAGTCATGGGTTACTTCCCTTTGTTTGAAACCGTTTGAGGGTGAAGGCTGTCGGTTTTTGCTTACGTGCCAGATTGAAGGTCACATGGATTATTTTGCGTAGGAGTTGGGTTAGGTTGACGCCATTTTGTGTCACGTGGTTTCTATTTTTAGAAATGATGCATTAGTTTTGTCTCGATTTGATATTGGCGCGAAGTTTAATCAGAACAGACTTGGGCGCCTGACAGTCGACACCTGTAAAAGCTGTTTCTCCGTCCATAGGTGGGACGTTAAATTTTAAGAAGAATTTCTACTTGAAGAAATTTAAGAGATAGAGTATCTCTTGGCAGGAATTGCCTTTGATGTATGAAATATTCTTCCTTCGGTCAACGAACATTTCCTTTTGAGGATGTTTCAGGTCAGAGACTTGAAATGAAGAATTATGGAGAATTAGAACGAGATAAAAATATCTCCGAGCACGAAATTGCCTATATTGAAGAGCTTAGCTCCCGGGCACGAAATTGCCTATGTTGAAGAGCTTAGCTCCCGGGAACTGGAATACTTTGCTGTTGAGAAGATTCTGAATCAGAGATTAAGAATCGTAAAGTGTGATCGTCCTTGCAACACAGATCGATTTGAAAGAGATATCCTCACATGATCGCGTGTGATGCTATTTGGGACAAACTGTGAAAAAATCAAGTATTATGTTTATTTGAAATTTGGACTGTTCTAGTGACGTATTTCTTACGTTGGGTTTGCTATAAGAAAATTATAGAAGAAAAGAAAAGAAAAAAGGAACTTTGTGACAGACGTTTGATAAAATAAAAAAGAGGTTATTTTTACCATGGAAATTATGTCGGCCTTCAGCACGGTTTGTCAATGTTATTACTTTTGATTGGAACTTTGGTGTAAAGAAAAAAAAGAGACTATTTGATTGATTTTGTAAGAATACTGCCTTTTTAAGATTGTCTCTACTTTTGTTGTATATAACTTTAATGTTAAGAAATCCTGATGTTTTAATTTTTTGATTTTTTTTTTTTTTTGTACGTTATCTAGGAATAATTTATTTATTCCAGCTCTGGAAAAAAAGCAGTCCAAGCTACCTTTTTTGTGAATAAAACTTTATTTTAACTTTTATGAACATCTTGTACTCGTCTATTCCTTCTCTCTTGTTATAATTTTTTTTGTGATAATTTTCCTAGGTAACATTACTTTTGTTTAGAGCGGTTTTCGTTAACGCCCACGAAAAATCCGACAACATCCATGGTAAACACAGTTCAAAAACAACGTCGGCCCACCTCACCGACTTCAAAATCAGTCCAGCCCCCAACATCTTGTTGGAATTGTGGCAAGTGATGGCAGACCTGATGGACCTGGATGGATTGTACCAGCGCCGACTACATCTACTGACTCCAAACTTACCATCACCGTTAAACTGACTGATGACCCTCAAGGGGTAGAGCTGCTCAAAGTTGATGTGACCGGTAATGCTGAGAAAATCACGATTCTTGTACAACGTCCAGGATCAGAAGATTTTGTAGAAATTCCTGATGGCACTAAACTCACTGGTCCATTCATCTCAACCACATTTGACAAAGTTATGGCAATCAAGGTGATTTTGGAAGAAAAGGCAGTTGATCAGAATCCAGACTACAAAGTATGGCTGGATATTGAAGCATGTTTCCATTTGCCAACATCTCCAATAACATCATCTACAGAGAAAATTACCACAGCAAGACCTCGACCAACCACCTTCTACATGAAGCAAGCACCAATTGACCATCGAGTCAATTACCCACCAGAGGTGTACCAGCCAGGACCCCACCCGCCTGGTGGTCCAGCAGCAGCAGCAAGGTTCGGGTCCTCGCAATACAACAGTCCTAAGCAGAAATTGCGCACAATGTTGCGTGCTCGTCAGTCATCAACCCAGGGTTACATTCAGCATAACACACGTTCGGTCACTACCGAACCATCCTCAATCCAACGGACAAGCCGAAAGATGTGTAGACACATTTGAAAGAGCACTACTAAAAGCATATACTACATGCTTTCCTCCTTTCTATATGGAATAACACCAAATGGAGCTGTGAAGAATGGTCTATCACCAGCAGAGGCACTCATTGGACGAAAACTCCGTACCACACTGGACGCTTTACGTCCCCAGCCACAAAGGCAACAACCAAGCCCTAACAAAACAAAAGCATTTTCAGTTGGCACACCAGTGTTTGCTCGAAATTACAGACCTGGCCAGCCAAACTGGGTACCAGACATCATCCGCAAAATAAATGGACAATTTCTGTATGATGTTCAAGTTGGAAATCAATTCTGGGCACGGCACAAAAACCAGTTGCGTCTCAGATACTCTGGAGGCAACTTAGTGGACAACAGATCAACCATTCCGTTTGATTTGTTAATGGACACATTTGAACTGCCATCTCCACCACCTCTCATGCAGACAAATTCAGATGAGAATTATCAAAGACCTCCCAGGACTTGGCCAAAGCGCAGTCGCACTAGAGTAAAGCACCTCCAAGTTGACCCCAGGTGCGCTCGATACAGTTAAAGACTAAAACGGGGAGATGTTAGGAATAACTAAAGAAAAACGGAATTATGTCCCTTGGATCATTTAAGAGTTATCTCCCCTTATCGAGTGGCTTACCGAGTGAAATAGTAAACATTAACCACGGAGCAGACTGGCAGATATTCCATCTCGCGTTACAGCGGCTAAATAACTCCTTTTATTCTAATTACACTTTTAATAAATCTGTTAAACCTTTCTGTTGAAAAGTCATCCATTTTGTTTTACAAGTTATTAATTATAATAACCTAAATTACATGGTTTATAATAAGGGGATATAAATCTTTATGAAGTTTTATTAAGTAGACGAACCGTCTAGACCACTGGGGTGCGTTTAATTTTATGAATCATCTTTGCTTGTCACCATTCTATAAAGAAAAAACATCTCGTCTTGAAAAAAACACCTCCAAAGCTTGTGGGCCTGATCTTATACCTGTAATAGTAATCAAGAAATGTTCTGCTGAACTGGCCCCTGTCCTCTCCAAACTCTACAATAAATGCCTAGCTGAATCTTGCTTCCCCGATAGCTGGAAAATTGCCTCTACGATACCAGTCTACAAGAGTTCTGGGAATAGAACCTATCCTCAGAACTATCGCCCAATTAGTCTGCTGCCGATCTTTGCTAAAATCTTTGAATCCTTATTCAATCCAGCGAAAATACGGCACGTAGATAATGCTAAACTTCTATCTGACCGCCAGTATAAATGTACACAAGCACGATCTACTGAAGACATCCTAACGGTCATCTCTGAACGCATGTATGATACACTTGACACGGCAGGTGAAGCTAGGGCAGTAGCGCTTGATATGTCCAAGGCCTTTGACAAGGTATGGCCTAAAGGGCTTCTTCTGAAAATACGCTCATACGGTATTACTGGGCAATTACTTAATATAATTAGATCCTTCCTAGACAAAAGAAAAATCCAGGTTGTCTTCGATGGCCGTTCATCTAAGCAACATGACATAAATGCTGGAGTACCCTAGGGCTCTATCCTTGGACCTTTGTTGTTTCTGAGTTATATAAACGACCTCCCTGATGACATAGTGTCTGAGATTGGTTTATTTGCTGACGACACCACGCTTTACTCTCGCCATGTTGGCAAAACAGACGCGATCATATCCGAGGCATTGGCTGAATCTTTAGAAAATGACCTCCATGCTGTAGTGGATTGGGGTCATAAATGGTTGGTAACTTTTAATGCCGCCAAGTCAAAGCTCCTTTCCTTCAATAACTACAAGGAACATCTCAGACCACCGATTGTCATGGTTAATAACACCCTACCTGAGAGTTCATCATTCAAACTTCTCGGCCTAACCTTCACATGAATTGGAACAAATACATTGAAGACATTGCCAAGGCTGCTGCTAAGAAGGTGGGCTCCCTCTACCGTGCTAGTAAACTCCTCACTCCTGACATTATCCTGTATCTCTACAAAGCCACCATCCGCCCATGCATGGAGTATTGTTGTCACATCTGGGCTGGTGCATCATCTACTAGTCTCTCCCTCCTTGACAATGTCCAAAAAAGAATCGCCAACCTAATAGGTCCCCCACTGTTAGCCTAGCTCCAGTCCCTGTCCCATCGCAGCAATGTAGCATCCTTGTGCTTGTTTTACAAATACTTCAATGGATTATGCTCCGATGAATTGGCTACTCTGGTGCCCCTTCGACGTAAATTCACTAGACTAACTCGACAATCAACTAAATCTCATTCATTCACTGTGGAGGTCCCCAGATGTCGGAGAGCCTTCTACTCAAATAACTCTTTCCTCGTGCTGCTGGCTTCTGGAACTCCCTCCCTGTCCCCTGTTTCCCCGACACTACAGACATGCAGCAAGTTAAAACTAATGTAAACAGACATCTCGCTGCGTAGATCCCAATTTAGGTTGACCCCCCAAAACTTCTCCTCTCTTCTTATTTCTCAGTTGCCCGTTACGTCTACAGTGGCGGTTAGCCTTGTTTGTGGTGAACTATGTTAAAAAAATAGATAACGTCATAAATGATTAATAGGAATTGCGAGGAGTTGGCTTTCATAAACAATGAATGGTAGTTGCCAAAAGCAGTGAAACTTCATAAAGGATGAATGGCAGTTGCCTTAAGTTGCGTGACGTCTTAAAGGATGAATGGCAGTAGACCTGTATTCTTGTTTTAAATCAACAGCAGCAGTAACTTGTCACGTTGTGTTCAAGTTAAGTTTAAACCTTTTTGTACCTTCTCGGCCTTTTGGCTGAGATCAAAGTGTAGTATCTGTTCCGATAGATTTTATTTAGACAAATACAAAAATAGTTTTCCAGCGAATATTTAAAATACATGTAAAAAACAAAAGACATGCAAAAAAACGAAAGACGTAAAACATTCATATTTGCCTTAGGCACAAGGCCAGAATCGTTATGGGAGAGAGCGGTTGTCATATCGTTCTGTCTATGTGCACTTTGCCCTGAGCTAGCCTCGCTCACCAAAATACCTCATTCACTCTGTGGGTTGGTCCTACTTAGGTGGTCCCAAATTTGGTTTAAAAAAAATTTTATTTCAAATAAATAAATAATTCATTGCGGGGGAGTGGGACAATATTTACAATTTTTTAATTATGTACATGGTTAGTAGTGCCCTCCCAACCCTCTGCTAAGTTGGTAGACCGCCCACTGTTTTCCGGGTATTCCGAAAACAAGCAGCTCGGTCTCTAATTGGGAGTGGGAACTAAAGTAGAGGGAAGTAAAAAAAAAATCTAAAGGTGTCTGGATGGGTGGTGGTGCCTACCAAGATTTACGGTGATTTGAGACAAAATAAAGTGTGTGTGGGGGGGCCATCTTGGCGACTTTCTAGTACCAAAAGAAAACATATAAATTAAAAAATAAAACAGCGTCAGGACTCGATTATTCAAAACTAGCTACGGGTCTTTGTTTCGTAGAACCCAGGACCGCGTGTGCCATGCCTAAGCAGGGCACACGTGTTCGTACCTGGCGCATTGACGGATGCACAGACTAGTGTTGTGCATCCATCTTTTGTCGAACTCGGTGCGGCGCAATCTCCTCCAATCCCACCTGATCTTCACACTAAGCTGATACTTGAAGTAGATGACCAGATCGCAGTCGGAAACAGATTCCGACCCATGGACCTCGTCAAGACGTGAAACCCACGTCATCATTCTCGCCACGACTAGGATGGTTAGGAAGACCATTCTTATCTCCCTAGGCCATGGCGGGGCTACGTTGTTGACTACCAATGCTACGTTCAAGGGCATCCGGTGCTCGGCGTCGATGCGAGCCGTTACCTCTTCGACATACTCCCAGAGATAGATACTACACTGTATATACCGGTATCGTCTTGGCCTACGGGGCTTGATTTATACTTGGTCTATGTGTCTGTCCTGTGCAGCTCTAGGATGTCTACACTCCCAGGCTTTGCCTTCTCATCCTTTGTGAAGGGGGTAGTTTATTGCTGATCGCCTGAGGCGCCCCTACCGCGGAATACCTATGGGGCTACCTAGGCAATTTTTAAAGGTCATAAGTGCTCTTTCTCTAAGGTGCTGACTTATCTAATCCCACTTTCCGACCTTGTATTACATTTTACTTTGTGGGAGGTAGATAAATAAAACCTTTTTGTATATCTGAATATTTTTAACCACCACCACCCAAACCTACAGTCATGAATCGCTACCATTGGCTTTACAAACTGGAATAGAGAAAAACATAACATAATATACAAAAAAGGGCTGGAGCTTGGTGGATAGTGATGGACCTATTAAGTTGGTGACTCTTTTTTGGACCTTGTCTAAATGGGAGAGACTAGTGGATGATACACCAGCCCGGATGTGGCAACAATACTCCATGCATGGGCAGATGGTGGCTTTGTAGAGATATAGGATAATATCAGGTGTGAAAAGTTTACTGGCACAGTAGAGGGAGCCCACCTTCTTTGCAGCAGCCTTGGCAGTGTCTTCACTGTATTTGTTCAAATTAATGTTACCTATAAATGTAAGGCCGAGGAGTTTGTGATGTTAGACTCTCGAGTAAGGTGTTATTAGCCATGGCAATCAGTGGTTGAAGAGGTTTCTTGTAGTTATTGAAGGAAAGGAGCTTTGTATTTGCGGCATTAAATGTTACCATCCATTTATGATCCCATTCAACTACCGACTGTAAGTCACTTTCACAATAATTCGGCCATTGCCTCGGATATAAGTGCGTTCGTTTTGCCCATATGACGAGAGTAATATATATATAAAAAATTGATGACACGCCATATTAAAATAGTAATTGAATGCAATATCCTGCATATTCTTAAAAGCTAAGGGAGCGAAAATAATAGTAGTAGTAATAAAAAGACACAGGTGTTCTATCGCTAGTAGAAGCAACAACAAGCAAAAAGCTTCCTATATATATATATATATATATATATATATATATATATATATATATAAGTGTTTTATACCTACAGACGACGTCGATTCGGGTTTTCTACCCGCATCAGTGCAGGGGTTGTGGTTGCAAGCGGTAAGCCTAGAATAACGAGCCTAATGAGGAGATTACAAAACAGTCTCGCGGCAACTAGCAGCTTCCTGTCTCCGTGACGTCACGTACAAGACACGTAGCTCTTACATTTTATACTTGGAAAATTCAACTCTACTCAATTGGTCTTGGCCTTTTGGCTAACATCAAAGTGGAGTATCTATTCCGATGGATACTGCACCCATAGTCTGGTATTGTCTTGGCCTTTGGGGCTTGATTTACGCCCGTCTATGTGTCTGTCCTGTGTAGTTCTAGGAGGTCCACCCACCCAGGCTTCGCCTTCCCTCTTTGGGGAGGAGTAAATTTATTGCTTACTGCCTGAGGCGCCCCTACCGGGGAATGCCGACGGGGCTGCCCAGGCAATTTTGAAAACCTTACTTTCCCGACCCGACCTTGGGTCACATCTTACTTGTGGGAGTAAGATAAAAACAGGCCTTGTGCCTTACTCCTGGAGAGGAGTAAATCAATACTCAAGTGTTAACCTTACGTGGAAATTAACCACACTAAACCTATCTTTACACACCCGCATTTTAATAGTAATACAGATATATATAAGGTGGCTGAACCATTCTCCCACTTCGGCCGTTTTTTCGGCCCTTACTTCGGCTCGACGGAAGATCAATTGGCTTTTAAGGTCATGCCGTAGTCTCTATAAGTTCATCCCCAACCGTCTTATTCAATCTGATTCTTCAAAAAATAAAAACTTTATTTCTCCTTTTCCTTTTCTTCTCAAATAGATACTAGGAGACGATGTTGAGAACAAATGTCTAGACGGGGTGGACATCGAGAAATTGATTTTTTTAAGAGTAATGTTTTCAAAGAGTAATGTCTTCGAAGAATTACGTTTTCTGGGAGTAGATTTTTATTAAGTGAACGAACCGTCTAGACCACTGGGGTGAATTTAATTTTATGGATCCTGTTTGCTTGTAACCATTTTATGAAGAAAAAATATATCGTCTTGAAATAGATGACCTCATAAATGATTAATAGGAATTGCGAGAAGGAGTTGACTTTCATAAATAATGAATGGTAGTTGCCAAAAGCAGTGTAACTTCATATAGGATGAATGGCAGTTGCCTAACGTAGCGTGACGTCATAAAGGATGAATGGCAGTAGACATGTATGCTTGTTTAAAATCACGTGTGGTAAAGTTAAGTTTAAACCTTTTTGTATATCTGATTGTTTTAAACAGCACCTCCAAAACTTAAAGTCATGAATCACTGCCATTGGCCTTACAGACTGGAATAGAGTAAAACAGAAAAGAACATAATATAGGAAAAGAAGTCTGCAGTCTTGTTATCTCGAATCATTGCAAATTGCTCTGTGGTTATTTCGTCTCTCAGCGTCTTTTTCTTCTTCCCTTCTGGTAGTTATAATCATGGAAAAAAAGAACTACAAATAAGCCATTATTTGCTTTGTGGGTTTAGTTTACACTTTTCCATGTATTTTGCAGAAACTAGATGAACTGTAATTTCACAATCCACCCGGATTCGAGTCTAGAGGGTGTGGACACCGCAAACTATGTCTGGTCACTTTGACTAATGGTGACTTGGACAGTGTTGTCAAGTGTGGGTCGAAAGGTGAGGCTTGCCTTTCCTTACTCTCTGGGGGCGGTCGGAAAAGTGGCGATTTGTGGAAGGGAATGTTAATGTAATTTAAAGATGGGTCTCTGTAACTCGAAAAAAGAAGCCAGTCGCTGTGGTTAACATTAAAGTCCACAAATACATCGATTTGGGTGCTCAGATGTCCGGAAAGTGCCGCGTCTATACTATTTGAGACACAGTTGAGTAATGTACAATTCTTGGTGCAGGGGGAACGGTAGAGGAAATATAGATGACTAAAGCTGAAGTGATTAATCGGAGACAATGGACCGTACTATAGAAATTCCGCGTTGGGATACATGATTCGATGCCTCCTTTGATCCATTGACTTACCTTCTCCTTTGCGCACTGTTTAGCGGAGTGAAAAACAGTTACCCTCCAAGATGCATCTCTGGTGAGATATGTGAGGGATTCCCAATCAGCATGTTGGTTGTATCTCATTGTTTTAAGTAACAGTGCGTCGGTTCTGGGTCGGAGGTTGATGATGATGTCCACCATTATTAAAAGGTGAATAGCATTCGCAACTGGACGATGGGCATCTCTCACACAAACATTGGACAGTGTTTTCAATAATAAGTTGAAAAGTGATGCTTGTCTGTCTTTATGTGTCTAGAGGATGCAGTATGTTCGTAAACACACACATTAGGCATACTCTGAATTTATTAGTTTATGAATTAAATTAGATTTATAATTCTCTTCAAGAGATCCTCATCACTTTTGAAGACAACTGACAAAACTCGCACGAAGAAAGAAACAAAAGCCAACACAAATGATTTTATAAAATATGAAATTTTATTAACAGGGAATATATATATATATATATATATATATATATATATATATATATATATATATATATATATATATATATATATATATATATATTTATATATATATATATGATAATAATAATAATTCAAGAACACAAAAATCAGAAAATATTTTTCAGGGTAGTGTTTGATATGAAGGATATTTGTCTATATCTGAAAAGAACACATAGCAGCAATATAAACAAATGAAATAAGATAGTAATATTTGTGGATGATATTCAATGAACTCAAAATAATACTATAATTTTAAAATTAAATACAATGTTCATACACACAAAAGTTCAAAGTAGGCAATGTCAAAAACGATTTTGGTGCAATTCGGCCGAATATACAAGTCCAGAGTCTATTTCAGTTGATTCATATACATTCTCTATTCCTAGAATGGTGAATTTAAAACCATTAGAAAGTTTTTGAAATATTCGATGCATTGAATTGAATCCAAAAGTCGATATCTTTTCATATGAAAGTAGAAAGTTCTTTCCTCTCCTGTGGAAAGGTTCCGCTTCGCGAACATATCCCAGTCCTCGTAAACATAATATGAGAAACAGTGTCCATAGGTTAATGGCCACAACAACTGCAGTTGTTACCATCATTGTGGCAGCCAAGGATCCGCTCCTCATATGTATCAATTTTAAAGTGATTCCCGGCTTTTTTACATGCAACACCTTGCATATTAGGGGTTTTTGATAGAAATACCCATAAGGGTCTAGATAACTTATTATGTGTACCAAAAGTTCCGGCTGGCAATATTTATATACTACTATATCGACGATGGCGGCGAGTAAAAATATTTGCACAATGGACGCGGAGAGCCGACTTTTGAGAGACATTTTTAAGGAAAACTTTTTGAGTAATATTTAAATGTGCGAGAGACATGCAAAAGTCGATATCTTTTCATATGAAAGTATAAAAGTTCTTTTGTCTACTGTCGTTTTATTGCCAGCCTTATCAGGTGAGATCTTGTTGTATCAATCCAGATATCAGATGAGATGTTGTTGGTATCAATCCAGATATCAGATGAGATCTTGTTGTTATCAATCCAGATATCTCAAAATAACAAAATATGTTGACAGTGATATTCTATGTTATTTTGCTGGGCAAAAATATGAAAATGCTTCCTAAGTTATGACTTCAAAAACCCCTAATATTTCATTTTTTCGACAGAAAATATTCTGGTTGGAAATGGTTTAGCAATTCTTACTTACCTGGTTAAAGTAGTCTTAACAATCGGCTTACAAATAGGAAAAAACACGATAAATATCAGATGGATAAAAAATTTCTGTTTGGAGAGACAGAAAGAGAATGAGAGAGAGAGAATAAGGGAGTCCCTGTCTGGCCTCTGACATGTCCATATTGACATTTTAAGAGGAAAAAAGATTTGTACCATTGCATAACTCTTCCCGCCTGGTGCATAAACGAGTTGAGGGGTCATTTTTATCCTTTATCAAATTCAGTTGATATACAGGGTGTTTCAAAAGTCTTGGGAACATTACAAATGCGTATATCTCATGAACTATTCCAGGTAGAAAAATGAAACTGGTGCCATTTTAAAGCTTGCTTAATCAAGTTATCGGTCATACTAATGATTTTCGTGTTATCTTTCCAGGTGCAGTAATGGCGTTCTCTAAACAAGACAAGGCATTTTGCGTCCTCCAATTTGCAAAGACTGAATCGTGGACATGTGTCAGCGTGCATTTCGCAGGAAATTTAAAAAAGAAGCCCCTGAAAGGAAATCCATTGTCAGATGGCATGCTAAATTTGTGAAAGATGGGTGTTTGTGCCCAAGTAAGCGAACAGGTCGCCCTTCAACTTCAGAAGATGCAGTTGAGCAAGTTCGGACAGCCTTTCAGCGGAGCCCCCGTAAATCAGTGAGAAGAGCCAGCAGGGAACTTCAGCTTGCTCCAGCAACTGTCTGGCGTGTCTTAAGGAAACGACTGCAAATGGTACCTTACAAGCTCAAGTTGGTCCAAAAGTTGAAGGACACTGATAAGCCACTTCGCCGTGACTTTTGCATTGCAATGCAAGAGAAGTTGGAAGATAACGGCTTTGATGACCGGCTTGTTTTTAGCGATGAGGCGACCTTCCATCTGAATGGCAAAGTTAACAAGCATAACACTCGCATATGGGGTACTGAGAATCCTCATGAACTTCTTGAGCACGAGCGAGATTCACCAAAAGTGAACGTGTTTTGTGCAATTTCCAAGAAAGGTGTCTATGGACCGTTCTTCTTTGAAGAGGCAACTATCACTGGTGAATCCTATCTCAACATGCTGGAAGACTGGTTAATGGCTCAGTTGGAACAAGCAGAATCTGATGACTTCATTTTTCAACAAGATGGTGCACCACCACACTGGAGTCTTAGAGTAAGGCAGTTTCTTATCACAAGGCTGCCTGGTAGATGGATTGGGAAATCTGGGCGAGGTAATGACGTTCTCATGCCCTGGCCTCCTAGGTCTCCAGATCTTACCCCGTGTGACTTTTTCCTTTGGGTCTTTGTCAAGCAACAAGTCTATGTGCCGCCCCTTCCAAGAGATATTGACGAACTAAAGGCTCGAGTAACGGCAGTTGTGGGAACCATTGACGTCAAGATGCTGGAACGCGTTTGGCAGGAAATGGACTATCGACTAGATGTCTGCCGTGTGACGAATGGTGCTCATATTGAGCAACTTTGAAGATTCCCCACAAAACTTGAAACTTTAACCTTTCCAACGGTACCAATTTCATTTTTCAACTCCTAATAGTTTTTGAGTTATTAAAAATCGTTATGTTCCCAAGACTTTTGAAACACCCTGTATATAAATTCTCTATTCCTGGAATGGTGAATTTAAAACCATTAGAAAGTTTTGGGAATTTTCGATGCATTGGAATCCAAAAGTCGATATCTTTTCATATGAAAGTAGAAAGTTCTTTTGTCTACTGTCATTTTATTGCCAGCCTTATCAGATGAGATCTTGTTGGTATCAATCCGGATATCAGATGAGATCTTGTTGGTATCAATCTAGATATCACACAGACAGCGATATCCTATGTTATTCTACTTGGCGTAAACTTGACAATGCTGTTTAAGTTATTACTTCAAAAACCCCTAATATTGCATTTTTTCGATAGAAAATTTTCCGTTTGGAGGGACGAAAAGAGAATGAGAGAGAATTAGAGAGAGAGAGAGAGAGAGAGAGAGACAATTAGGGATTTCATGAGTAGTATTAGTATCATACATGTGACAAAACGGCGTGTCTTCCTTTATAAAACAAGTGAACTTTTTTTCAACAGTTCCAAGTTCCTTTCCAATAGCAAAGTTTTTCGAAGTGTAGTTCATTTTTTTAAAACAAAATATCAACACTTTTTACGGTGACATCAATTTGGTGTTTCATTTTTAAGACATCCACTTTTTTGTCACGTAAACTCTTTATATTTTTAATTACTAGATGTAACGAATATTTCATTAATAAATAATATTTTGACTTTTTTGTGAGATAAGTAATACTTTCATTTTTACAACCAGTATTCGGCAGGGTCTTCAGCTGAACACACTCCTTAATATTTCAGTTATCTACATTATTTAAAACTGTTTACCTCTCAACAACGATACATGGGGATCCACAGTAATATCGTGGTATATGGGATCTTACTTTTCCCCAAAACTTAAAAACTGTTTATTCCACAAACCGAGCAATTAAGATTGGAGAGCCCACTTCAGCACCGCTGTTAGGGTTAGGGTTAAGTGTTGCAAAAGGTTTCATAATTATTTTATTTTATAGAGATGCTCATAAAATTGTAAATACATCAGAATGTCTTCGAAAAGTCCCGGTTGGCATATTTATATTCTACTATATCGTTGGGGTCTGCGATCGCACTAGGCATTCATAAACAGCAAATACAAAGTTTTACTCTTTTAGAATTTGAAAATTGATAGTTACAAACAAATACAAAATAGTAATAGGGGATTCAGCGTTTGATTTGCTTTGATGAAAAGTTTTAAAAATAGAGACTTATGGAAAGTAAAAATATAAAATAGAAATATTTGGTCGAGGTGTAAGAGCACGAGTTTCTTGGCTTCATCACTTTAACCAGGCAAAACCGGGACACGACGGGTCTTACTAACGCACACAAACAGACATACGATCCACTATGACTATGCAATCCCTACAGCTACATATCTAGAAAATAGACTTGTACAACCTGACATCGTAATATGGGACAAAAGGGAGAAAGTAGCAAATCTAGTTGAAGTTAGTGTCCCTAATGATGTAGAATTGAACAGAGCAGAAAGAGAAAAAGATTACAAAATACCAAGGTCTGATGTACGACATGGAAAGAAACTGGAATCGTAGGAAAATCTCCATCATACCAGTATTTATACGAGCAACAAGACTAATGAAGAAGAATTTCAAGAGCTATCTGGCGAGTATACCCGATGAACCGAGTGCAAGAGAAATACAAATTGCACTTAAAGAGACGGTTAAAATCTTTAAACGATATCTAGGCTGGAGTGTCTGAAATAGCTGGTGAATGTCTGGCATCCGGTAGGATGCCCTATCTCCAGCAAAAACAGAAAGATAAAAAAATGAAATGCAAAATTAGACACGAATCTTACTGACGTAGGTCACCGGCCATATCAGAAGAGTTCCAAGATCTTCAATGACAACGTAAAACTCAACCATTGGATTCATCAAAATTTTAAAACATAGACTTATGGAAAGTAGATATTAACGGTGGGAGAGACCATCGCAGTCACACTGCTAACCTACTGCCTGCCTACAAACTAGGCAGCCCCAAGACAGACAGGTGCTAATCGGTCACTGTCTACCTGCTTCAATGGGTACTTGGAGCTTGGAAAAAGACCAACATTCAGACTGAAAACCCTGCCCTCCCCACCCTTAAAAAAAACAATGAAAACCAAAACCACAAATCTAGCGATTAGCAAGCTGAAATGGCAGTACAATGTGCCCTGGCCTCTCTGATGATCAACAACGGGTCAATGACTCCATTAATATAGCTTTCATTTTCAGGGAGCTCAAAAGGCTTAACATCGATATAGCTACCCTAAATGATAAAAGACGCATTAAGTTGCAGCCTCAGAGAACAGAACTACACGTGTTTCTGGAACGGTAAAGAACCTGTGGAATCAATATTGCATGGCGTTGGATTCGCAGTGAAGAATTCTCTACTTGCCATAGTAGGACCGCCATCCGGTGGTACAAGCCGAATCTTGCCTCACCGCCTGTCAGCCGCCGCGGGCCCACTAAACAGCCTCAACGTTTACAAGTTGTACAAAACGAATGTTTTACGTTTCTCACACAAAAGTTACTTATTATTCATTAATGAAAAAATGTCCGAATTGAAATTGTAAAAGATATACGTGATAAAAAGAAGATATAAAAATATGAAACACTTACAATTTCGGTGTCGACGTTTAATAGTCTGTCTTTTAAATTTTTTGTTCATCAAGAAATTAAACACTTCGTCGCCATTTTGTCTTTGAAAGGAATCTGGAACAATTTGAAATGTCTCATCGAAAGTTATTTCTGGTTTTAAAATAAAAACGAAATAGATTAGTCTATTGGTTTAAATGTTGACACATCATGTGATTTCATGTAATGATATAAATAATACTTATTGGTTCTTCTACAGAATTTAAACTGAACCAAACCAACTTTTGCCGAATTAAACCTACAACTTAGGCTAAGGTTAGTTTAGGATGAGTTTAGAGTTAGTGTATGGTTAGTGTATGATTAGTTTAAGGTTAGTGTATGGTTAGTATATGGTTAGTTTAAGGTTAGGTTGAGATAAGGGTCAAATCAGTTCGGTTCACATTCTGTAGAAGTTCCTACATATTGAATCCAAAGGATCCGTTAAATTAAAGTCTCATGAATTGGAAGTTGGAGTAGGGTTCGGGTTAGAGTTATGGTTAGTTGGAGGTCCTTCCTCTATAATGGGATCCAGTGAAGTACATAAGTGAGGATAGTAATACTTCCGCGAACCCGAATCTTCCGTTTCGCGAAACGATCCTAAGTTTATGTTAGGGTTAGGGTTGGGGTTATGGTTAGTTGGAGGTCCTTCCTCTATAATGGGATCCAGTGAAGTACATAAGTGAGGATAGTAATACTTCCGCGAACCCGAATCTTCCGTTTCGCGAAACGATCCTAAGTTTATGTTAGGGTTAGGGTTATGGTTAGTTGGAGGTCCTTCCTCTATAATGGGATCCAGTGAAGTACATAAGTGAGGATAGTAATACTTTCGCGAACCCGAATCTTCCGTTTCGCGAAACGATCCTAAGTTTATGTTAGGGTTAGGGTTATGGTTAGTTGGAGGTCCTTCCTCTATAATGGGATCCAGTGAAGTACATAAGTGAGGATAGTAATACTTTCGCGAACCCGAATCTTCTGTTTCGCGAAACGATCCTAAGTTTATGTTAGGGTTAGGGTTATGGTTAGTTGGAGGTCCTTCCTCTATAATGGGATCCAGTGAAGTACATAAGTGAGGATAGTAATACTTTCGCGAACCCGAATCTTCCGGTTCGCGAAACGATCCTAAGTTTATGTTAGGGTTAGGGTTAGGGTTATGGTTAGTTGGAGGTCTTTCCTCTATAATGGGATCCAGTGAAGTACATAAGTGAGGATAGTAATACTTTCGCGAACCCGAATCTTCCGTTTCGCGAAACGATCCTAAGTTTATGTTAGGGTTAGGGTTAGGGTTAGGGTTATGATTAGGGTTAGGGTTAAAGTAAGTGTCAGGGTTGGGGTCAAGGTTAGGGTTAGGTGTTGCAAAGGGCCGCTGTTGAGGACTGGAACATTTTCGCGAATCGGAAGGTTCCGCTTCGCGAAAAAATCCCAGACCTTGTAAAAACTTTATGAGAAGTAGAGTGCATACATTTATGGCCACAACAAGTTCTGTTGTTTTCATTATTGTGAAAGCCACGGACCCACTTCTCATATATATTGATGTTAAGCTCAGTCGACCCATTTTTAAATGCAACACCTTGCATATTAGGGGTTTTTGATATAATAACTCGTAACGGTCTATAAAACTTAGGATTTTTATCAAAATTCCCGGCTGGCAATATTTGGATTCCAATACATCGACGACGCCGGCGAGTAAAAATATTACCGAAATTGATGCGGCCATTTTCAGCCATCTCATGTTTAGCGTATGTTTTCCAATTTGTGGCGCAAGTATAATGACTACTTGCACAAAGGAAGCAAAAATTGCTAAACCATTCGGTAAACCCGGCAGAATTGTATCGAGCATTATTTTTTTTTCTTTGATTTTGTTTCTCTCTGTAAAGATTTGGCGGTGTTTGCGTTTTCAAGGTCTCGACTCGGCAGGTTTTGTATCAGTCCTTGAACCAGTCGGCCTGGACAGGGGCGACGGTCGCAGGCCTGACGGGATGACTGTGTTTGCTTTTCGAGCCGGAAAGCCGCTGATCTGGGACGCCACTTGTTCTGACTCCTTTTCACCAGCAAGGATTGCGGAATCCGCGGTGAAGCTCGGCACGGCGGCTCTGCTCGCCGAAACAAGGAAGCGCGGAAAATATGGCTCGCTCACTGACCGTTTCGTCTTTCAACCAATTTCAGTTTAAATATACAATTTTCAACAATTTCACACGGAATTCTAATAAAGCTTGCTTCATGAGTATCACACTATGACTGCGCGAATTTTCTCGAAGATCAAATATTTCTTTTATTTTGGTAACGTCATAATAGCAAAAATGTCTCTATTATGACGTCTTTAAAAATTAACTTTGTGTCTAACTCTGCCCTCGTCCTTCTAGTATATAGTATGAAAATATGACCCGTTTTGTTAGTTATTGAGCTTGGGTTGAATTGTTTTAATCAGCAAAAAGTGAGTTTGCAAAGCCAGTAAAATATGAGAAAATAAAAAGAGAAAATTCAAAATTAGCTTTGTTCCGTTAGCTCCCTCTCCCTCTCCCTCTATTTCTCTTTCTCTCCAAAGGGAGAGAGAAAGGGGGAGAGACAGATAGAGAGACAGACAGACGGAGAGAGAGAAAGACAGACAGACAGACGGAGAGAGATAGAGAGAGAGAGACAGATAGAGACAGAAACAGAGAGACAGAAACAGAGAGACAGTTATTTACTAATTATCGCGTATTACAACTCGACATAACGCAAGACATTGCTCCTACACAAAATAGAGATCTCGTGCAACTGCCATAGATCAAAGTGTACGTATTTCCTTTCATCGTTTACCGACTGGCGGTTCGTACAGTGGCACAGACTTCTAGCGACTTCTGTCCTGAAAATCAACAAGGTGTAGCTAGATAATCGATATACGTGTGAGTTATACACTTTGATAATCGATTCATGAATTACGATTTTATTATGTATTCTGTAGTCGTGATTGTTAGGCTGCTGTTTCTTATGGAAGTCGAAGTAGGTGACGTAGTCTTTTGTTTTAATTCTTCGCGCGTTCATAAAAACTGTCATTCGTTATTATTCTTGACTATTTTACACAATAGTATTTTCTGGTAGGAGTCGATCGTGTTCTTAAGACTTAACTAGCTTCAGTGCTGGGTTCAAAGGTAGTATATTTTCTGTCCGCTGTCGGAAGACGAGAGCGGCCAAGTCCTAGAATTAAGAACATTTTCTTTTTTGTGCCTCTCCATACTGCCCCTTTTAGGAGAGCTAGATCGTCCCTACATTAAAAACAGACCGTGCGTCCAACTGGGAACTTTTGGTAAACGTCCGTCCTACACGAGTTCTATAGGATGATGGGTTCAATGCTTTATTTGCAATACATTCTAAGTCAGATGCGAAGAAGGTGGTTTCCTCTCCCGAGCTAAAAGAACTTCTCACCCATGCCAGCATCCTATATCTCTAGGAAATCACAATTCGCTCGTGAATGGAGTATTGTTGCCACATCAAAGGTGGGAAGAATTGCTGTTTTCTGGGTCGGAATTTATCCATATAACACTTTGGCTAGTTTTTTTTTTACCTTGAAATGGTATATTTTTAGCTTTCTTTTACATCAAGTGGCTTCATGCCTTGTCTGAAGCGATTTCCATAAAAATGTTTATCAGAGTTTATCTAGCCATTGTCGCATCACCGCAGTTTTATATCCTTGTGTTTGTTTTACATTTATTACTCTGATAAACATTTTTATGGAAATCGCTCCAGACAAAGCATGAAGCCACTCAAGTGTAAGAGAGCTAAAAATATACCTTTTCAAGGTATAAAAAAAAACTAGCCAAAGTGTTATATGAATAAATTCCGACCCAGAAAACAGCAATTCTTCCACCTTTGTCAGAAACATCCCTCATGGAATATGATGGCTAAAGGACAAAATAAGGGAAGCGATAAGTACGACGCTGTCGAAAGTAAACCCAAGGTCCACTTTCTACTTTATCACTGTATCTCCTGTATGTGTGTCCCCTGAACGAAAATACTCATGAAAATAAAAAAAATAACATGACAGCTGGATTTTCTCCACATTCAAAACCGACAAGTCCTTCTAGAATGGGAAAATGTTCAGTTTTTTGCCTATCCATATTGGCCCTTTTAGGTGAGATAGATCACCCACATTCAAAATCGACCTTGTGTCTAACTTTACCCTCACGAGGAGACAAGTAACTCGAGACACGTTATGCTTTGATCAGACGCGAAAGGATATTAGTTGGCTGAGCGCTTTGGCATTTCAGAAAAATCAACAGCGCCGACTTATTTTCAAGCTGTGAATGTTACTGCATTGGCGAAAAGGTGATTTTTTTTTGTATCTTTATATTGATTTAACACTTATCGCAAAGGAGAAGCGATATTAATAGTTATTTTCATATTTCAGTAGTTGCATGTGAGGCGACACAGAATAAATGCGTGATGGATTGCTAAGTAATATTGGGATTAAAATAATCCTGAAATAAAGTTCAATTCTCCCACGTGAGAATGGGGTAACCATGTGCAGATAAAATCATCAAAGATATGTATAGGACGGAAGTCTGAAGAAGGAACACAAAACACAAGGGTGTAATTTCATATCAATTTAGTAATAAAGAGAAAGTTGGATCGAGTATTTACAGTTTCATAAAGTTCATTTAGGCATTGGTAAATCATAGAGAGGATAGAAAAGAGGATGGTAGAGAGGTGGGTTTGAGGTTTGTTGCGAAAACGTGGTTCGCTAGAACTTATCTGTTTTAGAGTTCTGGTAACGGCGGGAGATCATTCTCGGTGATGCCGTCGTGGGCTGTATCACTAAGAAGACCGCCCGATGTGTTGTTGACTGGAGTGGAGTCGTTGAAAAAGAATCCTGCATAGAGTTCGGGTATCGGCGGGAGGTCATTCTCTGTGATGCCGTCGTGGGCTGTATCACTAAGAAGACTAGCCGATGTGTTCTTGACTCGAGCAGAGTCGTGGAAAAGAGGGCTGGAAGCCGTATACACGAGTTTTTAAGGGCTAGCTCACGTGACACCTATACTAAAAAGGGGTTGCAATGCCTGACAGCCAATCCGTGAGGCCCGTTTTGGGGAGCTGGATTTTCGCCACATTAAAAACCGACCTTGTGTCTAACTCTGGCCTCGTGGGAAGGCAAGTAAATAGGAACATGGTACGACCTTTTTGTCCCGTTTTGGGGAGCTGGATTTTCCCCACATGACAAACCGACATTGTGTCTAACTCTGCCCTCGTGGGAAGGCAAGTAAATAGGAACATGGTACGACCTTTTTTGTCCCGTTTTGGGGAGCTGGATTTTCCCCACATTAAAAACCGACCTTGTGTCTAACTCTGCCCTCGTGGGGAGGCAAGTAAATAGAAACAATGTTATTGAAATCTTAGGATTCGCGGAAACGTGTATTTTTTTATTTTTTTATTTTTATTTTTTTACTTTTGCTCGCCCGAAACAAGACATTTGCCAGTGTACGTATAAGGGGCTACTGTGACAGGGGCCAGATTTATTGTTCAGGAGTTGGGTAGCAACATGTTTGTCCACATTACAGTTAAATTGCTACATGTTGGTAATAAGGAACAGGGAGGGAAATACAACGGCAAGCGGTCTGAGAAAAAAAGCTATTAGAATAGAAAATGTTCCGGCATCTAGGGACGTCTACAGTGGAGGAGTGCGATTGTGATGTTAGTCGGGTGGGTCGTAAGTATTTACATTGAAGGGGGAATAAGTGCAATAAGTTCGCCGGGGGGCATTCCATGGAAGTATTTGTAAAACAAGCACAGGGATGCAACTCTGCATTTTTTTATATATGTATATATATATATATAGATATAAGAAAGAAGAGTGATAAATATGCGACGATTGTCCAAATTTATTTCAAATTTCAATTGTTCAATGCAAGGTGTATTCAGTAATAAACTAGTGTTTATTATTCTTTCCTTAAGCCAAGGCTTTTCAAAGATCGAACTCTTATAATCAGAGGAGAAAATACAGATGGATAAGTTGGCTTTCGAAAAAACCAAAGTTCAAATATTTGAAAAATATGAAAATTATTATATAAATTTTATTAAAATAATTTTTGTTAAAAAAACGTATTGAATGAAAAGAAAAGTTCCGTGAAAAAGATATGCAAATTGTCCGGGTTGTAAATTTCCGTTGAAAAGAAGTCCGGTGAAAAGTAGAATATATATATATATACTCACTTTTTTTTTCATTCACGCCTCCTCTTCTCTTCCACAGACCGTTTTTCTGGTTCTATATCTTTTGTCATAAGAACACATGAAAGCAGACACACATTCCTACGAACAGGCACGCACAAGTACATACTTACACATACAAATATATAGAATATGCATTCGCACACATACATCTGTTAAAGCGTAATTCACATCCATACGTTAGCACAATCATGTACCCATACGTATATATATATATATATATACATATATATATATATATATATATATATATATATATATATATATATACACGCAAAATGCACACATGCATAATTATGCACAAAAAAAACAATACAAACTAATGATATACACATTCTCACATATACATAACACGCACCTGCACGCATACATACTCAGATCAAAAAACCCAGACGTATTTACAAACATAGACACAGGTTAGGGTTAGGGTCAAATGGGGTGTGGGTAAGGGTTAGAGTTAGAGTTAGGGTTTAGGTTTGGGTTTGCGTTTGTGTTTGTGTTAGGGTTAGGGTTAGGGTTATTGTTCCTGACTTGTACAGTTGTATAATGATGCATGTGGGCGCGTTACTAGCTTACAACATCAACCAGAATGTGGATGAACCTTTCGGAGGCGGAGGGGTAATCCTGGATCCAGGTCGTGGACTCCACGCAATCCAGCGGAGAATGTACCATGGTTGCCTTTGTCTCATTAGAGGAGTGGCACATTCTCTGTCGGTATTTATTCTTGTTGGGGCTGCCTACAAGAGATAGTAATGGTGTCTATTGTATCCATAGTTGAGGTCGCTTTTGATAAGAACATTCGAATGCTGTTTAGATGTATATATCTTTTTTGGAAATTTTAATTCTTAGCCATTTTGGCAGTGACCGAGAGGGGGGTTACCCTTCTTCCTCATCTGCTTGGCCATTTGGGGGTGGGGAAGTCAACATTCTTTGTTTGAATTCTCAATCAGGTGACTGTCAACGTAGCGCTTCCTTACTCTTCTCTTTCAGCGTTGGCATCGTAATCATCATTGACTGCTGTAGCCCGACTACAAAGGGGGGGCTTGCACAGAGGTAACGGGAAACTCGAAGGTCAAGGCTATTTCCCCATTTCTTCAAGCCGGCCATTTCGCGTCCTTTTGAAATAAGTAGCAGCCTGGAACAGAGTCTGAGGTAGACATGTTGGTAGCTCGCTCTCGGTCGGATAATACGACGTTAAAACTTTTAAAGGAAAACCTTGGGAAGGCCAGAGGCCATTTATTTGGAAGAAAACCTTTGAGAAAGCCAGAGGTCATTTATTTTGAAGAAAACCTTTGAGAAGGCTAGAAGCCATTTATTTTGAAGAGAACCCCTTTGAGAAGACCAGAGACCATTTTTATTGATAAAAGCCCTTTGAGAAGGTCAGAGGCCATTTTTATTGAAGAAAACCCATTTGTGAAGGCGAGAGGCCATTTTTATTGAAGAAAACCCATTTGAGAAGGCCAGAGGCCATTTTTATTGAAGAGAACCCCTTTGCAGAAGGACCCTATTTTTTTTAGACAATTATCCTTTTGAAAAGGATAATTTTTATTGTGGAGTTGGGCTATTATTTGTATGCTTTCTTTTCAGCCCTTTTTTCAAGTAAGGCCTCTTCTCTTCTCTTATGTATATTTGTTTGTTAAGGCGAGAACTAGTCTTTTGAAGAGCCTTTATTTTTCCTTTATTTCATTGTAATTTTATTTAAATTTTATTGTTACCTTGGGTTAATTTGTTTTAATCCGGCTTTGGGAAACAAAAGCAGGAACTAGTCCTTTTTTGGTTACTAATAAACCATATTGAATTACATCTCTGGGTATGTTTATTTATTTGCTCCCTTTTTTGTCAATCTATTTCATCCCCTCTTTTTTTCATGGTAACAACCGACGAATTTCGGTGACGACTATGAGATTTTTTCGTCACTTTTAACTGTTCATTTACATGGCTTGTTGCACTTTGCTATTTATTTCACTAAATTTGATTCACTTTGATTTTATTTAAATGAATAACTTCGGAAATTCGGCCCCGTAAATTCCAAACGCCCCATTTTAAGTTAATTTAATTTTACACAATACATGCACCATCTTTCCATATTCTGATGATGGATGTGCGATATCAGTCGCAGGGTTAATTAATTTGCATATTAGTTTTGAACAAAGAAAATGTTATTAATTAGATTTTATTTCTTATTGTTTTAATTCAATGATTGCTTTTGATTTGAATATAACAAATAGTTCTGTTTCGCAATATTGTTAAATTTCCAGTACAGATATTTAGCATTTGTGTTCAAATGTTCCTTTCCTTGTAGAGACCGACTCGATTCTAAACATGTTACGATCTATTTCTAAATTTCAAGTGAAAAGGCAAATTCATTTCTTCTTTCTTTTCCTTTCTTTATAGTCACATTTAAAACATAAATAATATCGAAATTACCAAAATAGTAATGTTTATCAATCTATATTAATAAATTACGAATAATTTATTTAAAAACAATCCGTTACATATTTCAGAGACGTATCTCGGTACGCCTCTGAAATATGTAACATCTAGTAAAATTGGAAAGTCCATAGGTTAATATCATGTGTGAAAAGTTTACTAGCACGGTAGACGAAGCCCACCTTATTTGCAGCAGCCTTGGCAATGTCTTCAATGTATTTGTTCCAATTCATGTTACCTGTGAATGTTAGGCCGAATAGTTTGTAATATTGGTCTCTCAGGTAAGGTGTTATTTGCCATGGCAAAGGTCCCCTGTTTTTGTTTCACTGTTAGGTACTTGAATCCCCTTTTTTATTTATGAACTTTCCAACGAATGCTAAGTCTGCGATATCTTGAATTTAGTTAGTTTCGTTGGAAATTTACACTGCATCTTCCTTTTTTCATTTGTTTAAAATGTCTCAAAGCTTCTTTAGACTATATATTGGGTATCTAGATCTGTGTGGCTAGGTTTCCTTTCCTCTTATCTACTTGCCTTTCTACTACCTAAGGTACTTAAGATTTTTTTTCTTTCAATGCAACTTTTATTCCTATATAATTTTTTAGCTAGCTACCATATCGCAGAATGGTGTTTTGGTGTAGTGTTTAGATAGTATTATTATTATTATTATTATTATTATTATTATTATTATTATTATTATTATTATTATTATTATTATTATTATTATTAATGTTATTTGATATGCGAATTACGAAGAGGTTGCATGCCATCGAACGCAGTTAGTAGATTCCGCCTAGAATTACGAGCCTAACGAGAAGTTTACAAAACAGTCTTGCGGCAACTAGCGGCTTCCTGTCTCCGTTACGTCACCGACAAGACACATTTTATATTTGGACAATTTAACTCTACTTAATTTTTTAACCTTATGTTGAAATTAACCACACTAAACCTATATTTACACACTCGCATTTAAATATTAATACAGATATATATAAGATGGCTGAGGCATTCTCCCACTTCGGCCCTTTTTTCGGCCCTTACTTCGGCTCGACGGAAGATCAATCGGCTGTTCAGGTCATGCCGTAGTCTCTATAAGTTCATCCCCAACCGTCTTATTCAATCTGATTCTTTAAAAAATAAACCTTATTTCTCCTTTTCATTTTCTTCTCAAATCGATACAAGGAGGTGGTGTTGAGAACAAAGAAGTTTACCAATGTCTAGACGGGGTGGACATCGAAAAATTGATTTTTTTAAGAGTAATGTTTTCAAAGAGTAATGTCTTCGAAAAATTATGTTTTGTGGGAGTTGATTTTTTTCTGCGAATAGTATTTACCTGGAGTAGGGTTACTATTTTGGAATAATTCCTCTACGCTCTCTGTAAGGTTTCCTTCGAAAAGTAATGTCTTCTGGGAATAATATTTTCTCGGATTAAGGTTTTCTAAGATAATTGTTCCGACAAACACTGTGAAATGTCTTTCTACGAGTAATGTTTTCTAAGATCAACGTATTCTGAGAGCAATGTATTATGGAAGCAGTTTTTTATAATAATAATGATGGCGCCCCTCTCTAAACTTTCCTTCTAAGAATAATGTTTTCTACGAGTAATGCAATGCATTCAGAGAGAAATGTAGTCTGAAAGCAATATATTCCGAGAAAAATGTATTCTACGAGGAATGTTTTCTAAGAACAATATATTCTACGACAATATATTCCAAGAGCAATGTTTTATGGGAGGAAGGTATTGTAGGAATATAAATAATTATTCTACCTGTAGAATTAATATTTGACAACTTTTTTGACAATGTATATGTGGTAAATCAAAATATTAATCTTGCCTGTTTGTCCCCGTGCACACTAGATGACATTCATTACAAGATATCAGAATAATCGTGCACAGTGGATAATATCGTAGTTTTACGACGTGATTTATCAAAAAGCAGCTAAAGAGGGGTGTTAGGAATAACTAAAGAAAAACGGAATTATGTCCCTTATATCACTTAAGAGTTATCGCCCCTTATCGAGTGGCTTACCGAGTGAAATAGTAAACATTTACCACGGAGCAGACTGGCAGATATTCCATCTTGCGTTACAGCGGCTAAATAACTCATTTCATTCTAATTACACTTTTAATAAATCTGTTAAACCTTTCTGTTGAAAAGTCATCCATTTTGTTTTACGAGTTATTAATTATTATAACCTAAATTACATGGTTTAAACCAGTGGGAATGAGATAAACTTACAATTTTTTCAAAAGAAAAACAAACAAACAAACAAAAAAATGGATTCTACAATCAAAGAATTATTAGAACAGCAATTACGGTTAATGGAGTTATTTTCAAAGAGATTTTCCACACCTACATCGTCGATTTCAGAAACAAATCTTAGGACATCAACAGATTCCATTTCACAAACAATGACGGAATTTTATTATGACCCAATGGCAAATTCGACGGTCGAAACATTGTTTGCGCGTTTCGATGACATTTTTCGAGTGGATTTCAAGGATCAAGCTGACGACTGGAAGGTAAGACTTCTGTTACGGAAGCTTGGGACGTCGGAACAAGATCGGTATGTAAATTACATATTACCAAATCATGCTCGTGACTTAAATTTTCACAGCACAGTGGATATCCCCACTCAGATTTTCGGTGAGCATATTTCATTATTCAATATGCGTTTTAATTGTCTTAACATAACGAAATCTTCCTCGACCGATTTTTCAACCTATGCAGGCCTTGTAAACAAAGAATGTGAACGTTTTAAAATCTCTTCTATCACCGACGCTCAGTTCAAATGTTTGATTTTTGTGTGTGGTTTGAAACCAGAATGGGAAACAGACATTCGCACAAGGATTTTGTCAAAAATAGAACAACATCCAGACATAACATTGCAACAAGTTGCCGTGGAATGCCAGCGTCTAGTGAATCTAAAACATGATTCAACTATGGTACAACAAGCATTAACATTCTGGAAATGTTGGTATATTTTCTAGTAAGTCATGGGTTTCTTCCCTTTATTTGAAACCGTTTAAGGGTGAAGGCTGTCGGTTTTTGCTTACGTGCCAGGTTGAAGGTCACATGGATTATTTTGCGTTGGAGTTGGGTTAGGTTGACGCCATTTTGTGTCACGTGGTTTCTATTTTTAGAAATGATGCATTAGTTTTGTCTCGATTTGATATTGGCGCGAAGTTTAATCAGAACAGACTTGGGCGCCTGACAGTCGACACCTGTAAAAGCTGTTTCTCCGTCCATAGGTGGGACGTTAAATTTTGAGAAGAATTTCTACTTGAAGAAATTTAAGAGATAGAGTATCTCTTGGCAGGAATTGCCTTTTATGTATTAAATATTCTTCCTTCGGTCAACGAACATTTCCTTTTGAGGATGTTTCAGGTCAGGGACTCGAAATGAAGAATTATGGAGAATTAGAACGAGATAAAAATATCTCCGGACACGAAATTGCCTATATTGAAGAGCTTAGCTCCCGGGCACGAAATTGCCTATGCTGAAGAGCTTAGCTTCCGGGGACTGGAATACTTTGCTGTTGAGAAGATTCTGAATCAGAGATTAAGAATCGTAAAGTGTGATCGCCCTTGCAACACAGATCGATTTGAAAGAGATATCCTCACATGATCGCGTGTGATGCTATTTGGGACAAACTGTGAAAAAATCAAGTATTATGTTTATTTGAAATTTGGACTGTTCTAGTGACGTATTTCTTATGTTGGGTTTGCTATAAGAAAATTATAGAAGAAAAGAAAAGAAAAAAAGAACTTTGTGACAGACGTTTGATAAAATAAAAAAGAGGTTATTTTTACCATGGAAATTATGTCGGCCTTCAGCACGGTTTGTCAATTTTATTACTTTTGATTGGAACTTTGGTGTAAAGAAAAAAAAGAGACTATTTGATTGATTTTGTAAGAATACTGCCTTTTTAAGATTGTGTCTATTTTTGTTGTATATAACTTTAATGTTAAGAAACCATGATGTTGTAATTTTTTGATTTTTATTTATTTTTTGTACGTTATCTAGAAATTATTTATTTATTCCAGCTCTGGAAAAAAAGCAGTCCAAGCTACCTTTTTTGTAAATAAAACTTTATTTTAACTTTTATGAACATCTTGTACTCGTCCATTCCTTCTCTCTTGTTATAATTGTTTTTGTGATAATTCTCCTAGGTAACATTACTTTTATTTAGAGCGGTTTTCGTTAACGCCCACGAAAAATCCGACATTCTGCTTTTTTGTCCCGTTTTCGTTTGGGTGAACAAACTTCAGACGATATGCTGGGATAGTATCTATTATTCTTCTATTAAAAGCATTCTGCTTTTGTATTTTTCTTCTATTAAAAGCATTCTGCTTTTTTTATCCCATTTTCGTTTAGGTGGACAAAACTTCAGACGATATGCTGGAATGGTATCTATTTTTCTTCTATTAAAAGCATTCTGCTTCTTTGTTCCAGAATTCGCGCATTGGCAGAAATGCTCGAAGATTTGCCACTAGTTTAGATTTAAATCAATTTTCTTCTATTGCTGTTTTTTGGTACCCAAGTCACTGGAGGGAACTTACTTCAAGTGATAATCTCCTTTCTGCTTTTGGCGCCTAATTGCGTGTATTAGACATGATGCCCGGAATTCGGTGGCCTTGCTTTCCTTTGACTACAATTAAACATAGTCAAATACGAGATGTTCAGGTTTTAATACTGTTTTAAGCTGACTGTTTTTTTTCTTTTCCTTTTTATGTATTTTATGTGAAAATTGCATGTTTTGAAGTCTGAACGCCATTTTTGTTCGCCACGTGGAGTCATTTTTGTAAATCTCCCGCGTATTCTAAGTCGCCATTTGTAATTATTTTTCCCTTAAATTTTTGCTTTGACTGACAAGTGGAATTGTTAGACTTACATTTGAACGAGTTTGGTTAACTATGGTACAGCCTTTTCCCATTTTTTTTTTGTAGGAATCTTACTTAGATAATTTTACGTTGTCATTTTCCCGCCATTAAGAAGACGTTTGGCGCCTCTTTTATTTTAGCCCACACCTGATCGCCATATTGTATTTTCGCCATAATGGCGTCTACCCCCACTGTTAATCTCCTTGTAGAAAGGCGAGATAGTGTAAAAATCAAAGATGATACTATTATTGATGTTCTTGGGGGTGGCGAGGGGGGAACCGGGAATTTGTTTCTTCCCAGAAGGTTAGGGTTAAGGAACTCTTTGCGTCCATTGATTCACTCAATGAGCAGATCACAAGTGCCTATATTGAGAGTGAGTCTCGCGAAGAGATGTCTGAGAACTGTCGGAGCGAAACGTTATATCGTATCCATGTGGATCGACGTTTCAGCGAATTGGAGAGCATGTGGAGGGATGAAGGCTCTCCACCCAATAGGAAGGGGAGAAGTCTAAAGCGTCACTTTGTAGTGTGACACCCAAACTTAACTGTCCTATTTTCGACCCCATGAGTTTGGAACGCGACAAATTAGCGTATCTTAACTTCTTTAAGGAGTTCGAAAATTGCGTGTCAAATATACCTAGTGAGTCCACGAGGTTGATCATTCTGAAAGATCACCTCAGGGGCTATGCCCACCGAATAGTGGGACATCTTTCCATTTCGGATGCCAACTTTGAGGCAGCGATAGAGATCCTAGATAGAGAATTTTTAGATAAAAGGTTTATTGTAAACTCTATTTTTAGGGATCTCCATAGTGCTAAACTCGTTGGGGATTCTGATACTGACTCGGTGAAGGGCTTTCTAACTAAGGTGAAAGCTCAAATATACGAGCTGCAAAACTCCTTTGGCATGGATTTTCTAGAGGAGGAGGCCCCCGGCAATCTGTTGCTAAGTAGCATTATTTTTGAAAAACTTCCTCTTTCTGTGAGACGGGAACTGATTCATACCGTCAATTGTAATTATCCATCTCTGGGAAATATCTTAGATAATTATTCTGAGGTGTTGCGCACGTTAGACATCGTCAAACCCAGGATGGTTAAAACTGTAAAGCCCGTCGCCAAACCGCGTTCGTCTGGTTCCTTTAGATTCAGGCCCGCTAGTGCTGTTAAGAAGCCCTCCACTTTGGAGAACTTTTTTGTAAAAACTAAACCCAGTCGACATAAGTGCTTCCTTTGCAGTAGTGACAGCCATATTGCGTACTATTGCAGGAAGTATCCCTCTCTAAGGGGTCGGGTACAACGATGCCAATTGGCTAAGTTGTGCACCCGTTGTACTAGTCCGTTCCATAACGCCGAGGCTTGCCCCGGTAAAAGTGGTCGTCTCCTCCCCTGTTGGAAATGTAAAAGTTGCGAGCATGCAGGTGCGTTGTGCCCTGACTTTGACAAGTCTCGGCTGGATACTAACCCCTGTCTTCAGGTGGGAGAAGTGAATCTTCTCCTGCCAATAATTAAAATTGACGTGGTCAATAATGGAGTTGTAAAATCTTTTAATTGTCTGTTGGATTCAGGAATCCAGCGCTCCTATTTGTCTGATGGAGTTCTGGACCTATTGAATTGCCGTTCTATGCCTGTAAAGAGAAGGGACTTCTTTATTAAAACTTTTCTCGGAACGGCCAGAAGGAGCCTTAATGAACTCGAGTAGCGGGTCAAAGTGCCGAACTCTGAGTGTGTTATACCCTTTTTGGTGGACGAAGGCTCGGACCTTCAGTTTCACGTCAGGGGGTCTGTCTACTGCTATTGAAGGTATTATTGCGGGTGGGGGGAAATTGGCTGCCGACTTTTCAAATGTTAAAAATGATTGTATTACTGTACATGGTTTGGTAGGTGTTGACCTACTGATGTATTTGGGACCCATGAAGTTGTCTCCCTTCATGAATGGGTCGGTTTTTGAGTTTCCTCAAGGAATTGTGCCTTTTGGAGATATGTCCAATTTTGTGAGTCCTGTTATGAAGAAAACGGATACCTCCGTTGTTGGCGCGAATTACAGCCAAGTTGTGTCCGAACACTCACAGTGTCTTATGATACATGTTTATTTTGTGCTTGAGCCGAAGTCTGAATACTTCGACCCTTTCGATAGTTTTATTGATTCTTCTGTGGAAAGAGCCGTGGACAAGCTCTTTAGTTTGGAAACGTTAGGAGTTACTGAGAACTCTGTAAGTGATTATGACAAGAATAAAATTGATTCCTTTCGCAGTTCGATCTCGTACCGAGACAGTTGCTACTATGTTAGTTTGCCATGGGATGAAGGAAAGTTGCCTTCTGTTCCTTCCAACCATCAAGTGTCGTTGAACGTACTTGATAAGGTTGTCACTCGCTTGACGAGGCAGGGTCTGTATGAGGACTACTGCCAGGTTTTCTTAGAGCAGGAAAGGGAGGACATTATTGAGAGAGTGGAAGTGAATCCAGAGGATTTCACTCATTATACTTGGATTCCTCACCGTCCGGTTATTAAAGCTAATGGTCAGAGTACCACAAAGATAAGGCCGGTGTTCAACTGTTCGTTGCGAACAGGTGGACATCCCTCTCTAAATGATTGTGTCTATCCGGGAATTAACCTTTTCACGGATATGTTAGAATTACTGTTGAAGTTTCGAATGGATCGTTATGTCCAGTTGGCAGACGTCCGTAAAGCTTTTCTCATGATTCGGTTGGAAACCGAAAGAGATAAGAATCGGTTTTGCTTTTTTGTAAAATTGAATGATAAACTGGTATGTTATCGTTACAAAACATTGATTTTTGGGTTTGTGGCCAGCCCATTTATTCTCAACTTCGTCATTAGACATCATGTTGAAAAATACCCTCATAGTTTATGTAGGGATATGCTTATGGAAAATTTTTATGTGGATAATCTTATAAAAACTCACAATTCACAGAAAACTTTGTTGGGCCTATACCTGAATGCAAGGAGTATCATGCAGGATGGTAATTTTTCATTGAGGTCCTGTAATTCCAATAATGATATTTTGACCACTCGAATGAAAGCTGACAAAAGTTTCGTCACCCATGATTCTCCTCTGGAGAGGGTGTTGAGTTATGCGTATGATCCTGTGCAGGATAATTTGCATGTGGCGGCCGGTTCATTAGATGTGCCGGCTGATACAAAAAGGGGCATCCTATCGCAGAACTCTTCCATATTCGACCCATTGGGGCTTGTTTTACCTGTAATTATCAAGGGAAGGGTAATACTCAGTGAGATATGGAAAACTCAGGTGTCATGGGATCAGAAGATACCGGAGAGTTTGCAGCTCACTTGGAACAAGTTGTTTCCTGAGTTGATGAATCTGCATGGTGTGAGGGTCCCCAGATGTGCTGTTGATTCCTCTGCGCCTGCCACGTTAATGATCTTTTGTGATGCTTCACAACAAGCCTTTGGCTTTGCGGCTTACATTTTCCAGTATGGGGCTGCTAAATTAATATTTTTCAAGGCTAAAGTGGCTCCTTTGACAAAGAGAACTTTGCCGTCACTTGAGTTGTTGTCCGTCTTTTTGGCGATGAAATGTATCCCTTATCTTTTGAAGGTGTTTCAAAAGGATGTGGTCAAGAAAATAGTGGTTGCGGTGGACGCACAGGTCGTGTTGTCCTGGATTCTGTCCGAGACAGTTGTGACAAAGCGTGTATTTGTCCGAAATAGGTTAAAAGATATTCGTGTGGGAGTGGATAAATTGTGTGAACAAGGTTTGGAAGTAATGTTCAAGTATGTGAACACTTCTGACAACCCTGCCAACCTGATCACCAGGGGTATTTCCTTGGCGAAATTCAAATCTCTATTGCCCTTTTGGTTATCGGGGCCGCAGTGGCTGATCGGTGAGAATTTTACCTGGCCAGTGTATGATTTGAACTGTTTGAGTTCTGACAGTCAGAGGTTGGTGCTGACTAATGCCATCTCTGTGTCTCCTGTGATTCAGGAATTGTCACCGGTAGTGGATTTTAAGAGATTTTCTTCCTTGGGAAAACTCATGAGAGTTTTGTCCTACGCGTTTAAGTTTGTATTGAAATTGCGGAAATCCATAAAAGAACCAGGCCTAGTGGCCAAAATTTATTTGATTAAGTTGGAGCAGTCCTTGCTTCTTTCCAGGGAAAAGTCCTTTTTGTTGAACCCCTCCAACCGTGAGATTCCTCCGTTGGTGGCGAAGTTGGATCTTTACCTGGATGATAAAAGTTTGATAAGGTCTGGGGGAAGGATTAGTAAATCCAGCCTTTACCCTCCGGAAATTTTACATCCGATTTTGTTACCTCGAGGCAGTCATATAACTGATTTGATTATTATGGACTGTCATTTCAAGTGTAAACATTTGGGTATTGCAGCTACCCTCAGCAAACTCCGTTTGTCAGGTTTCTGGATACATAAATCCAGGCAGGCGGTGAAGTCGGTTATTTCTGCCTGTGCTCTGTGTAAAAGATACAATGCCGTATCTTTCAAATACCCCAAGGTTACCAATTTACCTAAACACAGAGTTAATTTTGTGAAGCCCTTCAACCATACAGGTATAGACTTTACTGGTCACTTGTGGGTTGAGGATGAAAGGGGACGACAAAAGATGTACATCTTGCTTTTTACATGCTTCAATGTGAGAGCGATCCATTTGGAGTTAGTGAGTGACATGTCTACTCACTCAGTGATACTATCATTGGTTAGATTTTTTAACATTTATGGGGTGCCTTCCCATATATACTCAGATAATGCTAGATCATTCGTTGCTGGATGCAGTTTGATTAAGCAAGTGCTTGTGTCTGACGAGTTCGAGGAGAAATCTAGTACATTTGACATCAAGCACCTGACGATACCTTTATATTCTGCTTGGTTCGACAGTGTTTGGGAGCGTCTTGTTAAGACGGTGAAGGTTTGTCTTTACAAGTTAGTGAGACGACATAAGTTGGGTTATTTCGAACTTCTTTCTGTGTTGTCTGATATACAGAATGCTATTAACTCACGTCCTCTAACTTATAGATGTTCTGGAGATGATGGTTTGGATATTATATCTCCAAACGCGTTTATTCGCCCGCATTGTAATAATTCAATTTTTATAAATTCTGAAGAATGTTTTCTTGAGAATTCTCCTCCTTCTGGGAGTGACCTTTTGGAGAAGTTAAAACAGAGAGATCTTCTCTTACAGAAGTTTAAAGTTTTATGGTATGAGGAATACCTGCTCGGCTTGAGAGAGCTGAGTGGCGATCTATATCAGTCTGATTTTTGTGATGTCATCGCTGTAGGCGATGTGGTTCTTGTTAAGAACCCAGCCAAATCTCGCCCATATTGGTCCTTGGGTAGAGTGATAGGTTTGACTCCAGGTGATGATTCTCATATTAGATCTGCCCTGATTAAGAAGGCAGATGGTTCCTCTCAGGAACATTCTTTGAGACACCTTTTTCCGATGGAGTTGTCGGTTACTCATTCCCATCAGACCTCGGGGGTTCCCGAGGAGCCTTGTGGTTCCGAAGATTCTGATGTGGTTCAGTCGGATGTTGCTGATGGAGATCATGGCTCGACTTCCAATTCTGAACCCATTGGAACTCGCAAGAAGGTGAGTGAACGGGATAATGACTACTTGTGGTATTAAGGTGTACATGAGACATGTATATAACATTGTGCATTTTTTTTTCTTCGTCGGGAGAGTGTGGAAATTTTGGTATATTTTCTAGTAAGTCATGGGTTACTTCCCTTTGTTTGAAACCGTTTGAGGGTGAAGGCTGTCGGTTTTTGCTTACGTGCCAGATTGAAGGTCACATGGATTATTTTGCGTAGGAGTTGGGTTAGGTTGACGCCATTTTGTGTCACGTGGTTTCTATTTTTAGAAATGATGCATTAGTTTTGTCTCGATTTGATATTGGCGCGAAGTTCAATCAGAACAGACTTGGGCGCCTGACAGTCGACACCTGTAAAAGCTGTTTCTCCGTCCATAGGTGGGACGTTAAATTTTGAGAAGAATTTCTACTTGAAGAAATTTAAGAGATAGAGTATCTCTTGGCAGGAATTGCCTTTTATGTATGAAATATTCTTCCTTCGGTCAACGAACATTTCCTTTTGAGGATGTTTCAGGTCAGAGACTTGAAATGAAGAATTATGGAGAATTAGAACGAGATAAAAATATCTCCGAGCACGAAATTGCCTATATTGAAGAGCTTAGCTCCCGGGCACGAAATTGCCTATGCTGAAGAGCTTAGCTCCCGGGAACTGGAATACTTTGCTGTTGAGAAGATTCTGAATCAGAGATTAAGAATTGTAAAGTGTGATCGTCCTTGCAACACAGATCGATTTGAAAGAGATATCCTCACATGATCGCGTGTGATGCTATTTGGGACAAACTGTGAAAAAATCAAGTATTATGTTTATTTGAAATTTGGACTGTTCTAGTGACGTATTTCTTACGTTGGGTTTGCTATAAGAAAATTATAGAAGAAAAGAAAAGAAAAAAGGAACTTTGTGACAGACGTTTGATAAAATAAAAAAGAGGTTATTTTTACCATGGAAATAATGTCGGCCTTCAGCACGGTTTGTCAATTTTATTACTTTTGATTGGAACTTTGGTGTAAAGAAAAAAAAGAGACTATTTGATTGATTTTGTAAGAATACTGCCTTTTTAAGATTGTCTCTATTTTTGTTGTATATAACTTTAATGTTAAGAAATCCTGATGTTTTAAGTTTTTGATTTTTTTTTTTGTACGTTATCTAGGAATAATTTATTTATTCCAGTTCTGGAAAAAAAGCAGTCCAAGCTACCTTTTTTGTGAATAAAACTTTATTTTAACTTTTATGAACATCTTGTACTCGTCTATTCCTTCTCTCTTGTTATAATTTTTTGTGATAATTTTCCTAGGTAACATTACTTTTGTTTAGAGCGGTTTTCGTTAACGCCCACGAAAAATCCGACAACATCCATGGTAAACACAGTTCAAAAACAACGTCGGCCCACCTCACCGACTTGAAAATCAGTCCAGCCCCCAACATCCTGTTGGAATTGTGGCAAGTGATGGCAGACCTGATGGACCTGGATGGATTGTACCTGCGCCGACTACATCTACTGACTCCAAACTTAGCATCACCGTTAAACTGACTGATGACCCTCAAGGGGTAGAGCTGCTCAAAGTTGATGTGACCGGTAATGCTGAGAAAATCACGATTCTTGTACAACGTCCAGGATCAGAAGATTTTGTAGAAATTCCTGATGGCACTAAACTCACTGGTCCATTCATCTCAACCACATTTGACAAAGTTATGGCAATCAAGGTGATTTTGGAAGAAAAGGCAGTTGATCAGAATCCAGACTACAAAGTATGGCTGGATATTGAAGCATGTTTCCATTTGCCAACATCTCCAATAACATCATCTACAGAGAAAATTACCACAGCAAGACCTCGACCAACCACCTTCTACATGAAGCAAGCACCAATTCACCATCGAGTCAATTACCCACCAGAGGTGTACCAGCCAGGACCCCACCCGCCTGGTGGTCCAGCAGCAGCAGCAAGGTTCGGGTCCTCGCAATACAACAGTCCTAAGCAGAAATTGCGCACAATGTTGCGTGCTCGTCAGTCATCAACCCAGGGTTACATTCAGCATAACACACGTTCGGTCACTACCGAACCATCCTCAATCCAACGGACAAGCCGAAAGATTTGTAGACACATTTGAAAGAGCACTACTAAAAGCAAGATACTACATGCTTTCCTCCTTTCTATATGGAATAACACCAAATGGAGCTGTGAAGAATGGTCTATCACCAGCAGAGGCACTCATTGGACGAAAACTCCGTACCACACTGGACGCTTTACGTCCCCAGCCACAAAGGCAACAACCAAGCCCTAACAAAACAAAAGCATTTTCAGTTGGCACACCAGTGTTTGCTCGGAATTACAGACCTGGCCGGCCAAACTGGGTACCAGGCATCATCCGCAAAATAAATGGACAATTTTTGTATGATGTTCAAGTTGGAAATCAATGCTGGGCACGGCACAAAAACCAGTTGCGTCTCAGATACTCTGTAGGCAACTTAGTGGACAACAGATCAACCATTCCGTTTGATGTGTTAATGGACACACTTGAACTGCCATCTCCACCACCTCTCATGCAGACAAATTCAGATAAGAATTATCAAAGACCTCCCAGGACTTGGCCAAAGCGCAGTCGCACTAGAGTAAAGCACCTCCAAGTTGACCCCAGGTGCGCTCGATACAGTTAAAGACTAAAACGGGGAGATGTTAGGAATAACTAAAGAAAAACGGAATTATGTCCCTTGGATCATTTAAGAGTTATCTCCCCTTATCGAGTGGCTTACCGAGTGAAAAAGTAAACATTAACCACGGAGCAGACTGGCAGATATTCCATCTCGCGTTACAGCGGCTAAATAACTCCTTTCATTCTAATTACACTTTTAATAAATCTGTTAAACCTTTCTGTTGAAAAGTCATCCATTTTGTTTTACGAGTTATTAATTATTATAACCTAAATTACATGGTTTATAATAAGGGGATATAGATCTTTATGACGTTTTATTAAGTAGACGAACCGTCTAGACCACTGGGGTGCGTTTAATTTTATGAATCATCTTTGCTTTTCACCATTCTATAAAGAAAAAACATCTCGTCTTGAAAAAAACACCTCCAAAGCTTGTGGGCCTGATCTTATACCTGTAATAGTAATCAAGAAATGTTCTGCTGAACTGGCCCCTGTCCTCTCCAAACTATACAATAAATGCCTAGCTGAATCTTGCTTCCCCGATAGCTGGAAAATTCCCTCTGTGGTACCAGTCTACAAGAGTTCTAGGAATAGAACCTATCCTCAGAACTATCGCCCAATCAGTCTGCTGCCGATCTTTGCTAAAATATTTGAATCCTTAATCAATCTAGCGATAATACGACACGTAGATAATGCTAAACTTCTATCTGACTATAAATTTACACAAGCACGATCTACTGCAGACATCCTAACGGTCATCTCTGAATGCATGTATCATACACTTGACACGGCAGGAGAAGCTAGGGGAATAGCGCTTGATATGTCCAAGGCCTTTGACAAGGTATGGCATAAAAGGCTTCTTCTGAAAATACGCTCATACGGTATTACTAGGCAATTACTTAATATAATTAGATCCTTCCTAGACAAAAGAAAAATCCAGGTTGTCTTCGATGGCCGTTCATCTAAGCAACATGACATGAATGCTAGAGTAATCAAGGGCTCTATCTATGGACCTTTGTTGTTCCTGATTTATATAAACGACGTCCCTGATGAATAGTGTCTAAGATTGGTTTATTTGCTGACGACACCACGCTTTACTCTCGCCATGTTGGCAAAAAAGACGCGATCATATCCGAGGCATTGGCTGAATCTTTAGAAAATGACCTCCATGCTGTAGTGGATTGGGGTCATAAATGGTTGGTAACTTTTAATGCTGCCAAGTCAAAGCTCCTTTCCTTCAATAACTACAAGGAACCTCTCAGATCACCAATTGTCATGGCTAATAACACCCTACCTGAGAGTTCATCATTCAAACTTCTCAGCCTAACCTTCACATGAATTGGAACAAATACATTGAAAGCATTTCCAAGGCTGCCGCAAAGAAGGTGGGCTCCCTCTACCGTGCTAGTAAACTCCTCACTCCTGACATTATCCTGTATCTCTACAAAGCCACCATCCGCCCATGCATGGAGTATTGTTGTCACATCTGGGCTGGTGCATCATCTACTAGTCTCTCCCTCCTTGACAATGTCCAAAAAAGAATCGCCAACCTAATAGGTCCCCCACTGTTAGCCTAGCTCCAGTCTCTGTCCTATCGCAGCAATGTAGCATCCTTGTGTAAAAAAAAAATCTAAAGGTGTCTGGATGGGTGGTGGTGTCCTTCAAAATTTACGGTGATTTGAGACAAAATAAAGTGTGGGGGGGGCATCTTGGCGACTCTCTAGTACCAAAAGAAAACATATAAATTAAAAAATAAAACAGCGTCAGGACTCGATTATTCAAAACTAGCTAAGGGCCTTTGTTTCGTAGAACCCAGGACCGCGTGTGCCATGCCTAAGCAGGGAACACGTGTTCGTACCTGGCGCATTGACGAGTGCACAGACTAGTGTCGTGCACCCATCTTTTGTCGAACTCCGTGCGGCGCAATCTCCTCCAATCGCACCTGATCCTCACACTAAGCTGATACTTGAAGTAGATGACCGGATCACAGTCGGAAACAGATTCCGACCCATGGACCTCGTCAAGACGTGAAACCCACGTCATCATTCTCGCCACGACTAGGATGGTTAGGAAGACCATTCTTATCTCCCTAGGCCATGGCGGGGCTACGTTGTGGACTACCAATGCTACGTTCAAGGGCATCCGGTGCTCGGCGTCGATGCGAGCCGTTACCTCTTCGACATACTCCCAGAGATAGATACTACACCGTATAGACCGGTATCGTCTTGGTCTACGGGGCTTGATTTATACCTGGTCTATGTGTCTGTCCTGTGCAGTTCTGGGATGTCTACACTCCCAGGCTTTGCCTTCTCATCCTTTGTGAAGGGGGTAGTTTATTGCGGATCGCCTGAGGCGCCCCTACCGCGGAATACCTATGGGGCTACCTAGGCAATTTTTAAAGGTCATAAGTGCTCTTTCTCTAAGGTGCTGACTTATCTAATCCCACTTTCCGATCTTGTATTACATTTTACTTTGTGGGAGGTAGATAAATAAAACCTTTTTGTATATCTGATTTTTTTTACACACCACCACCCAAACCTACAGTCATGAATCGCTACCATTGGCTTTACAAACTGGAATAGAGAAAAACATAACATAATATACAAAAAAGGGGCTGGAGCTTGGTGGATGGTGATGGACCTATTAAGTTGGTGACTCTTTTTTTGGACCTTGTCTAAATGGGAGAGACTAGTGGATGATACATCAGCCCGGATGTGGCAACAATACTCCAATGCTCTACAAAGCAACCATCTGCCCATGCATGGGCAGATGGTGGCTTTGTAGAGATATAGGATAATATCACGTGTGAAAAGTTTACTGGCACAGTAGAGGGAGCCCACCTTCTTTGCAGCAGCCTTGGCAATGTCTTCACTGTATTTGTTCAAATTCATGTTACTTATAAATGTACGGCCGAGGAGTTTGTAATGTTAGACTTTCGAGTAAGGTGTTATTAGCCATGGCAATCAGTGGTTGAAGAGGTTTCTTGTAGTTATTGAAGGAAAGGAGCTTTGTATTTGCGGCATTAAATGTTACCATCCATTTATGATCCAATTACACTACCGACTGTAAGTCACTTTCACAATAATTCGGCCATTGCCTCGGATATTTATTTACTCCTTCGCTAGGAGTTAGGCACAAGGCCAGTTTTATCTTACTCCCACAAGTAAGATGTGACCCAAGCTCGGGTCGAGCAAGTGGGGTTAAAAGCCAGCGCTGGAGAGGTGAGCACTCTGGCCATTTAACAATTGCCTGAGCAGCCCCGTCGGCATTCCCCGGTAGGAGCGCCTTAGACAGTAAGCAATAAACTTACTCCTCCCCAAAGAGGGGAGACGAAGCCTGGGAGGGTGGACCTCCTAGAACTGCACAGGACAGGCGTGCAGTATCCATAGGAACAGATACTACACTTTGATCTTAGCCAAAAGCCATTGCCTCGGATATGTGTGTGTCTGTTTTGCCAACATGACAAGAGTAATAAATATATAAAAAATTGATGACACGCCAGATTAAAATGGTAATTGAATGCAATATCCTGCATATTCTTAAAAGCTAAGGGAGCGAAAATAATAGTAGTAGTAATAAAAAGACACCGGTGTTCTATCGCTAGTAAAAGCAATAACAAGCAAAAAGCTTCGTATATATATATATATATATATATATATATATATATATATATATATATATATATATATATATATATAAGTGTTTTATACCTACAGACTTTGTATGTAGGTAAATACACTTTAATCTTTAATTAAAAAAATATTCATAGTACATATATATATATATATATATATATATATATATATATATATATATATATATATATATAAGTATGTTATACCTACAGACGACGTCGATTCGGGTTTTCTACCCGCATCAATGCAGGGGTTGTGGTTGCAAGCGGTAAGCCTAAAATTACGAGCCTAATGAGGAGATTACAAAACAGTCTCGCGGCAACTAGCAGCTTCCTGTCTCCGTGACGTCACGGACAAGACACGTAGCTCTTACATTTTATACTTGGAAAATTCAACTCTACTCAATTGGTCTTGGCCTTTTGGCTAACATCAAAGTGTAGTATCTGTTCCGATGGATACTGCACCCATAGACTGGTATTGTCTTGGCTTTTGGGGCTTGATTTACGCCCGTCTATGGGTCTGTCCTGTGCAGTTCTAGGAGGTCCACCCACCCAGGCTTCGCCTCCCCTCTTTGGGGAGGAGTAAATTTATTGCTTACTGCCCGAGGCGCCTCTACCGGGGAATGCCGACGGGGCTGCCCAGGCAATTTTGAAAACCCCACTTTCCCGACCCGACCTTGGGTCACATCTTACTTGTGGGAGTAAGATAAAAACAGGCCTTGTGCCTAACTCCTGGAGAGGAGTAAATCAATACTCAAGTGTTAACCTTACGTGGAAATTAACCACACTTAACCTATCTTTACACACCCGCATTTTAATAGTAATACAGATATATATATAAGGTGGCCCTTTTTTCGGCCCTTACTTCGGCTCGACGGAAGATCAATCGGCTTTTCAGATCATGCCCTAGTCTCTATAAGTTCATCCCAACCGTCTTATTCAATCTGATTCTTCAAAAAATAAAAACTTTATTTCTCCTTTTCATTTTCTCCTCAAATCGATACAAAGAGGCGGTGTTGAGAACAAAGAAGTGTACCAATGTCTAGAGGGGGTGGACATCGAGAAATTAATTTTTTTAAGAGTAATGTTTTCAAAGAGTAATGTCTTCGAAGAATCACGTTTTCTGGGAGTAGATTTTTATTAAGTGGACGAACCGTCTAGACCACTGGGGTGAATTTAATTTTATGGATCCTGTTTGCTGTCACCATTTTATGAAGAAAAAATATATCGTCTTGAAATAGATGACCTCATAAATTATTAATAGGAATTGCGAGAAGGAGTTGACTTTCATAAAGAATGAATGGTAGTTGCCAAAAGCAGTGTAACTTCATATAGGATGAATGGCAGTTGCCTAACGTAGCGTGACGTCATAAAGGATGAATGGCAGTAGACATGTATGCTTGTTTAAAATCACGTGTGGTAAAGTTAAGTTTAAACCTTTTTGTATATCTGATTTTTTTAAACAGCACCTCCAAAACCTAAAGTCATGAATCACTGCCATTGGCCTTACAGACTGGAATAGAGTTAAACAGAAAAGAACATAATATAGGAAAAGAAGTCTGCAGTCTTGTTATCTCGAATCATTGCAAATTGCTCTGTGGTTATTTCGTCTCTCAGCGTCTTTTTCTTCTTCCCTTCTGGTAGTTATAATCATGGAAAAAAAGAACTACAAATAAGCCATTATTTGCTTTGTGGGTTTAGTTTTCACTTTTCCAAGTATTTTGCAGAAACTAGATGAACTGTAATTTCACAATCCACCCGGATTCGAGTCTAGAGGGTGTGGACACCGCAAACTATGTCTGGTCACTTTAACTAATGGTGACTTGGACAGTGTTGTCAAGTGTGGGTCGAAAGGTGAGGCTTGCCTTTCCTTACTCTCTGGGGGCGGTCGGAAAAGTGGCGATTTGTGGAAGGGAATGTTAATGTAATTTAAAGATGGGTCTCTGTAACTCGAAAAAAAGCCAGTCTCTGTGGTTAACATTAAAGTCCACAAATACATCGATTTGGGTGCTCAGATGTCCGGAAAGTGCCGCGTCTATACTATTTGAGACACAGTTGAGTAATGTACAATTCTTGGTGCAGGGGGAACGGTAGAGGAAATATAGATGACTAAAGCTGAAGTGATTAATCGGAGACAATGGACCGTACTATAGAAATTCCGCGTTGGGATACATGATTCGATGCCTCCTTTGATCCATTGACTTACCTCCTCCTTTGCGCACTGTTTAGCAGGGTGAAAAACAGTTACCCTCCAAGATGCATCTCTGGTGAGATATGTGAGGGATTCCCAATCAGCATGTTGGTTGTATCTCATTGTTTTAAGTAACAGTGCGTCGTTTCTGGGTCGGAGGTTGATGATGATGTCCACCATTATTAAAAGGTGAATAGCATTCGCAAGTGGACGATGGGCATCTCTCACACAAACATTGGACAGTGTTTTCAATAATAAGTTGAACAGTGATGCTTGTCTGTCTTTATGTGTCTAAAGGATGCAGTATGTTCGTAAAACACACATTAGGCATACTCTGAATTTATTAGTTTATGAATTAAATTAGATTTATAATTCTCTTCAAGAGATCCTCATCACTTTTGAAGACAACTGACAAAACTCGCACGTAGAAAGAAACAAAAGCCAACACAAATGATTTTATAAAATATGAAATTTTATTAACAGGGAATATATATATATATATATATATATATATATATATATATATATATATATATATATATATATATATATATATATGATAATAATAATAATTCAAGAACACAAAAATCAGAAAATATTTTTCAGGGTAGTGTTTGATATGAAGGATATTTGTCTATATCTGAAAAGAACACATAGCAGCAATATAAACAAATGAAATAAGATAGTAATATTCGTGGATGATATTCAATGAACTCAAAATAATACTATAATTTTAAAATTAAATACAATGTTCATACACACAAAAGTTCAAAGTGGACAATGTCAAAAAATATTTTGGTGCAATTCGGCCGAATATACAAGTCCAGAGTCTATTTCAGTTGATTCATATACATTCTCTATTCCTAGAATGGTGAATTTAAAACCATTAGAAAGTTTTTGAAATATTCAATGCATTGAATTGAATCCAAAAGTCGATATCTTTTCATATGAAAGTAGAAAGTTCTTTCCTCTCCTGTGGAAAGGTTCCGCTTCGCGAACATATCCCAGTCCTCGTAAACATAATATGAGAAACAGTGTCCATAGGTTAATGGCCACAACAACTGCAGTTGTTACCATCATTGTGGCAGCCAAGGATCCGCTCCTCATATGTATCAATTTTAAAGTGATTCCCGGCTTTTTTACATGCCACACCTTGCATATTAGGGGTTTTTGATAGAAATACCCATAAGGGTCTAGATAACTTATTATGTGTACCAAAAGTTCCGGCTGGCAATATTTATATACTACTATATCGACGATGGCGGCGAGTAAAAATATTTGCACAATGGACGCGGAGAGCCGACTTTTGAGAGACATTTTTAAGGAAAACTTTTTGAGTAATATTTAAATGTGCGAGATACATGCAAAAGTCGATATCTTTTCATATGACAGTATAAAAGTTCTTTTGTCTACTGTCGTTTTATTGCCAGCCTTATCAGGTGAGATCTTGTTGTATCAATCCAGATATCAGATGAGATGTTGTTGGTATCAATCCAGATATCAGATGAGATCTTGTTGTTATCAATCCAGATATCTCAAAATAACAAAATATGTTGACAGTGATATTCTATGTTATTTTGCTGGGCAAAAATATGAAAATGCTTCCTAAGTTATGACTTCAAAAACCCCTAATATTTCATTTTTTCGACAGAAAATATTCCGGTTGGAAATGGTTTAGCAATTCTTACTTACCTGGTGAAAGTAGTCTTAACAATCGGCTTACAAATAGGAAAAAACACGATAAATATCAGATGGATAAACATTTTCTGTTTGGAGAGACAGAAAGAGAATGAGAGAGAGACCTCTGACATGTCCATATTGACATTTTAAGAGGAAAAAAGGTTTGTACCATTGCATAACTCTTCCCGCCTGGTGCATAAACGAGTTGAGGGGTCATTTTTATCCTTTATCTAATTCAGTTGATATACAGGGTGTTTCAAAAGTCTTGGGAACATTACAAATGCGTATATCTCATGAACTATTCCAGGTAGAAAAATGAAACTGGTGCCATTTTAAAGCTTGCTTAATCAAGTTATCGGTCATACTAATGATTTTCGTGTTATCTTTCCAGGTGCAGTAATGGCGTTCTCTAAACAAGACAAGGCATTTTGCGTCCTCCAATTTGCAAAGACTGAATCGTGGACATGTGTTCAGCGTGCATTTCGCAGGAAATTTAAAAAAGAAGCCCCTGAAAGGAAATCCATTGTCAGATGGCATGCTAAATTTGTGAAAGATGGGTGTTTGTGCCCAAGTAAGCGAACAGGTCGCCCTTCAACTTCAGAAGATGCAGTTGAGCAAGTTCGGACAGCCTTTCAGCGGAGCCCCCGTAAATCAGTGAGAAGAGCCAGCAGGGAACTTCAGCTTGCTCATGCAACTGTCTGGCGTGTCTTAAGGAAACGACTGCAAATGGTACCTTACAAGCTCAAGTTGGTCCACTGATAAACCACTTCGCCGTGATTTTTGCATTGCAATGCAAGAGAAGTTGGAAGATAACGGCTTTGATGACCGGCTTGTTTTTAGCGATGAGGCGACCTTCCATCTGAATGGCAAAGTTAACCAGCATAACACTCGCATATGGGGTACTGAGAATCCTCATGAACTTCTTGAGCACGAGCGAGATTCACCAAAAGTGAACGTGTTTTGTGCAATTTCCAAGAAAGGTGTCTATGGACCGTTCTTCTTTGAAGAGGCAACTATCACTGGTGAATCCTATCTCAACATGCTGGAAGACTGGTTAATGGCTCAGTTGGAACAAGCAGAATCTGATGACTTAATTTTTCAACAAGATGCTGCACCACCACACTGGAGTCTTAGAGTAAGGCAGTTTCTTAACACAAGGCTGCCTGGTAGATGGATTGGGAGATCTGGGCGAGGTGATGACGTTCTCAGGCCCTGGCCTCCTAGGTCTCCAGATCTTACCCCGTGTGACTTTTTCCTTTGGGTCTTTGTCAAGCAACAAGTCTATGTGCCGCCCCTTCCAAGAGATATTGACGAACTAAAGGCTCGAGTAACGGCAGTTGTGGGAACCATTGACGTCAAGATGCTGGAACGCGTTTGGCAGGAAATGGACTATCGACTAGATGTCTGCCGTGTGACGAATGGTGCTCATATTGAGCAACTTTGAAGATTCCCCACAAAACTTGAAACTTTAACCTTTCCAACGGTACCAATTTCATTTTTCAACTCCTAATAGTTTTTGAGTTATTAAAAATCGTTATGTTCCCAAGACTTTTGAAACACCCTGTATATAAATTCTCTATTCCTGGAATGGTGAATTTAAAACCATTAGAAAGTTTTGGGAATTTTCGATGCATTGGAATCCAAAAGTCGATATCTTTTCATATGAAAGTAGAAAGTTCTTTTGTCTACTCTCATTTTATTGCCAGCCTTATCAGATGAGATCTTGTTGGTGTCAATCCGGATATCAGATGAGATCTTGTTGGTATCAATCTAGATATCACACAGACAGCGATATCCTATGTTATTCTACTTGGCGTAAACTTGACAATGCTGTTTAAGTTATTACTTCAAAAACCCCTAATATTGCATTTTTTCGATAGAAAATGTTCCGTTTGGAGGGACGAAAAGAGAATGAGAGAGAATTAGAGAGAGAGAGAGAGAGAGAGAGAGAGAGTGAGAGAGAGAGAGAGAGACAATTAGGGATTTCATAAGTAGTATTAGTATCATACATGTGACAAAACGGCGTGTCTTCCTTTATAAAACAAGTGAACTTTTTTTCAACAGTTCCAAGTTCCTTTCCAATAGCAAAGTTTTTCGAAGTGTAGTTCATTTTTTTAAAACAAAATATCAACACTTTTTACGGTGACATCAATTTGGTGTTTCATTTTTAAGACATCCACTTTTTTGTCACGTAAACTCTTTATATTTTTAATTACTAGATGTAACGAATATTTCATTAATAAATAATATTTTGACTTTTTTGTGAGATAAGTAATACTTTCATTTTTACAACCAGTATTCGGCAGGGTCTTCAGCTGAACACACTCCTTAATATTTCAGTTATCTACATTATTTAAAACTGTTTACCTCTCAACAACGATACATGGGGATCCACAGTAATATCGTGGTATATGGGATCTTACTTTTCCCCAAAACTTAAAAACTGTTTATTCCACAAACCGAGCAGTTAAGATTGGAGAGCCCACTTCAGCACCGCTGTTAGGGTTAGGGTTAGGGTTAAGTGTTGCAAAAGGTTTCATAATTATTTTATTTTATAGAGATGCTCATAAAATTGTAAATACATCAGAATGTCTTCGAAAAGTCCCGGTTGGCATATTTATATTCTACTATATCGTTGGGGTCTGCGATCGCACTAGGCATTCATAAACAGCAAATACAAAGTTTTACTCTTTTAGAATTTGAAAATTGATAGTTACAAAAAAATACAAAATATGAATAGGGGATTCAGCGTTTGATTTGCTTTGAAGAAAATTTAAAAATAGAGACTTATGGAAAGTAAAAAAGTAAAATAGAAATATTTGGTCGAGGTGTGAGAGCACGAGTTTCTTGGCTTCATCACTTTAACCAGGCAAAACCGGGACACGACGGGTCTTACTAACACACACAAACAGACATACGATCCACTATGACTATGCAATCCCTACAGCTACATATCTAGAAAATAGACTTGTACAACCTGACATCGTAATATGGGACAAAAGGGAGAAAGTAGCAAATCTAGTTGAAGTTAGTGTCCGTAATGATGCAGAATTGAACAGAGCAGAAAGAGAAAAAGATTACAAAATACCAAGGTCTGATGTACGACATGGAAAGAAACTGGAATCGTAGGAAAATCTCCATCATACCAGTATTTATACGAGCAACAAGACTAATGAAGAAGAATTTCAAGAGCTATCTGGCGAGTATACCCGATGAACCGAGTGCAAGAGAAATACAAATTGCACTTAAAGAGACGGTTAAAATCTTTAAACGATATCTAGGCTGGAGTGTCTGAAATAGCTGGTGAATGTCTGGCATCCGGTAGGATGCCCTATCTCCAGCAAAAACAGAAAGATAAAAAAATACAATGCAAAATTAGACACGAATCTTCCTGACGTAGGTCACCGGCCATATCAGAAGAGTTCCAAGATCTTCAATGACAACGTAAAACTCAACCATTGGATTCATCAAAATTTTTAAACATAGACTTATGTAGGTACGTGCAAATCAATGGCTGATTCCCAAAAATGAAAAAACATTTTGACCCCCCCTTCACTTAAAAATACACCAAAATTCAGGAAATCAAGCAATTTTACTGAAATTTTCAATATTTATTAATCAACAATCACGGAATATAATGAAACCATTATTTTTTTTAAAATCTTAGTGAAAAAGTATAATTTTTTTAAAAGAAAATACACCTTTACTAAAGTTATATTTTTATATATTAATAAAAAAAAATGCATGATTTTTTAAATTTTACTTATGTAAATAAAGGATCGTAGATGTTAACAAATAAATTTTTTTTCCAAAATTTTTCATATATATTACGAAAAAGGCCAGTAAATACCGTGTTAATAAAATCACTATAACTCGAAGAAAAATTAATTCTTTGAATTAGCGATATTATTATTGAATAAAGCATTGTTTAATCAATATTTTCACCAAAAAAATAATATAATTGCAAAAAATATTTCATGCGATTTTAATGATTAAAGTTTTTGGAAAAATAAAAAATGCGACGTAATTATATTTCCCTTTCATAGAGAAACGAGTCATCATCAGCGCAAGAATTTATTGTTATAATCTTGAAAATAAACCAAATATTTACACATTTGTAACTCAGTAAGTTAACGAAAAAAAGAATTTAAAAAATTTAATAATTTCTACTAACGATCGATCCGCAAGGCTATGGAAGGCACGCTATGTAATAATCAAGCGCAATTAGACCTCCCACCATTCACTCCGACCACTCCTACTTAATTTTTCTCAATTTCGTTAATTTCACAATTGGACAGATAAAACGTAAGTTGTTCTTTGTTTTTTTTTCATTAATAAATATTCTTTAAAAAGTTTAAAATTTATTAATAAATAAATAGTTCAAATATGACATTTTCTTTAAAATTGAATTTTATTTATTTAATTATAAATAATTGTTATTAACAAAAAATTAAAACGTTAACAATAATTTGTTAATGTTTTAATTTTTTTCAATGAATATTTATTTACTTTTTCACACTGAAAATTAAATACTATTTTAGCTTAAAATAAAAAAATACCCATTAAGTTTTATTTTTAAAGAATTAATGTATTTTAAAATTAAATTAATTCTATAAAAATAAATCGAGTAATGTAATTGTTCAAGTTTTTAATCAATCATCATGTAAAAATAATTGATCCAATTGAAGGATTTCGTAACGTTAACGTAAAAATAATTTTAACATTTGAAAGAAAGTTATTTCAAATTCTAAGGAAATCATTGGTAAACAATTTCTTTAGCTTTTTTTTACAGATATGCTTAAAGAACCACCATTATTATTTTTTAAACATTTCCATAAATTATTTTGCAAAACATTTGTAATGGGGGGAGGGAATCCCCAAACTGTTAAAATCATTTTGACACCACTCTTCAGTTTTTAAAAAAAAGTTAATTTTTTTAAAGTTATAACATTAAATATAAATCTTTGTAGATAACATAATTAAAATCTTAATTCTGTACATTCGAAAATATTATAATTAAATAAGATTTTCTTTTTTTTTTCATTACAGAAAAATTTAATTAACTTTCTTATTACATTTTCTTTTAATTTTTAGATGTCTATGCTATCATATATCCAGGAGCAGTATCCTATAGTTCAGAATTCTCATCCAGTTTTAGTTGGGCACATAGTAAAGAAATTTATCGATAAGGATTTTTCACAGAATAGAATACAAGAATGGGCTACTGTGGAAAACAGACGAAATGGTTACCCACCAATAACCAGTTCTATGATTTGTAAATTGAAAGTATTTTTCAAGAAAAGGCATAATTTACATTTAACCGCCTTCAAAAACGTGTGCAAAACTGAAGCCCATGCATGTATCCTCTCGACTACAACTAACACCTCTCGGATTTATACTAAATCAACAACTGCATCCATTGCTTCTGCCTCTACTTCTCCAACTAATAAACTTTTGTTAACAAAACTAGCAAAAGTAAAAAAAGAACTTTCCTTCCTAAAAAGAAAATTTTGCAAGGGAGCCCTATAAGCAAAAGCATAACTCATTTATGGGAAATTGATGGTCGAATTCAGAGATTCACAGGGGAAATAACAAGTTTTGAAAACAACGTTTATGAAATTTGTTATTTTCCTATTCCTGAAGATGAACTTCAATTATCCATATATGAATTTGGTGCCGATTTGCTTCTCAAAGACCTCTGGTTTCTGGATCGGTGATTTGTACGTTGACTGCTATAAGGAAGATGAGCTAAGAAGATGAGGAAATAACCCCAAAACGGCCCTTTTCAGGGCCACCAAATTTTAATGAAATTTTTTCAACTACATATGCAAAATAAAAGCGATCTTTTATGATTATAATATATAATGGATACATAAATTGGTTGGTATAGACATGGTTAGAGTAGGTTTGGCGTAAGGTTTACGGTCAGTTAGCTTGGGTCCTAATCTGCACCAGTACATAAAAATAAAAATAAGGGAAAATTATTAAAAAACCTTCTGTTCAAAAAAAATAATAAATTCGTGTCTTCCATACTTGTCAATTTAATGTAGACATATTTTTCGTAACCTTAAAAAATAAAGAAATTAAGTTATAATCATTTTTCAATTTCTATAAAGCATAACTTCCATATCAATTTTTTTAAATAAAAATAAATATTACTGCAGTTCAGGGCTTCCATACTTTCAGATTTGGTCGCCAACTTTTGTTTACACTTACATAAAACAACAAAATGCGCTCGTGATGTATCTTTTATTTTTTATTTTGGATAATTCGGCAAGTTTTAGTAGAAAAATGAAGGTCATTTTTTTTTTAATTCACTCTCTTAAGACTAAATTTAATAATTTTCTTTGAAATAGTTCCAAAAAATTGATATTTATCTTTCCAACGAATTTAAAACGTATTTTTATCGAATTGCAGTTTTGATCAATTTTTAACGTTTATAGGGGTTTTTGACAACATTTTTAATTCTAATTTTTTCTTCAAACGTAAATATACATTTGTTTCCTTTTATATAATAACATAAGGCTTTTATCTTTCAAACACAATCAAAAGTTAAACGAAAACTGCTTTAAAAAATTAAGAAAAGACACTTTTAAGAACGAGGGTCAGTGCAAGCGGCCATTTTTTTTGCACGTACCTAGACTTATGGAAAGTAGATATTAACGGTGGGAGAGGCCATCGCAGTCACACTGCTAACCTACTGCCTGCCTACAAAATAGGCAGCCCCAAGACAGACAGGTGCTAATCGGTCACTGTCTACCTGCTTCAATGGGTGATTGGAGCTAGGAAAAAGACCAACATTCAGACTGAAAACCCTGCCCTCCCCACCCTTAAAAAAACAATGAAAACCAAAACCACAAATCTAGCGATTAGCAAGCTGAAATGGCAGTACAATGTGCCCTGGCCTCTCTGATGATCAACAACGGGTCAATGACTCCATTAATATAGCTTTCATTTTCAGGGAGCTCAAAAGGCTTAACATCGATATAGCTACCCTAAATGATAAAAGACGCATTAAGTTGCAGCCTCAGAGAACAGAACTACACGTGTTTCTGGAACGGTAAAGAACCTGTGGAATCAATATTGCATGGTGTTGGATTCGCAGTTAAGAATTCTCTACTTGCCATAGTAGGACCGCCATCCGGTGGTACAAGCCGAATCTTGTCTCTCCGCCTGTCAGCCGCCGCGGGCCCACTAAACAGCCTCAACGTTTACGAGTTGTACAAAACGAATGTTTTACGTTTCTCACACAAAAGTTACTTATTATTCATTAATGAAAAAATGTCCGAATTGAAATTGTAAAAGATATACGTGATAAAAAGAAGATATAAAAATATGAAACACTTACAATTTCGGTGTCGACGTTTAATAGTCTGTCTTTTAAATTTTTTGTTCATCAAGAAATTAAACACTTCGTCGCCATTTTGTCTTTGAAAGGAATCTGGAACAATTTGAAATGTCTCATCGAAAGTTATTTCTGGTTTTAAAATAAAAACGAAATAGATTAGTCTATTGGTTTAAATGTTGACACATCATGTGATTTCATGTAATGATATAAATAATACTTATTGGTTCTTCTACAGAATTTAAACTGAACCAAACCAACTTTTGCCGAATTAAACCTACAACTTAGGCTAAGGTTAGTTTAGGATGAGTTTAGAGTTAGTGTATGGTTAGTGTATGATTAGTTTAAGGTTAGTGTATGGTTAGTATATGGTTAGTTTAAGGTTAGGTTGAGATAAGGGTCAAATCAGTTCGGTTCACATTCTGTAGAAGTTCCTACATATTGAATCCAAAGGATCCGTTAAATTAAAGTCTCATGAATTGGAAGTTGGAGTAGGGTTCGGGTTAGGGTTATGGTTAGTTGGAGGTCCTTCCTCTATAATGGGATCCAGTGAAGTACATAAGTGAGGATAGTAATACTTTCGCGAACCCGAATCTTCTGTTTCGCGAAACGATCCTAAGTTTATGTTAGGGTTAGGGTTAGGGTTATGGTTAGTTGGAGGTCCTTCCTCTATAATGGGATCCAGTGAAGTACATAAGTGAGGATAGTAATACTTTCGCGAACCCGAATCTTCCGTTTCGCGAAACGATCCTAAGTTTATGTTAGGGTTAGGGTTATGGTTAGTTGGAGGTCCTTCCTCTATAATGGGATCCAGTGAAGTACATAAGTGAGGATAGTAATACTTTCGCGAACCCGAATCTTCCGTTTCGCCAAACGATCCTAAGTTTATGTTAGGGTTAGGGTTATGGTTAGTTGGAGGTCCTTCCTCTATAATGGGATCCAGTGAAGTACATAAGTGAGGATAGTAATACTTTCGCGAACCCGAATCTTCCGTTTCGCGAAACGATCCTAAGTTTATGTTAGGGTTAGGGTTATGGTTAGTTGGAGGTCCTTCCTCTATAATGGGATCCAGTGAAGTACATAAGTGAGGATAGTAATACTTTCGCGAACCCGAATCTTCTGTTTCGCGAAACGATCCTAAGTTTATGTTAGGGTTAGGGTTAGGGTTATGGTTAGTTGGAGGTCCTTCCTCTATAATGGGATCCAGTGAAGTACATAAGTGAGGATAGTAATACTTTCGCGAACCCGAATCTTCCGTTTCGCGAAACGATCCTAAGTTTATGTTAGGGTTAGGGTTATGGTTAGTTGGAGGTCCTTCCTCTATAATGGGATCCAGTGAAGTACATAAGTGAGGATAGTAATACTTTCGCGAACCCGAATCTTCCGTTTCGCCAAACGATCCTAAGTTTATGTTAGGGTTAGGGTTATGGTTAGTTGGAGGTCCTTCCTCTATAATGGGATCCAGTGAAGTACATAAGTGAGGATAGTAATACTTTCGCGAACCCGAATCTTCCGTTTCGCGAAACGATCCTAAGTTTATGTTAGGGTTAGGGTTATGGTTAGTTGGAGGTCCTTCCTCTATAATGGGATCCAGTGAAGTACATAAGTGAGGATAGTAATACTTTCGCGAACCCGAATCTTCCGTTTCGCGAAACGAGCCTAAGTTTATGTTAGGGTTAGGGTTATGGTTAGTTGGAGGTCCTTCCTCTATAATGGGATCCAGTGAAGTACATAAGTGAGGATAGTAATACTTTCGCGAACCCGAATCTTCCGTTTCGCGAAACGATCCTAAGTTTATGTTAGGGTTAGGGTTATGGTTAGTTGGAGGTCCTTCCTCTATAATGGGATCCAGTGAAGTACATAAGTGAGGATAGTAATACTTTCGCGAACCCGAATCTTCCGTTTCGCGAAACGATCCTAAGTTTATGTTAGGGTTAGGGTTATGGTTAGTTGGAGGTCTTTCCTCTATAATGGGATCCAGTGAAGTACATAAGTGAGGATAGTAATACTTTCGCGAACCCGAATCTTCCGTTTCGCGAAACGATCCTAAGTTTATGTTAGGGTTAGGGTTAGGGTTAGGGTTATGGTTAGGGTTAGGGTTAAAGTAAGTGTCAGGGTTGGGGTCAAGGTTAGGGTTAGGTGTTGCAAAGGGCCGCTGTTGAGGACTGGAACATTTTCGCGAATCAGAAGGTTCCGCTTCGCGAAAAAATCCCAGACCTTGTAAAAACTTTATGAGAAGTAGAGTGCATACATTTATGGCCACAACAAGTTCTGTTGTTTTCATTATTGTAAAAGCCACGGACCCACTTCTCATATATATTGATGTTAAGCTCAGTCGACCCATTTTTAAATGCAACACCTTGCATATTAGGGTTTTTTGATATAATAACTCGTAACGGTCTATAAAACTTAGGATTTTTATCAAAATTCCCGGCTGGCAATATTTGGATTCCAATACATCGACGACGCCGGCGAGTAAAAATATTACCGAAATTGATGCGGCCATTTTCAGCCATCTCATGTTTAGCGTATGTTTTCCAATTTGTGGCGCAAGTATAATGACTACTTGCACAAAGGAAGCAAAAATTGCTAAACCATTCGGTAAACCCGGCAGAATTGTATCGAGCATTATTTTTTTTCTTTGATTTTGTTTCTCTCTGTAAAGATTTGGCGGTGTTTGCGTTTTCAAGGTCTCGACTCGGCAGGTTTTGTATCAGTCCTTGAACCAGTCGGCCTGGACAGGGGCGACGGTCGCAGGCCTGACGGGATGACTGTGTTTGCTTTTCGAGCCGGAAAGCCGCTGATCTGGGACGCCACTTGTTCTGACTCCTTTTCACCAGCAAGGATTGCGGAATCCGCGGTGAAGCTCGGCACGGCGGCTCTGCTCGCCGAAACAAGGAAGCGCGGAAAATATAACTCGCTCACTGACCGTTTCGTCTTTCAACCAATTTCAGTTTAAATATACAATTTTCAACAATTTCACACGGAATTCTAATAAAGCTTGCTTCATGAGTATCACACTATGACTGCGCGAATTTTCTCGAAGATCAAATCTTTCTTTTATTTTGGTGACGTCATAATAGCAAAAATGTCTCTATTATGACGTCTTTAAAAATTAACTTTGTGTCTAACTCTGCCCTCGTGCGGAGTCAAGTAAATAGAAACATACGAAAGCCGTTATCTTTTGGAAGGACCCTATTCAGGGTTCCAGTTTTAGAATATGATTTTGGGAGAACCCACTTTTGGGAGACGTTTTTAAGGAAAAATGTTCTAAGTAATATTTAAATGTGTGAGAGAAATGTATGATAAAAACAAACAAAATAAAGAGTACAAAAGCATACATTCACAAAAGAGATATTTTATATATGTTTTAAATGAAGAAGCCTAAAACGTGAATAACTAGATTGAAATAAGCGTCAAAAAAACAATGTATCAAAGTAAAATAAAATAAACGAACGATAAATCTTAGCAAGGAATTACAAAAATAACTATGAAAAGGGAAAACATTGTGAAATTCAAATGAACATAAATATGATAAATAACAGATTATTTGCGAGTAGAAAAAAGTAGAAAAATAAATAAATTGAACCCAGACAACCTCAGTTATTTTCTTTTATTTTCTTTTAACAAAGTTCACCCCAAACAAGGCAGGCCGCCATTGTAGAAGTAAGGGGCTACTGAGAACTAGTGTGTGGGTTTCGGGGTCATCCTAGTTGGGAGCTGTGCAGCGAGATGTCTGTTTACATACGTTTTAAGCTTCTGTATGTCGGTACAGTCGGGGAAACAGGGAGCAGGGAGAAAGTTCCAGATGTCGGCAACACGAGGATAGAAGCTATGGAAGTAGAAGGCGGTCCGTCATCTGAGGACCTCCACAGTGAATGGATGGAATTTAGCTGATTGTCGAGTTAGACTGGTGTATTTATGTCGAGGGGGCACTAGAACAGCCAGTTCATCGGAGCACAATCTCTTGAAGTACTTGTAAAACAAGCACAAGGATGCAACATTGCGGCGATGGGACAGGGGATGGAGCTTGGTGGATAGTGAGGGACCTATTAAGTTGGCGAATCTATTTTGGACCATGTCTAAGAAGGATAAACTAGTAGATAGTGCACCAGCCCAGATGTGACAACAATGCATAAAGTTATACCCAATTACGCTCTCCCTCTTGAAAATCAAATTTCCTCACCCTGGAAGGTGGAGGGCACCACATTGGGAATTACCGGTTCCTCTAGTATATAGTATGAAAATATGACCCGTTTTGTTAGTTATTGAGCTTGGGTTAAATTGTTTTAATCAGCAAAAAGTGAGTTTGCAAAGCCAGTAAAATATGAGAAAATAAAAAGTGAAAATTCAAAATTAGCTTTGTTCTGTTAGCTCCCTCTCCCTCTCCCTCTCTTTCTCTTTCTCTCCAAAGGGAGGGAGAGGGGGGAGAGACAGATAGAGAGACAGACAGACAGACGGAGAGAGAGAAAGACAGACAGACAGACGGAGAGAGATGGAGAGAGAGACAGATAGAGACAGAAACAGAGAGACAGAAACAGAGAGACAGTTATTTACTAATTATCGCGTATTACAACTCGACATAACGCAAGACATTTTTTGTTAAACCAACCCTTCCTCCTTTTCCTTTTCCCTTCTTTTTTTATTCCCCCCAATTCACAAAGCGGCTTTTTAAACAATCCCGTACTTCATAACCCCCCCCCCCAACCCCAAATCTTTAACCATTTTGCCTTTTTGTCTCATTCGGATTTAAACCTTGAATGAGATATCTTCTATTTTCCTTGGCCCTGGAAGTACATAAAAAAATGGCCTGTTTCCCTCTTCTCAACCCCCTTTAAGTGCGTCTGGACTTACCTATATTTTGAGCATTTTCTCCAATCTGCTTCCACGCAAAGAGTTTTTCTTCACATTCTACTTTTCACCGGACTTCTTTTCAACGGAAATTTACAACCCGGACAATTTGCATATCTTTTTCACGGAACTTTTCTTTTCATTCAATACGTTTTTTTAACAAAAATTATTTTAATAATTTTTAATAATAATTTTCATATTTTTCAAATATTTGAACTTTGGTTTTTTCGAAAGCCAACTTATCCATCTGTATTTTCTCCTCTGATGATAAGATTTCGATCTTTGAAAAGCCTTGGCTTAAGGAAAGAATAATAAACACTAGTTTATTACTGAATACACCTTGCATTGAACAATTGAAATTTGAAATAAATTTGGACAATCGTCGCATATTTATCACTCTTCTTTCTTCTATCTCTACTATTGCTCTATCTCG
>OY744538.1:92180156-92207656 GCA_963556195.1 Sepiola atlantica | reverse complement strand
ACAGAAGAGGCATGCTTATCAGAAGGAAATGTCTCGTTTGACCTGATACTACACCTTAATCTTTAATTACGTAGAATAAAATAATTTGTTTTCGGTACTTTTGAACTTCGTTGACTGGATCAATTTCATTTAATATATTCGGGGGGGGGGTCTTGTATTACCTACTTCTGTTGCATAGCTTCTACTTGGGGCCGCGGCTTTTCTTGTTTGTTATACTCGTCCCTGAAAGGGCCGTGGCAGTTCACATTTAATACTCGTCATTTTTAAAACATCATAAATCACATAGTTCATATATTGTTTGCATACCTTTAGATTTCTCCCTCGCCGTGTAGAGGGTCGCCGTCTCGATGTCGTCTAGTGGTTGAATTCTTTCTTCTTTCTTTCCTGTCGTGAACCACGCCGCTGCAACAAAGAGCCTCATGGCCGTCTCAATCGACAAACAATCCTTTAACTTTCAATTCTTTTTATTACAGACGAAGTTATCCGTCAGCTGAGAGACATTCACTACGTCGAGAGAGAGAGAGAGAGAAAGAAAATTGCTACTTTATCGTAGTTCTTATCAAATAAGTCTTAACCATTCGTGGAGGGGGGGAAGAAATCTTTCGTCTGTATTTTCTTAGGGAAATATTTCCCTTAATCGGTTGTAGACTACATGCTAAAAATCATGTCTCATCGGTCCGCCTCCAAAACCAAGACTGACTAAAACTCGCTTCTCACGAAGAACGAGTGACGTCACGGATCCCTCTGTTTCCCACGCAAAAGCCCGTGACATCACAGAGCCTCTGACAGGTGCACATTGACCCTTTATCCGAGGTCTCGTCACGCGGTGATCTTGTCACGTCTGTGATTTCCGACTGTGAGAACAGGTCCTATTCTGCACTCAACTGCCGGGTCCCCCCGCGCTGATTCGCGCAAGTCAAACCAACGACTTCCAACAGATACGTCCATTCCCATAGGGCCATTATTCAACACTTCTACAGTGTTACGTTATTTTCAATAAGAGCGTGGAAGGTGTTATTTTACTGTCTTTTTCATCTAAATTTTACTATTTCGCCTTGCTTAAGTTTTTGACGGATTTCATAAGATTTTGACGAATTTATCTGTGTATGGAACATACTTTTTTAGAAGAAGCTGTACCTTTTTGAGAGGTTTAAATTGAAATTGACACATTATATTTCGGTATTTTTGGTCCCAAATGCCATGGTTATCTTATGGTTAGGTTAGAGTATGAATTGGGTAAGGTATTTTTTTTTTTTGCGAAATAAATATGGCCCGTAGAGGCTATACCGAGGAAGTTGTAGGCGGGAACAAGTTACGCTAGTTCGCCAGTTTCTATTACATGGGTAAACTAGAGCACTCGGGATTCTTTGGGGCATGTTTTCTGTCAGCGCTCAAACTTTGCAGGAAAAGCGTGGCCATAACAGATACTTTAAAAATAAGACCGTATCAAATGTTTTGAAAAATAATTTATTGGAATCTGATAACTCTTGCTTTGTCGCTAACACGGTCATTCAATGCGAATGTGGTTAAAATAGATAAATAGGAATAAAAATTATGTCGGCTATGAAAGAATTCAAAATATCTGGTAGAAATGAGTGCTCTAAAAGATTTTTAAAAATATCGAGTACAAAATTGACTTAACATCGGTAAGAGGAGATAATACAAAATGGAAATTAACCAAAACAAAATTGCTCCAGTCAAGAATATACAAAAGCAATGACCTGAAGCAACAAACGAATCCCTTAACCACATGCGTGCCAAAAAGTGTTTCCTGAACAGTATGCACGCATCAACAACAAAAGATGTTGAAGATATTTGGTTAACAGAATATAAATCTATTAATAGTTTGTCATAATAACTATAACTAAATATAAAGGAGACACATAAGGTCGATTGTACATATAATTAAATACATCAGTCCCAAACACAATATAATGCACATATTTTTAATAATAAGGTAAGAAAATCGTGCGAAGAATACAAACAAAACTTACAGTAACCCCATGGGGCGTTTGTCCATATAAGATAAGCCCAGCTTGGCAGGTCTGATCAGTCCATGGAGCAGAAGGATCAGGGACTCAATCTCTGATTTGCGTGATCTGACGAGACTAGCCACAAGGTCTTGTATTTTCACGAGATTTAAAGACTCCCTTTATATCGAAAGGGGGAGAGCATTGACCCCTTTTGTTGAATAATGGCCCTATGAGAATGGACGCATCTGTCGGAGGTCAAATTTGACTCGCGCGGTTTGTGATGATGTTATCTTGTGCAAGTCGGTTCGATGTGTTTCCCACGGTGCGCCGAGACATTGACGTAACCTAAAGTTCATAGAAGGTCAAAGGTTAGATTGCACCTGGCGTGATCACGAGGTTTGGTGACGTCAGAGTTTCCCGCGTGGGAAGGTTAAAGTAAGATTTGATCAGAGACTCACTTGGAAGCGTCGAGGGAACAACTCACGATCATGTAACTGTTACAAGAAGGGACAGAAGGTCCCAAAATATAAGAGCCTTAGTGAATCTTTTATATTCCTCTCTCTGCAAGCAATTACGCGATTAACATAGAAATTTAATTAGCGTGGTCTCTCTCTCAAATTACTAACGAACTTCTCAATTGTCGGGATTAAATAGTTAATAAACGGCTCTAAATTTAAAAAGTAAAAGATTGTTGTGCTTTATTTAAAGTGAAAAGATTGATTTCAGCCCGCGAAGAAGCCGCCGAAGATGTGCGAAGAAAGCAGCCCGAAAAAGCGACAACCATAGTAGCCGTGACAACAAATAGTTGCAGGCGAAAAAAAGATTAGTACGAATAGTCGCGACAACAGAAAGCTGCGACAAGCAGGGACGACAGTTGGCGGCGAGACGAAGTACGACAGAGCAGTACGAATAGTTCCCGGGCAGTTGAAATCCGCGGAATCTAGTAAACGACATATCGCCCCCATTTGAATCAACAGCGAAGGTAAATCTAACGACGACACGCGACATTAAAGTTATGTCAATAACCAGACAATGTAACACTTTTACTATGGGTACAACTCTGGCCCGAAAATTCTCTTCTTCTAAGAGGAGATAACATTGAAGGGAGATAACTCTCTATACCGATATCAATTATGAATAACTGTACCCCATGTCTTTAGCTTTCTATAATTAATAGATTTATTTTAGAAAGAATATGATCTAAGGTTAAGATCGGAGTCTAACTCTGCCTGATGAGATCTCACTTATAATAGCTATTAATCGATAACATCGACATACCAGTGTCGCAGATTTTGTACGTGTCTGTGTAAATAAAAAATAATCATATATAAAAGCTCTATTTGATATTGAGCACTTTTTATAAACCCAGTTGAAATTCTTTGGATTATTACCCTGTGGATGTTTTACCTGGATTATATATATATATATATATATATATATATATTAGAAGAATACCCGTTACAGTATTGAAAAAATGAATTCCTGAAAACAGTTTTGCACCACTTTTATGTCACTTTACGAATATGAAAATCAAGATATAATCACACTGAACCTGATGTCTAGAATAATTTTCTAATTTTGATCAAAATTCATTGCATGAAAACTTATTGATGTCTGTAAGCTACGCAAGGTTTAACCGGTCGAGTATTGATTTACTCCTCCACAGGAGTTAGGCACAAGGCCAGTTTTTATCTTACTCCCACAAGTAAGATGTGACTCAAGGTCGGGTCGGGAAAGTGGGGTTTGAAAAGCCAGCGCCCGAGACGTGAGCACTCTGGCCATTAAAAATTGCCTGGGCAACCACGTCGGCATTCCCCGGTAGGGGCGCCTCATGCAGTAAGCAATAAACTGACTCCTCCCCAAAGAGGGGAGGCGAAGCCTGCGAGGGTGGACCTCCTAGAACTGCACAGGGCAGACCCATAGACCGGCGTAAATCAAGGCCCGAAGGCCAAGACAATACCAGTCTATGGGGTGCAGTATCCATCGGAACAGATACTACACTTTGATCTTAGCCAAAAAGCCAAGAAGTTCCTGAAAATCTGCACTCAGATAGATACGTGTCCTTTACATGGATGTGTTATAAAATGTTTATATTTGCAATTATATTTTTTCTGCGTTGGGATTCTGATTGCCAGGTGGTTTAGGCTATACTGACATTAATTTCTTTTTAGTGGTTTTATGGCGAGATTTTCGAGAGAGATCAAAGAATGAAAAAGGTCGTCCGACATACTTTTTTTATAGGACCTTGACAATTTTACTCTTATGGCAAATGACAACCTCTTTTTTGCTTTAGGAGGGTTTTTTTTTAATTCCTTTACTGTGTTTTTTTTTTCTTTCTTTTTTATGTTCGTTTTACCTTCATTGTCTTTTAGGTTCCTTTAAAGTTCTTTGGCCGATAAAATACGACACAAAAAACTTCAAAGGTTAACAGAGATGAAACGGTCACAAAGTTCAAAGGGAAAATTCGGAAATGATTTCTGATAGAAGTTATTTTTGAAGTTGCCGAGACAGGCTTTTAGTTTAATACAACACTAACCATAACATATATATATATATATATAGACAGGGTGGGCCAAAATAAGGGTCCTATCTTTAAATTTGAATAACTTGAATTTGAATAACTTCCACAAAATAAAAGTTAAACTCACCAAACTTTATGTGTGTGTAGACTGACCCTTCCGAGATTTTTTGAAATAAACAAAACAAATTTTAGCCGAAAAACACTTCTTAAAACTTACAAAAACTAAAGTATTGTTTTTTACACTGTTTTGAGTTTTTTAAGCAAAAATAATGTTTTCTAAATGAGGGTACGTTCCTTAGGGCTAATACGACTCATGCTTGCTTCGGAAGGGGTCCTTTACTTATTCTAAAAAAAAAAAAAAAAAAATCAATAAATAAAAAAGTTATGAATTTTTAAAAATAGGACACTTATTTTTGCCCACCCTGTATATATATATATATATATATATATATATATATATATATATATATATATATATATATTATATATATATAGTAATCCAGGTAGGGTAAAAATCCACAGGGTAGAAATCCAAAGGGAATCAAACTGGGCTTATAAAAGAGTGCTCAATAAAAATATAGAGCTGTATTGTGAATGCTTTTATTCAAACATGTACACGGTCTGCTACACTGACATGTCGATGTTATATATATAAAAATACATATATATATAAATACATATATATTTGTAGAGATAGAGACATAGATAGAGAGAGCATAAATACATATATACAAATAAACACATACACTACTATATATATATCTACAAATATATATGTATTTATATATATATATGTATTTATATATATATATATATATATATATATAAATATATATATATATATATTTCAACCACAAGAAAATTATATATATATGTATTTATATATGTATATATATATATATATATATATATATATATATATATATATTTCAACCACAAGAAAATTATATATATATGTATTTATATATGTATATATATATATATATATTCTCTATAATAAAGTAAAGTCGGTTTCCCGTCCGCATTTTGACATAATAGGAAAATAACCAAAACCTTCATATGCTAATCTGTTCCGCAATTTAATTAGTCTAAAAACTCATGCGTGTTTCCTGAAATTATGCATTCATTTGTTCTTTCAATATGTCCTTTATTTTTTTTTTAAAAAGTCATTCAAAAGAAAAAGTGACTTCGATTTTTACTCACTTCTAAATATCTACTTCAACCGCTACCAAATACACCGGGTCATTTCTTAATAGAAGGGAATCTCGGTTAATTCACCTAAATATTTCAGATTAAATATTCTGGGTTAACGGATTACCTTTTAACGAACAGATCGCCCCAGGCATTCATAAATGACCGCAGTTTCTTTCACACATACATTTTTCACTTTCGAAAAATATCGGATTTTGTTCACTGGTGTGTTTCATAGTCGTTGTGTCTAATATTTAGCGAATATAAGCACAAGGTCGGGTGTTCGTGTGCGGATTATCCAGCTCTCCAAACAAAATAAGCATTGCATCAGTCTACAAGTTTTCTTCTTAGGCAGAATAAAAATAATTTCTGCGGTATTATTCTGCATGGTATACGTTTTTAAAAAAAATATTTTCAATATAAACTATTTAAAATTTATTTTTGAACAAACACGAACACATTGATTATACTCGCATTAAAACAATTTAATAACTATTTTCTAATATTATTTGTCGAAAATCCAGCTCTCCAAAAAAACATTGCCTTAGTCTTGAAGGATTTCTTCTTAGGCAGAATAAAAATAATTTATTCGGTGAAATTCTGCGTTGCATACGTTATTAAAACAATACTTTCAATATAAACTATTTAACATGTACTTAAACAAGAAAACATTTATCCAAACAAAATAAGCATTGTCTCAGTCTAGAAGGATTTCTTCTGAGGCAGAATAAAAATAATTTCTTCGGTAAAATCCTTCATTGGATACGTTATTAAAACAATACTTTCAATATAAACTATTTTAAATATATTTCCGAATAAACACAAAAACATTGATTATAAACAAAAATAAAAACCTTGATTAAAAAATGAATTTTTTAAAAACTGTTTTTAATATTATTTATGGGCAATCCCACTCTCCAAACAAAATTAAAATTGCCCCATTCTAGAAGGATTTCTTCTTACGCGAAATAAAAACAAATTTTCCGAGATTATTCTGTATTGGATACGTTACTTTTTTTCGATTTTCGTTTTGGAGGGAAGCATTGTTTTTTTTTTTTGTTTTTTTTGTACAATAAATTAACGCAATGAAAATAATTTACGTTTTTTTTTTTCGCACAAGAACGTATTTGGGTGCACGCTATGAAAATAAATTAAAACATGTAAATGAATGCAAATGAAGGGGGAACTTTTTCTTAAACGATAAAAAAAATTACATTTTCTTTAGTTTTTTTTTGGGGGGGGGCAGTCATAGATATACTGGCGGTATATCAACCCTAAACCTAACCCTAAACTAAAACTAACCTGTAGCTGAAAGTGAAAATTGTTTTGTTTTTTCGTTTTTTTGAAAAAGGCTACAATTCAGAAATTTATTTTTAAATATATTTGAAAGACAAAATTAAAAAAATTACCGCTAACTGGCCAAGAAGTGGGTGCTCATTTTACGTTAAATTTATATAGGAAAGTGATCCCTTTATCTAAAATCTAAAATGCTTATTTTTTTTTTCATATTTAAATTGTCCGGATATTCTTTTCAGGCTGTTTCCATGTAATCGCTCAAAAAAGTAAAATCTGATTTTTATTCGGGGGGGGGGGGAGGAAACTACGATGGGTGTTATAGTCAAGAAAAATACTGATGCATTTTCTTTCTTTGTCTGAGACTGCTTCTACAACATGTTATAGGTCCACCGAGCTTTAATAATCTCAAAACTATCAATGGTCAAGTTATGAATACATTCAGGAATGCACGTAATGCACATGGGCTACTTGAGGATGCTACTTAACAGGAATCATCTTTATCTAAAGCTGCAGGTAATTTGAGACATCTGTTTGCATCAAGTTGACTATAAGTGCAGTGTCTCATCTGAAACAACTTTGGGATGCGCACAAAATATATTTCGTATAGATAAAGGAGAACTTTAATGGAAGACTCGGATATCTATGTATCTCATACAGAGATCAAGTGTTAGCCCTAGTAAGGGGCTCTTTGGTTTCTGAAAACTTCAACTGAAGTAAAATAAAAAAGAAAGAAAGAAAAATGTCCTTCTTAGAGAACGCAATCAACTTCCTGAGGTTGATATAACATTTTCAGACGACATCTTCAATATGACTCAGGTCATATGGAAGACATGACTTATACGATGAATGGTAAAACATTGACCAAATTGGGTCTTACCTCATCTGATCAATCTAATACACATCCGGTCATTGTTGCATGGACGCGTGAAATTAGTTATCAACCGTATGAGCAAACATCAATTGTTCGGGATGGTATCGCACAACTAAATAATAAGCAGATTCATGTGTTTTGTATCGTAGTCAATAGTGTAGATCATCAGCAAGATGACCTTATATTCTTTGATGCACCCGGAAGTACTCTTCTTTATGGTGGTAGAACAGCTCAGTTGACATTTAAATTGTCATTACCCTTAACAAAAGATGCGGATCCGATTTTCCAAATAGAAAAAAACGGATCAGATTCATCTAAAGTTTTACAGAATTGTTCCTTGATCGTAAGGGATGAATGTACAATAGCACATAAAAACGCATTCAAAGCTCTAGATCAGGGGCGGGCAACCTCCGGCCCGCGGGCCACATCCGGCCCGCGAAGGCTTAGCGTCCGGCCCGCCACCCTGCTATGCTTTATTATTGCAATCTGGCCCGCGGACCTCCCAGTAAAACTCATCTCATTTTGTGACATAGACGTAAAAGTAGGTTTCGATTAAGATTTACAGTGGGATAAAAATGTATAAATATTAGCGAGCGATGATGCATGTATATTTCATTTTTCTTTAACTATTAATTTCAAATCCTTGGCCTGAGATAAAAATAGAAAAAGAGAAAAAGAGAGGCAAAGAAGAAATGAGAGACGAGGAAAGGGCATGAAACATAGAACTTATGTGAAGTGTGTCAAAACGAATGCTGGATCAACTTGCTACTTCCCCGTCATTATTTTTTATGATTCCAAAATGGCTCTTCGTCGGCGCCTTTTATAACATCACATACAGAAGTCTCTTGAGAAAGAAATCAGATTTGTAGAGTGTTCAATACAATTTTTGTACAATTCATTCATGTAAACAAAATATAGTAATTCTGAGATTTCGTTTTTCACTCCGACCCGCGATCTCCTTCCAAAAGTCTCATCTGACCCTTACTCTGAAAAGGTTGCCCGCCCCTGCTCTAGATAAAACATTGCGTGATCTCAAGAGATGTGATATTGTGATGGGTGGCATCACACATTAATTATCAGGTGACTTCCGACACACACTTTCGATTGTTCCACATGGAAATCCCACTCATGAGCTCAATGCTTGCATTAAATTGTCATATACTTTATCGACCGACATTTTGAATTAATCACTGACCAAAAGTCGGTCTCGTTTATGTTTAACCCAAAAACAACGATCAAAATAAAAGACGAGAAGATAGCGAGATGGAGAATGGAGCTTTCTTGCTACTCATTCGACGTCACTTACCGCCCTGGTAAGGAGAATGCCGTGGTCGACGCACTTTCAAGGGTATGTGGCCTGGTAACTTGTTCAGTATATACACAGGGAATTGTGTTACCCAGGTATCACAAGAATGATTCACCTAGTCAGGAGCAGAAACTTGCCATATTCTGGCGAAGACGTAAAAAGAATTACGAACTCTTGTCGGATATGCGCATATGCCCGGGTTCTACAACCCCCCCCCCATCCAGCAACACTTATTAAGGCCACACAGCCTTTTGAAAGACTTAATCTGGAATTTAAGGGCCCTTTACCCTCTAAAACTAAAAATAAATACATGCTCACAATAATAGACGAGTACTCAAGATTTCCGTTCGTCATCCCCTGCCCAGACGTAATGGCTGCAACAGTAATTCAAGGCCTCTGCTCCATTTTTGCCGTTTTTTGGAGTGCCTGCATATATACATTCAGATCGTGGATCTGCTTTTATGTCAGACGAACTCAAGCAGTTTCTGCATGAACGAAGAGTAGCTGTAAGAAGTACATCAAGACTCAATAGTGACCCAATGGCTGATGAGTTTGCCTCCTTACTTATACAAAAAATTGATGGCAAGGTTGCAATAACCAACTATGGCAAGATTGTTACTATTGATCTACGTTGAAGTCCCGCTGATGAGCTCAATGCTTACAATAGTTGTGGAAGTACATCAAGACTGTAACATCATCTACAAACATGCTTGTGTATCTCAATAATGACCCAATGGTTGATGACTTTACCTCCTTACTTATTAAAAATCGTTTATGGCAAGATTGCAACAACCAACTATGGCAAGAGTGTTAATACTTCATGTATTGTATTAATTGTTTCATAACTCACAAAACTTAGTAGTAAATAGAGAGCAATTTTAGCTCCTAAAAGTGGCATGGTGCATGTCATCAAACAACAACTGCTTGATGAAACTAAAGTTGATATCTGGATACCCAATTATGTTACTCCGGATTCTTGATGCTCCAAAGCTATATTTTTCTGTTTGCTGTTTTACATTAACATTGTGAGGTCTGTGTTGGCGCCGGACAATAATAATCAGCAAATAATTCAATAGTTATTTTAGTTAATCTACTTTCCCGGGAAGGTCGTGACGGGTCAGATAGTTATATGTAAAGAGAGCACATTTTCTTCCATACCAACTGATCGATTTCAGACATGATTGTAAACATTCCATTCTACACACACATTATATATATATATATATATATATATATATATATATATATATATATATATATATATATATTATGTTTGTATTACAGAACATCAGAAAAACATTGGTACCGTCTATTTCCAATTCTAACAAAGGGAGACTATAAAAGGCCACTTTACCGAACTCTCTTCAGCCTCTGTTTATGTCTCTAAACTGAGGCTGAAGAGCGTCCGGTAAAGAGGCATTTTATAGATCCCCCTTGTTAGGATTGGAAACCGACAGTACCGATGTCGTTCTGATTTTCTGTAATACAAACATTAATAAATATTACGCTTTTATTTTTTACTTTTCTTAATAATCGAGCACTCTGCTGGGTTTCTCTCCAACTAATCTTATATATATATATATATATATATATATATATATATATATATATATATATATATATATATATATATATGTATGTATGTATGTATATATATATATATATATATATATATATATATATTACTATTTCATGTATCCACATAAAATTTTATAAGGAGATATAATTTTTTATGTATCAATTTTCTAGTATTTACTTCAACAGTGCTCGATACGTAAGTAGAGCTAGGTAGTAAGTTATGAAAATATATTTATGGCAATTAAGCTACACAGAGGCTCCCGCGTTTCATCCCCGGGGGGAATTTTCAGGCTAATATATATATATATATATATATATATATATATATATATATATATATTCGAAAACAAAGTGTTCGATAGTTTTATATAAATAAGTAATAATATTAATATTATAGGTAAATCTATGTAAATACATTTATTCAAAAGGTTTATATATATATATATATATATATATATATATATATATTATATATATATATATATATATATATATATATATATAAACTAGAGATAAACATATGATCTAACCACCCTCCATTTATTAATAAAAATAATTATTAATATATAGCTTATAGTTTGAAACAAATTTGACAATTTTGGAAAAGAAAAACACGTCATATCTGAGTTAATAATTGATGCATTCTCAAAATTTCATCTGAAACTCTTAGATTTATTGAGCAAAAGATCATCTAACTCGAAGATGCCTGAACAGCAGTTTGATCCTGGCAACCAGCTTGTCCTTGATGTTGCAGGCGGTACGGTTGGTGTCTTTCTCGACTTCGCCCACACCCTCGTCTATAAGGTTGCAATCAGGCGAGCTGGGAGAATGATGTTGGGACTGGTGTAGTTATTGAAGTTCTCAGACGACCACTTCTGGGGTTCCCCGTTGGTGTAACACGAAGCTAAACCCTGTTGTGACACTATGGCCTTCATCATCTGAACCCATCTCTTGGCAACATGGGATAGCAACTGAATATTCCCATCTGAATCCCTTTTCTAAGATGTACCAGGGCATGACGTGGATTTTACCGGAAACACACTCAAATACCATCACAGTTTAAGATAGCTTGGTTTTATGACGCGTACGACTTCGTTTGGACTGTAGGCTAACAAACTGTTCTTTTGTGTACAAAGCGTTGTCCATATATATATATATATATATATATATATATATCCTACACGTGAGGCCTTTGGGCAAAAAGTTCTGCCAGTAATGGAAAATATGAGTTTTATTTAAAGAAAATAGCACCACACGCTTTCGACCCATTTTTGAAAGTCCTGTCTAGAGAAACGTCGGGTAAGGGTTAGTCTGTACAAAATGCAGAATAAATGCGACCGTGGAAGGCATTGCGGAATGGTGCACAGCTATTTGTGTTGGTTTATACGCTGAGGTATAAATATAAGTGAAATCATCTTTATTATGCAAATACACAATGACATGATTGGATTACATCCTCTTGAGTAAATAATGAACTGGCGGGAATCTTGTACAAAAGCTACCAGTCCATATATCACGCTATAGTTTTAAATTGCTTGTTCGTCGATATTGATAAGCAAATGAAGTTTCAAAGCACGTCAAATAGTTTATTAGAATTTGTAAACAAATGGTATTCACAAAAATATCCGACTTGGAATTATTTTTTAAGTTATATGTTAGAATGAACTTCGTCATTCTCCAGAGCCGTGCAAATCAGATGGATTTTAATTTAGATCCGTCTAAGTATCACTAAAACGGTCTACGGTGATATTTTAAATAGCATTTTCGACGGTCTGTCGTCCTTAACCTTGAAGTACCCTTTCACCCCGGTCTGTCATGTTTGAAATACTATTTTTTCCTCTCTGACCTGCAAAAATTTAAAATAGTATTTTATCCACTAGTCTGTCAATCTAAAGTGTAAAATAGCATTTTCCCTGGTCTGTAAAACTTACGTTTTCCTCGATCTGTTATGATCAAGTTTGAAATACCATTTTCCTCAATCTGTCAAGCTAAAGTTTGAAATAGCATTTTCCACATTCTGTTATAGCAAAGTTTAAATAGCATTTTCCCTGGTCTGTCAAACTAAAGTTTAAAATAGAATTTTTCCTTGCCCGTCAAGCTAAAGTGTATATAGCATTTTCGTTTGTTCGTCAATCTAAAGTTTAAAATAGCATTTTCGCTGGTCTGTCACGCTAAAGTTTAAAATAGCATTTTCGCTGGTCTGTCACGCAAAAGTTTAAAATAGCATTTACCCTGGTCTGTCAAGCTAAAGTTCGAAATAGCTTTTTCGCTAGTCTGTCACGCAAAAGTTTGAAATAGCATTTACCCTGGTCTGTCAAGCTAAAGTTTGAAATAGCATTTTCGCTGGTCTGTCAATCTAAAGTTTAAAATAGCATTTACCATGGTCTGTCAAGCTGAAGTTTAAAATAGCATTTTCGCTGGTCTGTCAATCTAAAGTTTAAAATAGCATTTTCGCTGGTCTGTCAAGCTAAAGTTTAAAATAGAATCTTTCCTTACCCGTTAAGCTAAAGTTAATATAGCATTTTCGTTTGATCGTCAAGCTAAAGTTTAAAATAGCATTTACCCTGGTCTGTCAAGCTGAAGTTTAAAATGGCATTTACCCTGGTCTGTCGAGCTAAAGTTTAAAATAGCATTTACCCTGGTCTGTCAAGTTGAAGTTTAAAATAGCATTTACCCTGGTCTGTCAAGCTGAAGTTTAAAATGGCATTTACCCTGGTCTGTCAAGCTAAAGTTTAAAATAGCATTTACCCTGGTCTGTCAAGCTAAAGTTTAAAATAGCATTTACCCTGGTCTGTCAAGCTAAAGTTTAAAATAGCATTTACCCTGGTCTGTCAAGCTAAAGTTTAAAATAGCATTTACCGTGGTCTGTCAAGCTAAAGTTTAAAATGGCATTTACCCTGGTCTGTCAAGCTAAAGTTTAAAATAGCATTTACCCTGGTCTGTCAAGCTAAAGTTTAAAATAGCATTTACCCTGGTCTGTCAAGCTAAAGTTTAAAATAGCATTTACCCTGGTCTGTCAAGCTAAAGTTTAAAATAGCATTTACCCTGGTCTGTCAAGCTAAAGTTTAAAATGGCATTTACCCTGGTCTGTCAAGCTGAAGTTTAAAATGGCATTTACCCTGGTCTGTCAAGCTAAAGTTTAAAATAGCATTTACCTTGGTCTGTCAAGCTAAAGTTTAAAATGGCATTTACCCTGGTCTGTCAAGCTAAAGTTTTAAATAGCATTTACCCTGGTCTGTCAAGCTGAAGTTTAAAATAGCATTTACCCTGGTCTGTCAAGCTGAAGTTTAAAATGGCATTTACCCTGGTCTGTCAAGCTGAAGTTTAAAATAGCATTTTCGCTGGTCTGTCAAGCTAAAGTTTTAAATAGCATTTACCCTGGTCTGTCAAGCTGAAGTTTAAAATAGCATTTACCCTGGTCTGTCAAGCTGAAGTTTAAAATGGCATTTACCCTGGTCTGTCAAGCTGAAGTTTAAAATAGCATTTTCGCTGGTCTGTCAAGCTAAAGTTTAAAATAGCATTTACCCTGGTCTGTCAAGCTGAAGTTTAAAATAGCATTTACCCTGGTCTGTCAAGCTCAAGTTTAAAATAGCATTTACCCTGGTCTGTCAAGCTGAAGTTTAAAATAGCATTTACCCTGGTCTGTTACGCAAAAGTTTAAAAGATCATTTTCCCGTTCTGCATGCTAAAGTTTAAAATATAATTTGCATCGCGAAGCGCACAGATTTGACGCATCTCATTTTAGATGCCTCCAATTATATCAACAGTTTATATCCGTCAGTAGGTCTGTCACACTTAATTTTGTTTGAAATAACATATTTCCTGGTCGGTCACGCTTAAGTTTGAAATATGAGTTTTCCATGCGTCCATGAATTTCTGTAATAGGTCCGTCTCGCTTTCGTTTAGAATAGCATTTCTATTGATAAACGCGTACATTGAATGGACGTATCGTAACAATAGATTCGTTTATGTTTGTTTTGCAAACTTGACATTTCAAGAATCGGGGCCAAACTGATTCTGGTTGCGATTCTTCAAAGGATCCTGAAACCTGATGATCGGCACCAAAGTTGTACACATGCTAGAGATGATATTTAAGGATCTGGGTCAGCAAAAATGAAAGAAACGGCTCCTGGTGACATCACCATTCATGAAGGTCAGTCCTCATTGATTGATCCGACCGTCTTTGATTAACAGACATTTCATTCCATCAACTGGAAACTTCATAAATATCCTTGGAATTCACTTGCTTCCTGCTCCAGTATTCTTGGCCTTTTGGCTAAGATCAAAGTGTAGTATCTGTTCCGATGGATACTGCACCCTATAGACTGGTATTGTCTTGGCCTTCGGGTCTTGATTTACGCCGGTCTATGGGTCTGTCCTGTGCAGTTCTAGGAGGTCCACCCTCCCAGGCTTTGCCTCCCCTCTTTGGGGAGGAGTAAGTTTATTGCTAACTGCCTGAGGCGCCCCCACCGGGGAATGCCGACGGGGCTGCCCAGGCAATTTTTAATGGTCAGAGTGCTCACCTCTCGGGCGCTGGCTTTTCAAACCACACTTTCCCGACCCGACCTAGGGTCACATCTTACTTGTGGGAGTAAGATAAAAACTGGCCTTGTGCCTAACTCCTGGAGAGCAGTATTCAATACTCCAGTAATGAAGTGGCACAAGTCCGGAAGTTGGGGAAAACCAGTTTCCCCGAGAAACCGGTCTGGACCGTTACAAATATCACCGTGGACAGACACGTCGACATCAACCGGTAGGAGCGTCTCAGTTGATCGACAATAACATAATCCCACTATCGAAGGAGGAAGTAAAAAAAAAATAGAAATTGACCCAGCCAAGAAGAACCGGAAACTGAACAGATACTACACGTTGATCTTATTAGCTGTTAGTCAGTGATTTATTTATCTCATATCTATGAGGTTAGACACAAGATCGGCTGAAGCTGTAAAAAGCCATCGCACTAGAAGTGCACTCTGACCTACAAAAATGCATGAGCAGCCCCGTCGTCATTCACTGAGAGAGGCCCCGCATACGATTAGCAATAAACTAACCCCTTCTCAAACAGAGATGGTAAAGCCTAGGAGGATGAACCTCATAAGACAGAACAGAACCATACTTCAGCCCGGCAAAAACATAAGCAACTGTCAGACTAATTGTCGATGACGTATTCTACACTGATACGAACAACACACATTGAAATTTTAAATAGTAAAATAAAAAATACCAACATGTTCAAACTTCCGGTGTCTGCATAGACATTCTAAAAAAACGTTTCTTACTTCCGGTGAAATGTGATGACACAAGTTTCCCCTCCCCCCCCCCTCTATTTTTCCTCGTCTTCGCCATTCTTTTGAATAATTCTCGGTGTCTGGTTTGTTTAACGAATCTTGAAATGGGACGCTGCCTTGTTTTCAGGGAATTTCGTGTCTTTCTTTTGTTTTCTTGGTTTCAAACTTATATAATAAGTTAGCAGCGTCCAAAAATCTCTATAAGTGTCTTTGTCCATCGGTTGGTCCGTCCGTCTGTTTTGCTTAAGTGGGAAAATTAGATGTTTTTATATCTGTTATGCTTAATTTTACGATAGCATTTTCTTTGGTCTGTCATAGAGATAGATAGATAGATAGATAGATAGATAGATAGATAGATAGATAGATAGATAGATAGAGAAAAATAGAGGGAGAGAAAAAGACAGACAAACTGTAGATAAATTAGGGAAAATTATTAGAAAACCATATAATAATGTTCTATTACAAATCCAAAGATGCTAAATTTATATCAACGATGTCAAAAATGCGTTAGATTAAAATTAAAACAATTATTGAATTAGAAAACAATAAAACTGCATAGTTAATTAATGAGATGTACTTTTGCAAAGTAATATACAAATTAGTTAACTTTACGACCTTGATCGCATACACGTGATCAGTATATTAGAAAGATATTGTCCTTCTACTGTGTAAATTCGACTTTGGCCTTTTAATCTCACAATCAGTGCGATAAATAGCCCAACTTTATAAATGTATAGAATAGATAACAGTTGTGAATGTTTTAAAAATGTCAGTATTCTTGTTGAATAGCAATAAAAACAATTACCTGTGAGACAATTAATGGGCTCCCACTATTGTTACTCATAGTGGAAGGGAACAGTGAATTCATGCCTTCCATAATTAGTGCCAATGAATACGAATAGGCGATGGTATAAGAACAAACGATAGAATGGATTAAAACTAAAAATACTAGATGAAATTAATTTGAATTGGTGCTGATATTTATTTACTCCTTCGCTAGGAGTTAAGCACAAGGCCAGTTTTTATCTTACTCCCACAAGTAAAATGTGACCCAAGATCGGGTCGAGCAAGTGGGGTTAAAAGCCAGCACTCGAGAGGTGAGCACTCTGGCCATTTAAAAATTGCCTGGGCAGCCCCGTCGGCATTCCCCGCTAGGGGCGCCTCAGACAGTAAGCAATAAACTTACTCCTCCCCAAAGAGGGGAGGCGAAGCCTGGGAGGGTGGACCTCCTAGAACTGCACAGGACAGGCGTGCAGTATCCATCGGAACAGATACTACACTTTGATCTTAGCCAAAATTTATTTAGATGGATGCATCCTGGAAAACATTAACTCCTAGAGTTAAAATTACATTCCCAGAATGCATACCACCTTAGGCATAAAAGCCCGCTGTGGAAGGGGGGGGAAGGTGGGGGTCGGGGGTCATTGTGACATTTCTAACACATTTTTAAAACATTTTTTATTTGACAAAAAGTTTTTCAAAAAAGACAAAACAAAGACATTTTTTATTTGACAAAGAACAAAATGCACAATGACAAAAACCTACTCTACCCTAAGCTAGACATTCACACTAAAAAACTCGCAGTCACTCTATGGCTTAACCCTACTTAAAATATCCCCAAAATGATACATGAAAACATGAAATAACGTGGGAGTGGGATGACACATTAAAAACACCCAAAAAGAAAGAAAAATAAAGAACCAAATAAAATGATAAGGGGTGGTTAGTAGGACCCTCCCTACCCTTTTGCTAATTTTGGACCGCCCACTGTTTTCCGGCTCGAGGCCGAAAACAAGCAGGTCGACCCCTAATTGGGAGTGGGAATAAAGTAGGGGCGTTCTGAAAATAAATTAATCGGGCTCTGGGTACGGGAATGGATGGCGTCTTCCAAGATAATAAAGCCAAGGGTTTCATCAGCCGGGGACAAAATAAATATGTGGAGTGGGCATCTCTGGAAGCTCTCTAGTGCTGGCAAAAAACAAAATCGGGACAGGACATCACTTATTCCTACTAGCTTATAGTTCGACTAGGCTAATAAAAAATAATTTTGTTTTATACTGGGCTGGGTTCCGTATGACCCAGTACCGTCTGCGCCATGCTAAGGCGGGAAAACGTATTCAAACCTGGACCCTCGTCGAATGCACAAACTAGTGTTGTGCACCCATCTTCTATTGAACTCCATGCGATGTAGTCGTTTCCAATCGCATCTGATTTTCACTTTAAGCTGATGCTTAAAGTAAACAACCAGATCACGATCCGAAACAGACCCAACCCCATGAACCTCATCTAGACGTGTAACCCACGTCACTAACCTAGCTACGGCTAGGATCGCCAGAAAAACCATTCTTTTCTCCCTAGACCATGGCGGTGCAACGTTGTTGATAACGTATGCTACATCAAGTACCATCGGCTGCTCGGCGTCGATGCGAGCCGTTACCTCTCTGACATACTCCCAGAGACGACGAACTTTGCTGCAAGTGAAGAAGGCGTGCTCGGCCGTTTCTTCCTCATTGTCCTCACAGCGCGGGCATAAGGGAACGTCCCTTATGCCATCCCTGCGTAATCTGCCATAGAGGGGCAGTGCATTTCGAACCAATCGCCAGGTCAGAGAATACTCAGAATTGTTGAGATAACTCTGGCCTGGCGCCCAACTCCACTGGGAGCGAGCCTCTTCACTCGACAATCCAAGCTGCCTCCCAAGCGGATCCGAAGCGGACCCCTCCACTAGATCCCGATATAGTCTCTTCCTAGACCGGGCAAGGTCACTGGACCCCGGCAACGCCTTAAGCGCGGCTCGGCATTCGGCGACGAACATGGACTCCCCTCTCGATCTACGTCGACCTTCGACCGAGTGGTCGGGTATGAGGTTGGGAAAGGCGTCCTCAACCGCAGGGACCCACGGGGCGTCCTCCGTCAGAGTACGACTCAGGAAAGCCAGTCTCTCGGCATGTCGATGACTTGCCAAGTCAGGCATCCCCAAGCCCCCATCGCACGGACGTTGCGTACAGACCTGTCTGCGGACGTATGCTTTCCGCCCGTTCCACAGAAGTGAAAAGAGCAAGCGCGTGAAAGCAAGAAGGCGGTCCGCGGGCAGAGGGAGTACAGACAGTCGGTAAAGTATGAGAGGAAAGACGTAAGTGGCGCACGCCTCAGCTCTCCCCTTCAAGGAAAGTTTCCTTCGAATCCAAGCCCTTACAGACGATTCGACCTTTGCCTGTACTTCCGACCAATTTTTCTCCAGCTGGAGACCCGGTCCAAACCAAACGCCAAGGATCCGAACCGGGCCATCGGTCCAGCTGAAGTCACCTGGAAGTGCGGTCTCTCCGCTCCAGGCAGCCAACCGCAGGCCGTTGGACTTGCTGCGGTTGACAATGGCCCCTGTAACATCTTCGTAACGAGCGAGCGCCTTAATCACCGCTTCTAGGTCTTCACGGCTGGACACAAAAACGGTGACATCATCGGCATACGCGGAAACCCTGGCTCGCGCATAGTGAGGAGGGATAGCGATTCCGCGCAGGACTGGTGTAGCCGCCCCGTCCCTTAATTTGCGAAGGAAGGGCTCCAACGCCAGGACATAAAGCAGGGGCGACAGCGGACAACCCTGACGCACCGAACGAGAAACCACGAACGATTCCGACAGCCTACCGTTTACTTGCACCGCTACCGTCGGCAGACGATACAGAATGGAGATCCACTTGCGGAAGTCCGGATTAAAACCGGCAGCCTCTAGAACAGATTCCAAGAAACCATGGTCGACCCTATCGAAAGCCTTGGACTGATCTAAATTGATCAGCGCGGCTTCAGTGTCGTCTTCTATACCCTCTAGGATCGTGCGAACCATATGCAAATTGTTTTGAATTGACCTCCCCTTCACAGCATAGTTCTGCTCAGGTTCGATCAAGTCAGCAATAACAACCTGCAAACGATTCGCAAGAACACGGGCCAAAATCTTTAACTCTGTGTTTAGCAGAGTTATGGGCCTGTAATCATCTAAATTCCCCCCACCAGGTTGGCCCCCCTTCTTCAACAATGTGACCACTCCTTTGGTAACCTGCCCAGGGATCGAGCCCTGAGCAAACCAGTGGTTAAACACATCCTTCAGAAGAGGAACAAACATGGGCGACAGCCTCAAGTAAACTTCGTATGGCAGACCATCGAGTCCTGGAGATTTGTTGTAGCCGACCTGCTTCAACGCAGTAATGATCTCACCCTCTGTAACGTCCCCATCACAGCTAGCTGCTCGGGCCGCCTCTAGGCGGGGCGAGTCAGCCAAATAGCTGTCAAACTCCTGGCCGCGGAGTCTGGGTAGTTGGGTGAAGCGATCCTCCAAATGCTCGCGGAACCCCTCGCAAATCTCACGAGTAGATACCAGGGTATGTCCTTCCAGGTTATTCACCTTCCGAATGTACCCATCCGAGCCACGACGTAAAGCAGCCTTACGCTCAACAGCGTCAACGTTCACAGCTTCGTTAGAGACTTTCTTTAACCTAGCTCGAACTACTTGACCTTCATATCGCTCGCTAGCCAAGCGATTGAGGTCCCCCTTAATTAAGGCTATCTCTAGGGGATCCCCCCCAGCCACCGCCCGGGTCATCTTATCATCTACACGCTTCTGTGTCCTAGCCCTATCTTGAGCGAGGCGCTGGCTATAGCGGACACAAAAGCGTCTAACATAAACCTTAGTTTTAACCCACCAACTACTCCCGATAACCGCCCCCACTAAAGCCCGCTGAAGTAGTAACGTTAGCTTGTCCCGGAAGTCGGGTATCTCCAGTAAGGAGGTATTCAACTTCCAGTACCCAGCTAACCTAGGCCTATCGCTTAAACTCAAACGGGCCATAACCAATTTATGGTCCGAGTGACCTAACCAAGTGAACGTGGGACAAGATAAGAAATCTATGTCGCCTCTTCTAACTAACATTCTGTCCAAGTAAGTACTCGGACAGAAGGCCGCGCTAGTATGCCACGTCCACATCTCCCGCCCTGGGTGATCAACGCGAAATCTGTCGACAAGATCGCATGAGGCGATCAGGTCAGACAGACTGCTATCACACCTATCCGACCCTCTATTACCCCCGACCTTATCTATCTTGGGGTCAAGGACGGCGTTCCAATCCCCCATTAATACTACACGCTCCGGACCCCCGAGAAACGTCTCCAACCGTCGAAAAAAGGAAACCCTCTCACCAGTAGAGTTGGGCGCATAAACCGCAACGATCCGAAACTCACTGTTTTCAACGGCAACATCGACTACGACCAGCCGACCCACCGCATCCGTATGAACAACACTCACTGTCGCAGACAGAGTGCGTCTCACTAGCAAAGAGACACCACAACTACGGACATTGCCATATGCTGAGATGACGTCATAGTCGTCAGTCAGCACATCACAATCCCCATACGAAACGAAGTGGGTCTCCTCGATCGCAGCTATATCTACCTTAAGGTCCACGAGATCCCTCAGCACGCGAACAGCCTTGCTTCGAGATCTCATGCCCCTCACATTCAATGTGGCCAGGTTTAAAGCCATTATCCCTTACTTATATGTCGCAAATGGGCCTAAAGTCCTCGGGAGTGAGGACGCCGAAGGCCTGACCAAGACTGCCGGTCAGCAGTTCGGACGAAATCCGTCCGTCTCGAGCCAGACCTCCCACGTCCAGGGGAAAGGTTAATTTAAGTGCCCGAAATAATGAGGGGTGAACGTAAATCGGGACCCTCCCCGGACATTTCGACGCTAATTTTTTTAAAAATGGGTGCTCCTCATCTACTAGTCTCACACCTGGTATGGCGTCCCTTGCCGCCTCCAACATTCTCCAGAGGGCCTTTGCCCTACTACCTTTATCTTGTCGGACGAAGGTAGTTATCAGGGGGATGTTATTAAAGTTACGGGGATCCTGTACCTTCTTCCCTTTCACATGTGTAAAGGCCTCCAATTGCTGTAGATATTTCCGCTGCCGGACATTCAAATCGGATTGAACCAGTGAGGCGTCCGCCTCACAGATTCTTTCCCCAGGCAGGAACGGAAACTTTTTTGACCTTTCTTGTCTAGGAGGAGGTGAGGGGGTTGTTTCAATGGGAGTCACTTCAGGCTTCTCCGTACCCTTTTTCTCCACCTCTTGTGTCCCTTTCACGATTTTCTCTTGGGTTTCTACCCTAGGTTCTTCAACCATTGCCACGGGTTCTTCAACCATAGCCACGGGTTCTTCACTCACTGAAGGGGTATTGTAGAGGGGAGGGGTACATTGCTCAACCAAATCTGTCGGGACTGGGGATTGGGGTTCTGCGGGTTGAGCAATTATTTCGTCTTTTTTATCTTTGGTTTCACGGATTTTTTTCGGTTTTGGGTCTTTCGCCTTAGATGTCTGGGCTTCGTCTCCTTCCACTGTCATCCTTTCCCCTTCCTCTTGTCTTTCTCCATCAGATTCCGATGACGAGGGGTCACTAAGCTTTCTTTTTACGGCTGATGATGGGGCTATCTCAGGCCTTGGAGACACCTTCTTTCCTTTCTTGATCACCACCGTACTCCATTTTTCCTGGCCTTCTTCCTGCTGTTCTGTCTGGTCTACTACCTCCTTTTCAGCTACGGGTATGGGGGCCTTCGGAGTCGCTACTATTTTTTGTACCGGAGCCACAGGTGTTTTAGGTTTCTCCGGGTTTCTTTTTGGGCACACCTTTGCCATATGACCTGGCGTCTGGCAGTGCCAGCAATAAGGTCTACGCCCTTCCACAATTAGGGACATCACCCATCCCTCGCAGTTTAGTTGAGCCGGGATTCTGAGGAAGTTCTTATGATCTACCCTTATTTTTATCTTGTAATCCCCATTACCGATGTTTCGAGGCCCACGCACTGGGATTACCCCCTCGACGTCACCATACTGTGACATGATTGCCCCCATGTGATCAGGGCTAATGCAGCATGGGACGCCGAGGATTGTGACTACAGTTCGCCTTTTTTCCAGATACTCTGGTTTTATCTTCATATTCTTCCAAGTAAAATTTCCCTTGGCCACCTTTTCAGCCTCCGCTTGATTGGGGAGCAAAATATCCCACATCGCATATGATTTTTTAACGATATAGGTTGCTGGGATATTTAACTCCACCAACATATCCATCATTCGTTCCTTAGTAACTGTGATGAGGCCTTTTAATTTCAGGTCTGTTGTAACCAAGGATACGATTCGCAGTCTTAAAGTTTCCAGCGTCCCCGGAATGAGTTTGATCTGGTTTCCCTCCGTGAGACTTGCATACTTTTCTTGGAAGAGAGCCCGATACTCTTGGGGAGTTTTCTGCGCTTGTGGGCCCCATCCTGTTGTTTTGGTCATTGCAGAGATGTTCTTCTTTTGAAGTTTCTGGCCAGCAATAATTTTAGTATCTTGGCTTTTCAATGTAGGCCACGCCTTTGTAGCAAGTTTTGGGGCCCCCTTTTTAACTTTTGCTAGAAGTTGACTTTGAATTTTTTCTGGACCCTCTCCCTCTGTTGAATCTGAGTCTGACTCATATGAGGAGCACCCTAAAAATATTTTTGGGTTGTAATTCTTTTCGGCTATGTTTAGGTCCAAAGAATTACACTTCCTTAACTGTGGATTCTTAGGCATGATAAACGTGGTTTTTTTCATCTCAGCGAAAAATTCCTTCTGGGAGATAAGTACTTTGGGGATAGAACTTTGCTGATCAAAGTCCCCAAAGATGATAGAATCTGGGACGTCATCGGGTGTGTCCATCCCCTCGACTGAAGAAAGCAGGTCGCACTCGGGTGTACGACCCCCTGACGCTACTGGAGTGCCGCTCGGTGCGACACTCCCCAACACAGACAACGAGGTGCCCTGCGAGGCCACACCTGATGGGGCGCACTCGGGTGTGCAACCCCCCTCCAATACGACTGGAGTGCCGCTCGGTGCGACACTCCCCGACACAGGCAATGGGGCGCACTCGGGTGTGCAACCCCCCTCCATTACGACTGGGGCGCACTCGGGTGTGCAACCCCCCTCCAACACGACTGGGGTGCACTCGGGTGTGCAACCCCCCTCCGTCTCAACTGGGGTGCACTCGGGTGTGCAACCCCCCTCCGTCTCAACTGGGGTGCACTCGGGTGTGCAACCCCCCTTCACGGGCACCATCATCAGATCGCACTCAGGAGTACGACTGACCAGGTCTAAAAGGGTGCCCTCGGCGGTCACACCCTGGTCGTTGCTCACCTCCGTGGCAACTCGAGCTTTTGAAGCCTGGCTGGCTTCCATCTATAAACGGGTCTGAATGAGGCACGACACCCGCCGATTCGGAGACGAGGAGACCTTCACCGTTTTACGGGTTCGTCAGTCTCCCCGAAACCTGCCAGCTGCTTAAGTGCGCACCTCAGACAGACGCTGAAAGAAAGAATAAAAAATAATTAATGGCCCAAGAGGGGCGAACAAACCTGACTGTCGGACTAGACCCGCCGATTCGGAGACGAAGAGACCTTCACCGTTTTACGGGTTCGTCAGTCTCCCCGAAACCTGCCAGCTGCTTAAGTCAGCCCAACAGTCAGGGAAAAGAAGAAAAGAAAAAAGTCCCAAGAGGGGACAAAAAAGTGACAAAAGCCCCAAAAGGGGGCTTGGTCAAAGAAAAACGCTTTAAACCTTGCCAAAAGGCCCGGTAGCGGATCACTGGTCTTTGGTAGATGAAATTGCAGCAACTGAGAACAGATACTACACTTTGATCTTAGCCAAAAGGCCGGAAAGACTATTTGAAAAAAATTGGATAGTGACATTGCAAATGTCAAAACAGGCAACACTAACACACTTTGTGTAAATGATGTTGTTGCTGTTAGTGAATTATTTTACTATCGACTGAATTCTTTGATGAATTAAGTGATTTGGGCAAAAAATAATCCAATTTTTGGTAAAGTTTTACATTATTTCTTGAGAATTAAGTATCAACGAAGAGGTGCCCCACACGTCCATATGAGATTATGGTGTGATCAGGCACCCATTTATGACAAAGACCCTCCAGAAAGAATCCAGCAATTTATTGAGCAACATATCACATGCAGAATGTCTTGTTCTGTATTTAGTCCCACATTGCACAATTTGGTGTCTAGATTCCAAATGCATTCTTGCAGCAAAACTTATTAGAAAGTTTTTGGCAAAAGGGTAAAATTTTGCAAAAATGTTCAGATTTGGATTTTCAAGATCTGATGGACGTGCTGATAAGTTGTTAGAAAAAGAGATATTAGAGCATATGAGTGACACTATTTAATTGGCTCATCTGATCAAGTAATTTTGATTGGTGCTGATATTCCTAGCAAAAGACGCCATAGGATTAGATCAAAACAGGAATTGCAAGAAATACCACAAGATTCAACGAAAATATTTTATGAAAATATGGATGAAAATTATTATTCTAATAGACCATTGTTCTTAGAAGAAACTTCATTATATGAAGTTGCTAGTAATTATGAAAAGGTGTCATATTAACGTAAGGAGAAAGAAGAAGCAGAAAGAATGGTCATGACAAACAATAAAGCTAATTTCAAAAACGTCAAAGAAGAAGTTGTCATGACTCCAAATGTGCCTCTGAACAAAGACAATAAATAGCGCTATTAACACAATATATTCATGCTTTTTAACCCTTGGAGAAATGAGGAAATTGATTTATTGAGAGGGTTTAGTTCTTATGAAGAAGCATTTCCAAATTGTTATTCAGAATTGCCAGCACTGGGCCAATATGAATATATTAAAAAAGAATTGCTGATTCTATGGAATTAGCAAAACAATTGGAAATTGAAGGAAAAAAAGAAAGTCAAGAAAAAGTAATTGATAGAATCAAATGATGAAAATGAAAATGTTGATGGTTTTATTGAAGATCAAATGAAATTAAATGTGACTGATGAATCAGTGGCTCAAAAAGAAGCTCAACTCAATGGAGATCAAAAACGAATTTACAATGAAGTGATTTCAATTATCAGAAAACAAGAGCTTCATTTGAATAAAGACAAGCCTCTACCCAGATACAGATGTGATGAATGCTCACAGATTCTCAAATTTGTTTCGGGTGTGGGTGGAACAGGTAAAGGTTTATTGATTGACAGATTGTCTGACAAAATAACTCTTATGACTGATCCATCTAATGGTTTTCCTGTCATAATATTTGGATCAACAGGTATGAGTCCTTTACAAATAAAGGGAGGTACTCTACGTAGAACTCTAATGATAGGTTCAGCATGGAAAGTTCCCAACTTACAAAGAATTACAGAAAGTGAAGTTGATAATTTTACGCCATATGCATAGAGTCAGACTGTTCATAATTGATGAAATTAGCATTGTTATTATCAGAGGAATTACATATAGATAAGTTGGCAGTGGAAAAGCCAAAATTCAAAAAAAATATGGAGTCTGTCCAGTTGGTGAATGTCCGTTGATAAGGTGTCCGGTGAAAGGAGACACGCATACTCTTACTCTCCATTACTTTATATTTTTTTCAAATTTTGAATTTTGGCTTTTCCACTGCCAACTTATCCATCTATGTAATTCCTCTGATGATAAGATTTTAATATTTGAAAAGCCTTGGCTTAAGGAAAGAAAAATAAACATTTTTTTACCGAGTACACCTTGCATTGAACAATCGAAGTTGAAATAGATTTTTCATTCGTGCATCTTTATCTCTCTTCTTTTATTTATCTTTACATATATATATATATATATATATATATATATATGTGTGTGTGTGTGTGTGTGTGTGTAATATATATATATATATATATATATATATATATATATAAATGTTTTGAGGTAAAAAACTTATATATGCATTTAAAAAGGATGCGCGGAAATCTCTCAACGGCCCTTTCGACTATCATCTCATCAGGAGAAAATCGATAGTTTTTTAATCAATAATATCGTCAAAGAAAGAGCAAACGGGGAATTGAATGTGCCAAAATTAATGATGGAGCGATTAAAAGAAGTGAATTTAATGATTTCGTTAAAAAGCCGATTAAAAGGCACTACGTTTAATCGTTTTTTTTTTTTAACGAAATCATTTAATTCACTTCTTTTAATCGCTCCATCCCTTGATCAATGTCCTCCAACCAGTTCGACTTGAAGCAGTTTCTTCCCACACTCGGTGGTCTATCCTGAAACTCGTCGGCGTTTCCTTCAGGCTATCCTTGTACCTCTTTTTAGGTCGGCCAGCGTTTCGTTTGCCGCGGCTGAGTTCACCGAACATGACTTGTTTCGGGATTCTCTCCTCGCTCATGTGGGAAACGTTGCCTGACCAGCGCAGTTAGGCTTGGCGCAGGAGGGTTTGTGCGCTAAACATTCCGGCTCTGGATAGAACTTCAGTATCAGGGATCTTGTCCTGCCATCGGATATGGAGGATTTTACGAAGACGTTTTGTGTGGAATCTGTCAATCCGTCGCTCATGTCTGCAATAACGCGTCCACATCTCACAGCCGTAGGTCAGTACAGGGACGACAACTGCTCCGTAAACCTTCAGCTTGGTT
>OY744538.1:92042656-92175156 GCA_963556195.1 Sepiola atlantica | reverse complement strand
AAAAAAACAAAGAAAAACAAAGAAAAAACACAGAAAGAAACAAAGAAAAAAACCAAGAAAAAACAAAGAAAGATACAAAAGAAAAAAACAAAGAAAGAAATATAGAAAAAACAAAGACAAAAACAAAGAAAAAAACAAAGAAAGAAACAAAGAAAAAAACAAAGAAAAAACAAAGAATAAAAAAGAAAGAAAGAAAAAACAAAGAAAAAAACAAAGAAAGAAACAAAGAAAAAAACAAAGAAAAAAACAAAGAAAGAAACAAAATAAAAAACAAAGAAAGAAACAAAGAATAAAAAAAAACAAAGAAAGAAACAAAAGAAAAAAACAAAGAAAGAAATATAGAAAAAACAAAGACAAAAACAAAGAAAAAAACAAAGAAAGAAACAAAGAAAAAAAACAAAGAAAAAAACAAAGAATAAATAAAAAAGAAAGAAAGAAAAAACAAAGAAAAAAACAAAGAAAGAAACAAAGAAAAAAACAAAGAAAAAAACAAAGAAACAAAATAAAAAACAAAGAAAGAAACAAAGAATAAAAAAAAACAAAGAAAGAGACAAAAGAAAAAAACAAACAAAGAAATATAGAAACAAACAAAGAAAAAAACAAAGAAAAAACAAAGATAGAAACAAAAGACAAAAAACAAAGAAATAAAGAAAAAACAAAGAAAAAACAAAAAAAAACAAAGAAAGAAACAAAGAAAAAAACAAAGGAAAAAACAAAGAAAGAAACAAAAGAAAAAAACAAAGAAAGAAATATAGAAAAAAAACTAAGAAAGAAACAAAGAAAAAAACAAAGAAAAAACAAAGAAAAAACAAAGAAAGAAACAAAGAAAAAAACAAAGAAAAAAACAAAGAAAGAAACAAAGAAAGAAACAAAGAAAAAAACAAAGAAAAAACAAAGAAAAAACCTGCACACGAGGAAAGAATCTCCTTAGGACGCTATCTTTCCTCGTGTTAAGGTTTTTTCTAGGGATTTTAGTTCATGGCTGGTCATCCCATGAAGCTGCAGTGTTTATAAGATAGTTCTCAATAACAAGTAGAGCTGTAATTTAGTATAAATTTTTATTTATACAAACATTTCTTGGTTGCATATGTGACGGCCACCGACAAAAAGAATGAATTGAGTTAATCTTCTCTATCAGTGGCCTGAGAAAGCTAGAGTTTTTAAAAGTTCGTAGCTGAAAGATGTATGCACATATGTAGCCAAATATTTGGTATAAATAAAAAAAAAAGTTATACTTATATATCGTTGTGTGTGTGTGTGTGTGTGTTTTATTATCAATTAATGTCCGTCGCCTGCTCGTTCGCTTCTCTGTCTCTTCCTGGGGTGCACAGGAAAATAATTTCAATTCCACAGGCGGCCTTTAGAAATGCACTGAGGTTCCAAGAAGTAGTGACGTAATTGAAATTGACACAACATGATGACAGGTCACTTCCGCTTTTATTGCAGGACCTGGGAAGAATAAGTTCTCACCAATTGTGTACTTTGGGGAATTAGTACAAGGCCGTCCATCACAGGACACACAGAAACACGATCATGTAATAAAGAGAGAGAGAGAGACAGAAGTCAGAGAGGGGGCAAGGATGGTGTGTGTGTGGGGGGGTGTATGTGCGTGCGTGTGTGTGTGCTTATGTGAGACACAGAGATATGGCAGAGAGGGAGATGCACGTCTGCGTATTTATTTTATTAACTTATACGCATTTTAACGTGCGTGCAAATTTTATGGGGTGTCTTTACACACTTTACACACAAACGTGTGTGTGCGTGTTGCGTGTGTGTGAGTGTCTGTACGTATCTGCGGGTGTGTGAATGTTAAACTTCTGTAAAATTCATGAACCTTTTGGCTAAGATCAAAGTGTAGTATCTGTTCCGATGGATACTGCACGCCTGTCCTGTGCAGTTCTAGGAGGTCCACCCTCCCAGGCTTCGCCTCCCCTCCTTGGGGAGGAGTAAGTTTATTGCTTACTGTCTGAGGCGCCCCTACCGGGGAATGCCGACGGGGCTGCCCAGGCAATTTTTAAATGGCCAGAGTGCTCACCTCTCGAGCGCTGGCTTTTAACCCCACTTGCTCGACCCGATCTTGGGTCACATCTTACTTGTGGGAGTAAGATAAAACTGGCCTTGTGCCTAACTCCGCGAGGAGTAAATAAATATTAAGTTCTTATAGAATAATCGAGAATTCTATTTAATCTTTTCACACAACAGAACCAACACACACACACACATATATATATATATATATATATATATATATGTGTGTGTGTGTGTGTGTGTGTGTGAATGAAAGAAGGAGAAACTAAATTATCAGTAAAGTCATCAACGTTTCGTCTTCATCAAGAAAAGACTTCCTCAGGATGGTTTAAGAGAATAAAAAAGTTATAAACACAAGTACATTACTTGGAAATAGTCTGTATGTATAGAATGTAAAAAACAATATTTATGTTCATCTTCTGGGCGAAACATGGCCGACTAAAATAAAAAAATGTGTAATGTGTTATTTGCTTGATGAAGACGAAACTTTGATGACTTTACTGATAATTTAGTTTCTCCTTCTTTCATTCACATTTCGTTTGGAATACTATTTCCATTTTTATCATATACATATATATATATATATATATATATATATATATATATATATATATATATATATGCTAACTATCATTATCATATCGCGGAATGGTTCTTGGGTGTAATGTTTAGATAGTATTATTATTATTATTATTATTATTATTATTACTGTTGTTGTTGTTGCAATTAGTATTATTTGATATGCAAATTACCATATCACAATGTAGTCCTAAGTGTAATGTTTTATTAATGTTATTATTATTATTTATTTGTTTCTACATTTGGTTATTGGGTAAGTGGTTATTTGATGAGTACCATTGGAGAGCCATGAATTATATATATATATATATATATATATATTCCATGAAAAATGCCAGTATACTGAAATCATATGCCCTTAATAGGGTTAAGATGAAAATTCATATACACTAAATGTACAAAAGCAAGGAAATTCCCAAATGTTTACACTTTTATTGTCATTAAGGGTATGACTACATATCAACCAAACCATTTCATTATCACTACAGTATAAATCTCTATGCATGAGTGGATGAAGTGTGTGAGGTGCGCTGAAGAAAAATTCCTACCAGTAAAATACATAGCCCTGTTGTGCTCGCATACCCTTAATGACAATAAACGGGTAAAAATTTGGGAATTTCCTTGCTTTTGTACATTTAGTGTATATTAATTTTCATCTTAACCCTATTAAGGGCATATGATTTCAGTATACTGGCATCTTACATGGAATGTCACTAATTTTGTAAAGGCTATGCCTCAATACAATGCCTTCTCATAACTGATATAGTTGGTAGTTTGACTAATCAATGTTTCTTCCAATATTCACAGGTAAATATTTTTTTTTAAATTAGGATGAGTATATATTTACTCATGATACAATTCAAACTAGAACAAATGTTTTCAAACTTTACCATGTATTCATTGCAAACAATAAATGGTGATTCAATCATTTTACAGTCAGTGTGTTTTAAAATTGACAAGGACACAATGCAATTAAATTAAAATGCCATCAACTAGAGCCTACAACCTCTATCTGTGCCATAAAACAGCTGAATTAATCAAATAGCTGATGAGAAATAGAAGAAAGTGTATGTGGACTAGTTATTTTTTAGGGTGTTTTTGAACTTTCCGGAAACTAAGGTATATGGTAAACTGAAATTAAAATGCCATCAACTAGACATTAGAACCTCTATCTTTGCCAAAAATCAGCTGAATCCATCAAATGGTCGATAAGATATAGAATAAAGTGTATGAATACTGGTCATTTTTAAGTTTTTTTGGAATTTTCTGGAAAACTAAGGTATATGGTAAACTGAAATTAAAATGCCATCAACTAGACCCTATAACCTCTATCTCTGCCAAAAATCAGGTGAATCCATCAAATAGTTGATGAAATACAGGGTGGTACATACGTACGCATGTACGTACACACAGATAACATGATTTCATGATTGAACTTTCTGGATCTCTGGGTTGCCTTGACTAATGATGCTGAAATTCTACACACTTATAGAACCTATCAAATAAAAATTTTGTGCAAAGTTTTAACTAATTTGGTTTATTGGTTTTTGAGTTATGATTGATCAAATAAATGAGATTTCCAACATAGGCCATTTGTGTAGTCTATTAAGGGATAGAGCGCTCTCGCGCCTCCCTTGCTATATATATATATATATATATATTAATGTGTTAAACCCATACAATCAAGCAAAACGTATTCATATATAGAAACAGAAGTTTGTTTAGTTTCTTATTCCCAGAAAATTTCAGAATAATTTTTTTTTCTTTTTCAAAAGAAATAAAATTTTGTAAATGAATACAATTTTTTGTTTGTTTTATCTATTAGACTATTATTGGGCTCTATTATTATTGTTAGGAGTTACTCCGGTACATGAAAAATTTAACCATTTTAATACCGTGATATTATAATTATTTTTCTATATATATTTTTGGCCGTATAAATATATATTTCTAAATATAGAAATATATATATATAATGGTTATACAAATATATTTTTATAAATATATATATATATATATACACATATGTATATATATATATACATATATATATATACATATATATATATATACACATATATATATGTATACACACACATATATATATATATATACACACATATATATATGTATACACACATATATATATATATATATATATATTTCATTATTTTTGGGGGGGATACAAAACTTTATTAATGCAATAATGAAGGGAAGACGTGTTGAATTTTTCATAATTAAAAGATTTAGGGGATTTAGGGGATTTAGTGAATGAGAAAAAAAAAAAAAATTTTGTCAGTCGACTAGTTTCGCCCACACTTTACAAGGCTGATATCGTGGGATTTAAAAAAAAACAACCTTTTATATTTAAAATGAAATAAGCGTTATGTTATGAAGGGGAAAAAAACAAAAAGTTCGAATTTAGAATAAAATAAGCGTGATGTTATATGGAATGGAGGTTGTGTCTTAGAGACTAATCGCACTCAACCCCAAGAGACACTCCTTCTGTTTGCAGAGGGAGGGGCTCTTGAGGCGCATGTGGATAGTCTCAAAGATTTTCAAATGATAAGATGAGTGAGCACAGCTTAAGATGGAAAATGAATCTGTGCTAAAGTTTGTTGCATACAACGGGTTATTTATCAGATGATCTGTTATCGAAGAACCGTATGTATTTCTTAGAACGTTCCGTGACCGGAAGGTACCATTCCTGATTTTACTGGGGATGTGTTGTTGTACTCTGTTGTCTGATCTCAACATCGTCTGGCCCACGTAATTGGCACTGCAATTATATTTAAAATGATAAATCACGTTATTTTTATGGTGGGGGGGGGGGAGCAGGACATCTTTTCGAGAGGATGTTAACAGAGGTTTTGTACAGAACACAACCCGCACATTAGATGAAAAATAACAATTTTCCACCGCTGAGCTGATTTGTTTGGCGAACTTCTCACTTACTGTACCTAACCAAGGCAAACGAATATAAATTGGACATTTAGCCATCGTACTAGTTTTTTCCTCGGAAAACTTGGCCACTTTCCTATTGATGACTGACCTAATCACATCCAGTGGATAGCCATTATTTGACAAAGTATCAATAATTATTTGTATTTCTTCGTCCAATTTTGATTTTGAACAGATTATAAGTGCTCTGTGTGTTAGGGTCCAAATTACATCCAACTTTCGCTTGCCCGGGCAGAATGAGTCCCAACGAGTATACAATCCTGTAAACGTAGGTTTACGATATATTGATGTATGGTAAAATGTGTCGTCTACATATCTAAAGTAGACTAACGGTTTCATGGGTCCTTTAGTTTCAACGATGTAATGTATAGGCAAATCGATGGTGTTTCCATGGGGTCAGTCCTGAGACCAACGTTGGCGAACATTCTTGTGGGTTTCCACGAGAAAGAACTGTGAATATAGGTTTGGATCAACAGATGTTAAAGCAATTTCAAACGAGCTGCGCATGCATAGGGGGTCTCTGTATGTGACTCGCTGTGGCGAGTGTAAAATGCAATAAATTTGGGGCATTTTTGACCCCCCTTTGACCCCTGGGGGCGCGAACCAGACTTTTTCTGAGATCAAGGATGCTCATTTTATATCCAGAACAATTGCCTCTACATTTTGGGCAAGTTTCAGAAAAATTGAATGGATGGATCAAATGTTATGGGAGAAAAGGGTCATTCTTTGCTATTTATGGGGGCTTTTGACCCCCTGGGGACGCGAACCAGATTTTTTCCAAGGTCAGCGATACTTATTTTCTATTAGGAACAATTGCCTCCACATTTGGGCAAAGTTTCAGAGAAATTGAATGGATGGATGAAAAGTTATAGGGCAAAAATGTCATTTTTTGCCATTTCGGAGCTTTTTGACCCCTTGGGGGGCTAACCAGATTTTTTTTTTTAAATCGGAGAATGTCACTTTCTAACCTGACTAAAGTTACAACTTCATACAAAATTTCAGAGAAATTCAATGGATTGTTGCGGAGAAAAATCCGGACGGACGGAAATGCCTCAAAACATAGGTCCCCCGATTTTATAAATCGGGGGACCAATAATGATTAGGGTAGTTAAGAGTTCAGCTCTTGGGTGGTTGGGTTTGTGCTGATCAAAGGGGAATAATTAAGTATAGTTAATTAAAGCATGGACAGATATAATTAGTCATCAGTACCTGCATCATGTTTTATTTTAATAAAGGGCCTGGGGTGTGGGAACAGAAAGTTGTTAAAAATATTAATAAATTTTAATATATTAATATTTAGATTAATTTATTTTATTTATTTATTTTTTTAATTCAATTTTTAGGTTTGAGTGTTGCTATTATTAATATAGGTTCTGATTAACAGATGTTGAAGCAAAGCCAAAGGAAGATTAAATGGGTAATTAGGTTAGTTAAGAGATCCGGTCTGAGATGGCTGGAGTTAGTGGTGGACAAAGGGGGATAATTAAGTAAAGTTAATTAAAGCATGGACAGAATTAGGGAGGGATATGGAGAAAATAAGAGACTGGGGCTTACGGGTAAGCCAGGAAAGTGGAGAGGCGAGATATAGCGAGTTATAATAATATAGCGAGTTATAATAATATAGCGAGTTCTAATAATATAGTGAATTATAATAATATAGTGAGTTATAATAATATAGTGAATTATAATAATATAGCGAGTTATAATAATATAGTGAATTATAATAATATAGCGAGTTATAATAATATAGCGAGTTATAATAATATAGCGAGTTATAATAATATAGTGAGTTATAATAATATAGTGAGTTATAATAATATAGTGAGTTATAATAATATAGCGAATTATAATAATATAGTGAGTTATAATAATATAGTGAGTTATAATAATATAGCGAGTTATAATAATATAGTGAGTTATAATAATATAGTGAGTTATAATAATATAGTGAGTTATAATAATATAGTGAGTTATAATAATATAGCGAGTTATACTAATATCGTGAGTTATAATAATATAGTGAGTTATAATAATATAGTGAGTTATAATAATATAGCGAGTTATAATAATATAGCGAGTTATAATAATATAGCGAGTTATAATAATATAGCGAGTTATACTAATATCGTGAGTTATAATAATATAGCGAGTTATAATAATATAGTGAGTTATAATAATATAGTGAGTTATAATAATATAGCGAGTTATACTAATATCGTGAGTTATAATAATATAGTGAGTTATAATAATATAGTGAGTTATAATAATATAGCGAGTTATAATAATATAGCGAGTTATAATAATATAGCGAGTTATAATAATATAGCGAGTTATAATAATATAGTGAGTTATAATAATATAGCGAGTTATAATAATATAGCGAGTTATAATAATATAGTGAGTTATAATAATATAGTGAGTTATAATAATATAGCGAGTTATAATAATATAGCGAGTTATAATAATATAGTGAGTTATAATAATATAGCGAGTTATAATAATATAGCGAGTTATAATAATATAGTGAGTTATAATAATATAGTGAGTTATAATAATATAGCAGGTTATAATAATATAGCAGGTTATAATAATATAGCGAGTTATAATAATATAGTGAGTTATAATAATATAGTGAGTTATAATAATATAGCGAGTTATAATAATATAGCGAGTTATAATAATATAGTGAGTTATAATAATATAGTGAGTTATAATAATATAGTGAGTTATAATAATATAGCGAGTTATAATAATATAGCGAGTTATAATAATATAGTGAGTTATAATAATATAGCAGGTTATAATAATATAGTGAGTTATAATAATATAGTGAGTTATAATAATATAGTGAGTTATAATAATATAGTGAGTTATAATAATATAGTGAGTTATAATAATATAGCAGGTTATAATAATATAGCGAGTTATAATAATATAGTGAGTTATAATAATATAGTGAGTTATAATAATATAGTGAGTTATAATAATATAGTGAGTTATAATAATATAGTGAGCTATAATAATATAGTGAGTTATAATAATATAGCGAGTTATAATAATATAGCGAGTTATAATAATATAGTGAGTTATAATAATATAGCGAGTTATAATAATATAGCGAGTTATAATAATATAGTGAGTTATAATAATATAGCGAGTTATAATAATATAGTGAGTTATAATAATAAAGTGAGTTATAATAATATAGCGAGTTATAATAATATAGCGAGTTATAATAATATAGTGAGTTATAATAATATAGCGAGTTATAATAATATAGCGAGTTATAATAATATAGTGAGTTATAATAATATAGCGAGTTATAATAATATAGTGAGTTATAATAATATAGCGAGTTATAATAATATAGTGAGTTATAATAATATAGCGAGTTATAATAATATAGTGAGTTATAATAATATAGTGAGTTATAATAATATAGTGAGTTATAATAATATAGTGAGTTATAATAATATAGCGAGTTATACTAATATCGTGAGTTATAATAATATAGTGAGTTATAATAATATAGTGAGTTATAATAATATAGCGAGTTATAATAATATAGCGAGTTATAATAATATAGCGAGTTATAATAATATAGCGAGTTATAATAATATAGTGAGTTATAATAATATAGCGAGTTATAATAATATAGCGAGTTATAATAATATAGTGAGTTATAATAATATAGTGAGTTATAATAATATAGCGAGTTATAATAATATAGCGAGTTATAATAATATAGTGAGTTATAATAATATAGTGAGTTATAATAATATAGCGAGTTATAATAATATAGCGAGTTATAATAATATAGTGAGTTATAATAATATAGCGAGTTATAATAATATAGTGAGCTATAATAATATAGTGAGTTATAATAATATAGCGAGTTATAATAATATAGTGAGTTATAATAATATAGCGAGTTATAATAATATAGTGAGTTATAATAATATAGCGAGTTATAATAATATAGCGAGTTATAATAATATAGCGAGTTATAATAATATAGTGAGTTATAATAATATAGTGAGTTATAATAATATAGTGAGTTATAATAATATAGCGAGTTATACTAATATCGTGAGTTATAATAATATAGTGAGTTATAATAATATAGTGAGTTATAATAATATAGCGAGTTATAATAATATAGTGAGTTATAATAATATAGCAGGTTATAATAATATAGTGAGCTATAATAATATAGTGAGTTATAATAATATAGTGAGTTATAATAATATAGTGAGTTATAATAATATAGCGAGTTATAATAATATAGTGAGTTATAATAATATAGTGAGTTATAATAATATAGTGAGTTATAATAATATAGTGAGTTATAATAATATAGTGAGTTATAATAATATAGTGAGTTATAATAATATAGTGAGTTATAATAATATAGCGAGTTATAATAATATAGCGAGTTATAATAATATAGCGAGTTATAATAATATAGTGAGTTATAATAATATAGCGAGTTATAATAATATAGCGAGTTATAATAATATAGTGAGTTATAATAATATAGTGAGTTATAATAATATAGCGAGTTATAATAATATAGCGAGTTATAATAATATAGTGAGTTATAATAATATAGTGAGTTATAATAATATAGCGAGTTATAATAATATAGCGAGTTATAATAATATAGTGAGTTATAATAATATAGCGAGTTATAATAATATAGTGAGCTATAATAATATAGTGAGTTATAATAATATAGCGAGTTATAATAATATAGTGAGTTATAATAATATAGCGAGTTATAATAATATAGTGAGTTATAATAATATAGCGAGTTATAATAATATAGTGAGTTATAATAATATAGTGAGTTATAATAATATAGTGAGCTATAATAATATAGTGAGTTATAATAATATAGTGAGTTATAATAATATAGTGAGTTATAATAATATAGCGAGTTATAATAATATAGTGAGTTATAATAATATAGTGAGTTATAATAATATAGTGAGTTATAATAATATAGTGAGTTATAATAATATAGCGAGTTATACTAATATCGTGAGTTATAATAATATAGTGAGTTATAATAATATAGTGAGTTATAATAATATAGCGAGTTATAATAATATAGTGAGTTATAATAATATAGCAGGTTATAATAATATAGTGAGCTATAATAATATAGTGAGTTATAATAATATAGTGAGTTATAATAATATAGTGAGTTATAATAATATAGCGAGTTATAATAATATAGTGAGTTATAATAATATAGTGAGTTATAATAATATAGTGAGTTATAATAATATAGTGAGTTATAATAATATAGTGAGTTATAATAATATAGCGAGTTATAATAATATAGTGAGTTATAATAATATAGCGAGTTATAATAATATAGCGAGTTATAATAATATAGTGAGTTATAATAATATAGTGAGTTATAATAATATAGCGAGTTATAATAATATAGTGAGTTATAATAATATAGTGAGTTATAATAATATAGCGAGTTATACTAATATCGTGAGTTATAATAATATAGCGAGTTATAATAATATAGCGAGTTATAATAATATAGCGAGTTATAATAATATAGCGAGTTATAATAATATAGTGAGTTATAATAATATAGCGAGTTATAATAATATAGCGAGTTATAATAATATAGTGAGTTATAATAATATAGTGAGTTATAATAATATAGCGAGTTATAATAATATAGTGAGTTATAATAATATAGCGAGTTATAATAATATAGCGAGTTATAATAATATAGTGAGTTATAATAATATAGCAGGTTATAATAATATAGTGAGCTATAATAATATAGTGAGTTATAATAATATAGCGAGTTATAATAATATAGTGAGTTATAATAATATAGTGAGTTATAATAATATAGTGAGTTATAATAATATAGTGAGTTATAATAATATAGCGAGTTATAATAATATAGCGAGTTATAATAATATAGTGAGTTATAATAATATAGTGAGTTATAATAATATAGTGAGTTATAATAATATAGCGAGTTATAATAATATAGTGAGTTATAATAATATAGTGAGTTATAATAATATAGTGAGTTATAATAATATAGTGAGTTATAATAATATAGTGAGTTATAATAATATAGTGAGTTATAATAATATAGCGAGTTATAATAATATAGTGAGTTATAATAATATAGCGAGTTATAATAATATAGCGAGTTATAATAATATAGTGAGTTATAATAATATAGCGAGTTATAATAATATAGCGAGTTATAATAATATAGTGAGTTATAATAATATAGCGAGTTATAATAATATAGTGAGTTATAATAATATAGCGAGTTATAATAATATAGCGAGTTATAATAATATAGCGAGTTATAATAATATAGTGAGTTATAATAATATAGCGAGTTATAATAATATAGTGAGTTATAATAATATAGCGAGTTATAATAATATAGTGAGTTATAATAATATAGCGAGTTATAATAATATAGCGAGTTATAATAATAAGCAATTAGAATGCCATACAATGCATTTTAGTTTTATTAACTTTATTTTTTTTCAATTTAATTTTCGAAGATATACTTCATCATCAGAATTAAAACTAAAATGCATTGTATGGCATTCTAATTGCTTATTATTATTTTTAATAATTTATATTACCATGCTTTCTAACCAAGGACAACATTTCTTATTACAATTTGCACCGCCATGTGCCGTCCAAAAAAGACTCTCATCGATATTTGTTCATCAACACCGAACCAAAAAAACAAGATGAGGACTAAAAAAAAAAAAAGGTATTTTTATATATCTTTATTTTGAAATTCAGAAATTCTGATGATGAAGTATATTTATTTACTCCTCTGCCGGAGTTAGGCACAAGGCCAGTTTTATCTTACTCCCACCAGTAAGATGTGACCACAGCTTGGGTCGAGTTAGTGGGGTTAAAAGCCAGCGCTCGAGAGGTGAGCACTCTGGCCATTTAAAAATTGCCTGGGCAGCCCCGTCGGCATTCCCCGGTAGGGGCGCCTCAAGCAGTAAGCAATAAACTTACTCCTCCCCAAAGAGGGGAGGCGAAGCCTGGGAGGGTGGACCTCCTAGAACTGCACAGGACAGGGTGCAGTATCCATCGGAACAGATACTACACTTACTTCCTAGCGTGTGCCAGGTAAGTATATCTTCGAAAATTAAATTGAATAAAAAAAGTTAATAAAACTAAAATGCATTGTATGGCGTTCTAATTGCTTATTATTATTTTTAATAATTAATATTACCATGTAAACAATGCTTTCTAACCAAGGACAACATTTCTTATTATATATATATATATATATATATATATATATATATATATATAGAGAGAGAGAGAGAGAGAGAGAGAGAGAGAGAGAAAGAGAGAGAGAGAGAGAGAGTAAGTAAGATAATACTTTAAAGATATAAATAATATCTTTAGCCAGTAGACTATTAGGATAAAAACAAAGCTCAATATAATGTATAGAGCAATAATATTAATTGAATGACGAAATGAAATGAGAAATAAATCAGATTTTATCAAAGTTCAAAAACAAGTGGTGATACTGCGTCCTTAACTCATGAGTTTTCAAAGAAAATCTTCTCCTCAGAGGACTATTACCGCAATGACCTTACTGCGGGTAATAAAAATTAAGCTTTGAAAATATATAAAAATATATAAAAATATATTTTTAAAATACATTAAGATACAAATAAAACATCAAATATATCCGCCAAAAACACACTGTTTTGTTAAACTTATTTACTTTGAAAACTCATGAGTTAAGCACGTAGTATCACTCCTTGTTTTGGAACTTTAATAAAATCTGATTAATTTCTAATTTTATTATGTCATTAAATTATATATATATATATATATATATATATATATATATATATATATATGTATATATATATATATATATGTATATATATATATATATATATGTATATATATATATATATATGTATATATATATATATATATATGTATATATATATATGTATATATATATATATATATATGTATATATATATATATATATATGTATATATATATATGTATATATATATATATATATATATGTATATATATATATATATATATGTATATATATATATGTGTGTATATATATATATATATGTATATATGTGTATATATATATATATATATGTATATATGTATATATATATATGTATATATGTATATATGTATATATATATATGTATATATGTGTATATATATATATATATGTATATATGTATATATGTATATATATATATATATATATGTATATATATATATATATATGTATATATGTATATATGTATATATATATATGTATATATGTATATATATATATGTATATATGTGTATATATATATATATATGTATATATGTATATATATATATATATATATATGTATATATGTATATATGTATATATATATATATATATATATATATATATATATATATATATATATATATATAGTAGAGAATGGTAGTTTGCTTATTTTCTGATTCTCCATTAGCACGAACGCAAGGAGGGCAGGGGAGATAAGTCAGTAAAATGCATTCTTGCTGTGGAGAATCGGAAATATACGATAAAACTGATTTATATTTTGAATTAAAATTCTACTCGATTATTTTCCTTAATTTTTGGTGTAGATACCTACTTTTGCCTGATACGTAAGTGTATCAAAGAGTTTTGCCGTTTATATCTTCTGAACTGCCGTATTTCAGCTGTACATGTCTGCCTACGAGCACCGATTCTTTTGTTAGAAAACAAATCACTTTCGCTTTCATTACATCTCCATTCTTCTCATTACCTTTTTTTAATGTTCAATTGTATTTTTATATGTTCTCATGATGTTCAAATGTAAATATATATATATACGATTTGTATAAATTCTCTCTCTCTCTCTCTTTCTCTCTCTCTCTATCTTTCTCTCTCTCTCTTTCTCTCTCTCTTACTTTCTCTCTCTCTCTTTCTCTCTCTCTCCCTCCCTCGCAATCGCATAAAATAAAACAAGATTCGTAAGTGGAATGCTCGGCACAGTTGCGGCTGCAAGGGAAATAACTCTCATTGACTAATCAATTCAGTTTTTCAGAAGAAAATTTAAGACGCTAAAACCAACGAAAATGTGAGAAAATTGAATTGTTATTAAAGAAATTGCAACGACTTAAAAAATATTCATAGCAGTTTCAGTAATAACAATTCCAATTCCTTAGTCAAAGAGAGTTATTTCCCTTGCATTAGTGCTTTAAAGCTGCAATAGCGCCGCTGCTACATAAATGTGTTTATTTTTCAATTTATTTTTCGTGTTAAAATTAAAGTTGTCTTCCGTGCGACACACCTTAGGCTGATGTAATTCGGCACTGCATGTTGTCTTCATCGACGTATTGAGTCAATCTCTTTCAAGGGAAGTAACTCTGTTCAAAAGAGATAAGATTGTATTACTTCCCTTGGATTATTTTTGAAATTCAAGAGAAATAATATGTAGAGAATAGAATCTGTTTCCTATAAACAATTTAAATTTGATATTTTAAATGTAACTCGTCAACATAGTGAAATTGAATGTTTGTGTTTGCTAAATTCTCTTGAATTATTTCTATATTAAATAATTATCAGAAAACGTCACTTTTCTCTGTGTATGTGTGTGTGTTTCTCGTGTTTACGTGACTTACGCCTTGTTTATCTTGTATTTACTATTCATCGATTTGTTCCTATTTAGTTGGCTTCCCACGACGACAAAGTTAGGCACAAGGTCGGTTTTTAATGTGGGGAAAACTCAGCTTCCCAAAAAAAGGACACTCTGGATTGGAAGAAAAACAAAAATTAAAATTGCCTCAGTCTAGAAGGATTTCTTCTTCACTGATTGAGAAAAGAAAAAGTGAAGTGTAGTGTCAGGACAGATACATCACTTTGTTCCTAGACAAAAGGCCAATCGATTTGTTAGTGAAATGAAAAGTGCAATAGCATAAATGTTGTTGTTATTGCTGTTGGGTTTTACGGCAAATAATGGGCATAAAATCCATTGAATATGTGGCAGATCAATAGATCGATGAGACGAACGGACATTGAAGGAAAGTGCTAGCCTGCTTAGTTACCCCTTTTCTTTTTAGGTTCGTTCGGCTTACTCTCTCCTCTTCTTTCCTCTTCTTCCTCTCTTTTTCATTTCTTTCTTTCTTCTTGGAGAGAGAATCACCTTGCGGTCAATTGCTCGTAAAAATAAGTAATTACAGATGGGGCCAAAGTGTGAACTCAAAGGAAAGTGTCCACACATGTTTTTAACAAGTAGGTGCGAAATAATCTTTTATAAAACCAGTGAATCATCGAAAAAGGATTACTGTTCCTGGCGACACCGAATCACTCGCCCTGCTCTCATGAAGACAGCAGCAACAACAAAAAACAACCGACTTGAAGTTCGAACCCCCAGCATCCACGTTTAAGTACGCCTGCTGTCTTCCCACAATAACAGCTTACCCCAAGTAGACAAACTCACGCATACTGAACTTTAAAGACGAATTTAACGCTCGTGTCGTTTTCAAACATTTTTCTAAACTTCACAAACTTTATCGTTATATTTTACATCTTTGTAAAATTGTTTCTACATAAAAGTTTTATTTTTTTACTTTCCCGTTTCTCCTTTTTATTAATATTCTATTGTTACAAGTTAGCACTCGCTAACTGGTGATCCTAGCCACTCATATATGTTGTTATCAAATCGGTCTCAATTAAGCATGACATTATAAAGGATGAATGGTAGTTGCCAAAAGATGCTTTACATCAAAGGATGAGTGACAGTTGCCTAATTAGCATGACGTCATAAATGATGAATGGTAGTTGCCAAATTAGCATGACGTCATAAAAGATGAATAGAAGTTGCCAAAAGCAGCTTCACGTCAAAAGATGAATGCCAGTTGCCAAGTTAGCATGACGTCATAAAGGATGAATGGCAGTTGCCAAAAGCAGCATGACGTCAAAGGATAAATGGCAGTTGCCAAGTTGTCAAATTAGCATGACGTAAAAAAAGAATGAATGGCAGTTGCCAAAAGCAGCTTGACTTCATAAACGATGAATGGCAGTTGCCAAAAGCAGCTTAACGTCAAAGGATGAATGGTAGTTGCCAAAAGCAGCTTGACTTCATAAACGATGAATGGCAGTTGCCAAAAGCAGCTTAACGTCAAAGGATGAATGGCAGTTGCCAAATGAGCATGACATCATAAAAGATGAATGCGAGTTGCCAAAAGCAGCATGACGTCAAAGGAGAAATGGCAGTTGCCAAATTAGCATGACGTAATATAGAATGAAGGGCAGTAGCAAAAAACTGCTAGACGTCAAAAGATGAATGACAGTTGCCAAATTAGCATGACGTCATAAAGGATGAATGGCAGTTGCCAAAAGTGGCTTGACATCAAAAGATGAATGGCAGTTGCCAAATTACCATGACGTCATAAAGGATGAATGGAAGTAGCCAAAAGCAGCTTTACATAAAAGGATGAATGGCAGTTGCCAAATTAGCATGACGTTATAAAGGATGAATGGCAGTTGCCAAAAGTGGCTTGACATCAAAGGATGAATGGCAGTTGCCAAATTAGCATGACGTCGTAAAGAATGAATGGCAGTTGCCAAAATTAGATTGACACCAAAGGATGAATGGCAATTGCCAAATTTGCACGACGTTATAAAAGAGGAATGGCCGTTGTCAAAAGCAGCCTGACGTAAAAAGATGAATGGCAGTTGCCAAATTAGCATGACGTCATAAAAGATAATTGGCAGTTGCCAAAAGAAGCATGACGTCAAAGGATAAATAGATGTTGCCAAGTTGTCAAATTAGCATGATGTAAAATAAGATGAATGGCAGTTGCGAAAAACAGCTTGACGTCAAAGGATGAATGCCAGTTGCCTAATAAGCATGACGTAATAAATGATGAATGGCAGTTGCCAATAGCAGCTTGACGTCAAAGGATGAATGGCAGTTGCCAAATTCGCATGACGTCATGAAGGATGAATTGAAGTTGTCAAAAGCAGCATGCCGTCAAAGGATAAATTGCAGTTACCAAATCAGCATTACGTTTTAAAGGATGAATGGCAGTTGCCAAAAGAAGATTGACACGAAATGATGAATGGCAGTTGCCAAATTAGCATGACGTTATAATGGATGAATGGCATTTGCCAAACGCAGCTTGACATCAAAGGATGAATGGCAGTTGCCAAATTAACATGACGTCATAAAAGATTAATGGCAGTTGCCAAAGATAGATGGCAGTTGTCAAAAGCAGCTTGACGTCAAAAGATGAATGGCAAAATTGCAAAATTAGCATGACGTCATATAGGATGAATGGCAGTTGCCAAAAGTGGCTTGACATCAAAAGATGAATGGCAGGTGCCAAATTAGCATGACGTTATAAAGGATGAATGGCAGTTGCCAAATTAGCTTGACGCCATAAAACATGAATGGCAGTTGCCAAAAGCAGCTTGACATCAAAGGATGAATGGCAGTTGCCAAATTAGCATGACGTCATAAAAGATTAATCGCAGTTGCCAAAGATGAATGGCAATTGCCAAAAGCAGCATGACGTAAAAGGAGAAGTGGCAGTTGCCAAAAGCAGCTTGACATCAAAGGATGAATGGCAGTTGCAAAATTAGAACGACGTCATAAAGGATGAATGTAAGTGGCCAAACGCAGCTTGACGTAAAAGGAGAAGTGGCAGTTGCTAAATTAGCATGACGTAATAAAGGATGAAGGGCAGTTGCCAAAAACTGCTCGACGTCAAAGGATGAATGGCAGTTGCCAAATTAGCATGACATCATAAAAGATGAATGACAGTTGTTAAATTAGCATGACGTTATGAAGGCTGAATGGAAGTTGCCAAAAGCAGCTTGATGTCAAAGGATGAATTGCATATGCCAAATTAGCATGACGTTATAAAGGATAAATGGCAGTTGCCAAAAGTAGATTTACACCAAAGGATGAATGGCAGTTGCTAAATTAGCATGATGTCATAAAATATGAATGGCAGTTTCCAAAAGCAGCTTGACATCAAAACATGAATTGCAGTTGCCAAATTAGCATTACGTCATAAAAGATTAATGGCAGTTTCCAACGATGAATGGCAATTGCAAAAAGCAGCTTGACATCAAAGGACGAATGGCAGTTGCCAAATTAGCACGACGTCATAAAGGATTAATGGAAGTTGCCAAAAGCAGCTTGAGGTCAAAGGATGAATGGCAGTTGCCAAATAAGCATGACGTCATAAAGAATGAATGGCAGTTGCCAAAATTAGAATGACACCAAAGGATGAATGTCAGTTGCCAAATTAGCATGACGTCATAAAAGATTAATGGCAGTTGCCAAAGATAGATAGCAGTTGTCAAAAGCAGCTTGACGTCAAAAGATGAATGGCAGTTGCAAAATTAGCATGACGTCATATAGGATGAATGGCAGTTGCCAAAAGTGGCTTGACATCAAACGATGAATGGCAGTTGCCAAATTAGCATGACGTTATAAAGGATGAATGGCAGTTGCCAAATTAGCATGACGCCATAAATGATGAATAGCAGTTGACAAAGGTGAATAGATATTGGCAAAAGCAGCTTGACATCAAAACATGAATGGCAGTTTCCAAATTAGCATGACGTCATAAAACATGAATGGCAGTTGCCAAAAGCAGCTTGACATCAAAGGATGAATGGCAGTTGCCAAATTAGCATGACGTCATAAAAGATTAATGGCAGTTGCCAAAGATGAATGGCAATTGCCAAAAGCAGCATGACGTAAAAGAAGTGGCAGTTGCCAAAAGCAGCTTGACATCAAACGATGAATGGCAGTTGCAAAATTAGAACGACGTCATAAAGGATGAATGTAAGTGGCCAAACGCAGCTTGACATCAAAGGATGAATGGCAGTTGCCAAAAGTAGCTTGACTTCATAAAAGATTAATGGCAGTTGCCAAAGATGAATGGCAGTTGTCAAAAGCAGATTGACGCCAAAAGATGAATGGCAGTTACCAAATTAGCATGACGTAATAAAGGATGAATGGAAGTTGCCCAAAGAAACTTGACGTCAAAGGATGAATGGCAGTTGTCAAATTAGCATGACATCATAAAAGATGAATGCCAGTTGCCAAAAGCAGCATGACGTAAAAGGAGAAGTGGCAGTTGCCAAATTAGCATGACGTAATAAAAGATGAAGGGCAGTTGCCAAAAACTGCTCGACGTCAAAGGATGAATTGCATTTGCCAAATTAGCATGACGTTATAAAGGATAAATGGCAGTTGCCAAAAGTAGATTGATACCAAAGGATGAATGGCAGTTGCTAAATTAGCATGATGTCATAAAATATGAATGGCAGTTTCCAAAAGCAGCTTGACATCAAAACATGAATTGCAGTTGCCAAATTAGCATTACGTCATAAAAGATTAATGGCAGTTTCCAACGATGAATGGCAATTGCCAAAAGCAGCTTGACATCAAAGGATGAATGGCAGTTGCCAAATTAGCACGACGTCATAAAGGATTAATGGAAGTTGCCAAAATCAGCTTTACATCGAAGGATGAATGGCAGTTGCCAAATTAGCATGACGTCATAAAGGATGAATGGCAGTTGCCAAAACAAGCTTGAGGTCAAAGGATGAATGGCAGTTGCCAAATAAGCATGACGTCATAAAGAATGAATGGCAGTTGCCAAAATTAGATTGACACCAAAGGATGAATGGCAGTTGCAAAATTAGCATGACGTCATAAAAGATTAATGGCAGTTGCCAAAGATAGATACCAGTTGTCAAAAGCAGCTTGACGTCAAAAGATGAATGGCAGTTGCAAAATTAGCATGACGTCATATAGGATGAATGGCAGTTGCCAAAAGTGGCTTGACATCAAAAGATGAATGGCAGTTGCCAAATTAGCATGACGTTATAAAGGATGAATGGCAGTTGCCAAATTAGCATGACGCCATAAATGATGAATAGCAGTTGACAAAGGTGAATAGATATTGGCAAAAGCAGCTTGACATCAAAACATGAATGGCAGTTTCCAAATTAGCATGACGTCATAAATGATGAATGGAAGTTGCCAAAAGCAGCTTGACATCGAAGGATGAATGGCAGTTGCTAAATTAGCATGACTTCATAAAACATGAATGGCAGTTGCCAAATTAGCATGACATCATAAAACATGAATGGCAGTTGCCAAAAGCAGCTTGACATCAAAAGATGAATGGCAGTTGCCAAAAGCAGCTTGACATCAAAGGATGAATGGCAGTTGCCAAATTAGAACGACGTCATAAAGGATGAATGTAAGTTGCCAAACGCAGCTTGACATCAAAGGATGAATGGCAGTTGCCAAAAGTAGCTTGACGTCATAAAAGATTAATGGCAGTTGCCAAAAATGAATGGCAGTTGTCAAAAGCAGCTTCACGCCAAAAGATGAATGGCAGTTACCAAATTAGCATGACGTCATAAAGGATGAATGGAAGTTTCCCAAAGAAACTTGACGTCAAAGAATGAATGGCAGTTGTCAAATTAGCATGTCATCATAAAAGATGAATGGCAGTTGCCAAAAGCAGCTTAACGTCAAAGGATGAATAGCAGTTGCCAAATGAGCATGACATCATAAAAGATGAATGCGAGTTGCCAAAAGCAGCATGACGTCAAAGGAGAAATGGCAGTTGCCAAATTAGCATGACGTCATAAAGGATGAATTGCAGTTGCCAAAAGCAGCTTGACATCAACAGATGAATGGGAATTGCCAAATTAGTACAACGTCATAAAGGATGAATGGCAGTTGCACAAAATTAGATTGACACCAAAGGATGAATGGCAATTGCCAAATTTGCACGACTTTATAAAAGAGGAATGGCCGTTGCCAAAAGCAGCTTGGCATAAAAAGATGAATGGCAGTTGCCAAATTAGCATGACGTCATAAAAGATGATTGGCAGTTGCCAAAAGCAGCATGACGTCAAAGGATAAATAGGTGTTGCCAAGTTGTCAAATTAGCATGATGTAAAAAAAGATGAATGGCAGTTGCGAAAAACAACTTGACGTCAAAAGATGAATGCCAGTTGCCTAATAAGCATGACGTAATAAATGATGAATGGCAGTTGCCAAATTCGCATGACGTCATGAAGGATGAATTGAAGTTGTCAAAAGCAGCATGCCGTCAAAGTATAAATTGCAGTTACCAAATCAGCATTACTTTTAAAGGATGAATGGCAGTTGCCAAAAGTAGATTGACACGAAAAGATGAATGGCAGTTGCCAAATTAGCATGACGTTATAATGGATGAATGGCATTTGCCAAACGCAGCTTTACATCCAAGGATGAATGGCAGTTGCCAAATTAGCATGACGTCATAAAAGATTAATGGCAGTTGCCAAAGATAGATGGCAGTTGTCAAAAGCAGCTTGATGTCAAAAGATGAATGGCAAAATTGCACAATTAGCATGATGTCATATAGGATGAATGGCAGTTGCCAAAAGTGGCTTGACATCAAAAGATGAATGGCAGTTGCCAAATTAGCATGACGTTATAAAGGATGAATGGCAGTTGCCAAATTAGCATGACGCCATAAATGATGAATGGCAGTTGACAAAGGTGATAAGATATTGGCAAAAGCAGCTTGACATCAAAACATGAATGGCAGTTTCACAATTAGCATGACGTCATAAAACATGAATGGCAGTTGCCAAAGATGAATGGCAATTGCCAAAAGCAGCATGATGTTAAAGGAGAAGTGGCAGTTGCCAAAAGCAGCTTGACATCAAAGGATGAATAGCAGTTGCAAAATTAGAACGTCATAAAGGATGAATGTAAGTTGCCAAACGCAGCTTGACATCAAAGGATGAATGGCAGTTGCCAAAAGTAGATTGACGTCATAAAAGATTAATGGCAGTTGCCAATAATGAATGGCAGTTGTCAAAAGCAGCTAGACGCCAAAAGATGAATAGCAGTTACTAAATTAGCATGACGTCATAAAGGATGAATGGAAGTTGCCCAAAGAAACTTGACGTCAAAGGATGAATGGCAGTTGTCAAATTAGCATGACATCATAAAAGATGAATGCCAGTTGCCTAAAGCAGCATTACGTAAAAGGATGAATTGCATTTGCCAAATTAGCATGACGTTATAAAGGATAAATGGCAGTTGCCAAAAGTAGATTGACACCAAAGGATGAATGGCAGTTGCTAAATTAGCATGACGTAATAAAGGATGAAGGGCAGTTGCCAAAAACTGCTCGACGTCAAAAGAAGGAATGGCAGTTGCTAAATTAGCATGACATCATAAAAGATGAATGCCAGTTGCCAAAAGCAGCATGACGTAATAGAAGTAATGACAGTTGCTAAATTAGCATGACGTTATGAAAGTTGAATGGAAGTTGCCAAAAGCAGCTTGACTTCAAAGGATGAATTGCATTTGCCAAATTAGCATGCCGTTATAAAGGATAAATGGCAGTTGCCAAAAGTAGATTGACACCAAAGGATGAATAGCAGTTGCTAAATTAGCATGACGTCATAAAATATGAATGGCAGTTGCCAAAAGCAGCTTGACATCAAAACATGAATTGCAGTTGCCAAATTAGCATTACGTCATAAAAGATTAATGGCAGTTTCCAAAGATGAATGGCAATTGCCAAAAGCAGCTTGACATCAAAGGATGAATGGCAGTTGCCAAATGAGCACGACGTCATAAAGGATTAATGGAAGTTGCCAAAAGCAGCTTTACATCGAAGGATGAATGGCAGTTGCCAAATTAGCATGACGTCATAAAGGATGAATGGCAGTTGCCAAAACAAGCTTGAGGTCAAAGGATGAATGGCAGTTGCAAAATAAGCATGACGTCATAAAGAATGAATGGCAGTTGCCAAAATTAGATTGACACCAAAGGATGAATGGAAGTTGCCAAATTAGCATGACGTCATAAAAGATTAATGGCAGTTGCCAAAGATAGATAGCAGTGGTCAGAAGCAGCTTGACGTCAAAAGATGAATGGCAGTTGCAAAATTAGCATGACGTCATATAGGATGAATGGCAGTTGCCAAAAGTGGCTTGACATCAAAAGATGAATGGAAGTTGCCAAATTAGCATGACGCCATAAATGATGAATGGCAGTTGACAAAGGTGAATAGATATTGGCAAAAGCAGCTTGACATCAAAACATGAATGGCAGTTTCCAAATTAGCATGACGTCATGAATGATGAATGGAAGTTGCCAAAAGCAGCTTGACATCGAAGGATGAATGGCAGTTGCCAATTAGCATGACGTCATAAAGGATAGATAGCAGTTGCCAAATTAGCATGACGTCATAAAACATGAATGGAAGTTGCCAAAAGCAGCTTGACATCAAAAGATGAATCGCAGTTGCCAAATTAGCATGACGTCATAAAAGATTAATGGCAATTGCCAAAGATGAATGGCAATTGCCAAAAGCAGCTTGACATCAAAGGATAAATGGTAGTTGCCAAATTAGAACGACGTCATAAAGGATGAATGTAAGTTGCCAAACGCAGCTTGACATCAAAGGATGAATGGCAGTTGCCAAAAGTAGCTTGACGTCATAAAAGATTAATGGCAGTTGCCAAAAATGAATGGCAGTTGTCAAAAGCACCTTGACGCCAAAAGATGAATGGCAGTTACCAAATTAGCATGACGTCATAAAGGATGAATGGAAGTTGCCCAAAGAAACTTGACGTCAAAGGATGAATGGCAGTTGTCAAATTAGCATGTCATCATAAAAGATGAATGGCAGTTGCCAAAAGCAGCTTAATGTTAAAAGATTGAATGGCAGTTGTCAAATGAGCATGACATCATAAAAGATGAATGCGAGTTGCCAAAAGCAGCATGACGTAAAAGGAGCAATGGCAGTTGCCAAATTAGCATGACATCATAAAAGATGAATGCCAGTTGCCAAAAGCAGCATGACGTAATAGAAGAAATGACAGTTGCCAAATTAGCATGACGTTAAGAAGGCTGAATGGAAGTTGCCAAAAGCAGCTTGACGTCAAAGGATGATTGCATTTGCCAAATTAGCATGACGTTATAAAGGATAAATGGCAGTTGCCAAAAGTAGATTGACACCAAAGGATGAATGGCAGTTGCTACATTAGCATGATGTCATAAAATATGAATGGCAGTTGCCAAAAGCAGCTTGACATCAAAACATGAATTGCAGTTGCCAAATTAGCATTACGTCATAAAAGATTAATGGCAGTTTCCAAAGATGAATGGCAATTGCCAAAAGCAGCTTGACATCAAAGGATGAATGGCAGTTGCCAAATTAGCACGACGTCATAAAGGATTAATGGACGTTGCCAAAAGCAGCTTTACATCGAAGGATGAATGGCAGTTGCCAAATTAGCATGACGTCATAAAGGATGAATGGCAGCTGTCAAAAGCAGCATGACGCCAAACGATTATTCGCAGTTGCCAAATTAGCATGACGTCATAAAAAAGCAGCATGACGTCAAAGGATAAATGGCAGTTGCCAAGTTGCCAAATTAGCAAGACGTAAAAAAGGGTGAATGGCAGTTGCCAAAAATAGCTTGACGTCAAAAGATGAATGGGAGTTTCCAAATTAGCACAACGTCATAAAGGATGAATGGAAGTTGCCAAAAGCAGCTTGACTTCATAAACGATGAATGTCAGTTGCCAAAAGCAGCTTTACTTCATAAACGATGAATGGCAGCTGCCAAAAGTAGCTTAATGTCAAAGGATGAATGGCAGTTGCAAAATTAGCATGACATCATAAAAGATGAATGCCAGTTGCCAAAAGCAGCATGACGTCAAAGGAGAAATGGCAGTTGCCAAATTAGCATGACGTAATAAAGGAGGATAGGGCAGTTGCCAAAAACTGCTCGACGTCAAAGGATGAATGGCAGTGGCCAAATTAGCATGACGTCATAAAGGATGAATGACAGTTGCCAAAAGTGGCTTGACATCAAAAGATGAATGGCAGTTGCCAAATTAGCATGACGCTGTAAAGGATGAATGGAAGTTGCCAAAAGCAGCTTGTCGTCAAAGGATGAATGGCAGTTGCCAAATTAGCATGATGTCATAAAGGATGAATGGCAGTTGCCAAATTAGCATGACTTTATAAAGGTTGAATGGTAGTAGCCAAAAGTAGCTTGACATCAAAGGATGAATGGCAGTTGCCAAATTAGCATGACGCCATAAAGGATGAATGGCAGTTGCCATAAGCAGCTTGTCGTCAAAGGATGAATGGCAGTTGCCAAATTAGCATGATGTCATAAAGGATGAATGGCAGTTGCCAAATATGCATGACGTTATAAAGGTTGAATGGTAGTGGCCAAAAGTAGCTTGACATCAAAGGATGAATGGCAGTTGCCAAATTAGCATGACATCATAAATGATGAATGGCAGTTACCAAAAGCAGCTTGACACCAAAGGATAAATGGCTGTTGCCAAAAACAGCTTTACATCATAAAGGATGAATGGCAGTAGACCTGTATTCTTGTTTAAAATCAACAGCAGCAGTAACTTTTAATTTCTGAATATTCATGAAAATATTTTTGATTTTCCAAATAGGTATTATAACAAATACTGACTCAACGGGTCACGGGAGGTCAAGTTAAGTTTAAACCTTTTTGTATATCTGAATTTTTATAAATAACATTTCTAAAACCGAAAGTCATGAATCACTACCATTGGTCTTACAGACTGGAATAGAGAAAACAAAAAAAGAACATAATCTAGGAAAATAATTCTGGAGTCTTGTTCTGTCTACACATCGCAAATTGCTCTGTGGATATTTCGTCTCTCAGCGTCTTTTTCTTCTTTCCTTCTGGTAGTAAAAATCATGGATAAAAAGAACAACAAAAAGCCATTATTTGCTTTGTGGGTTCAGTTTTCACTTTTCCAAATATTTTGCAGGAACTAGATTAACTGTAATTTCACAATCCACCCCGATTCTAGTTTAGGGGTGTGGACATCGAAAAATATGTCTGGTCACTTTGACGTTGTTAACTCCAAATAGCAGAATTGATCTTGTTTCTCTGTCAGGTACTTCCTCCCACGACGTTATATCCTGCAACCTAGTCTATATACTTCTAATGGAATGTTTCACTACTCTAACCTAATTCTTACTCTAGCCTCGTGTGGAAAACCACCGTTTTCAACATGACCCCTACACTACCGCCTCAAATCTTGCTCCACAGAAGGAAGTGTCGTATAATTGTCTCAACCCTCTCTAACCAACCGCCTTTCTTTCGTCCTCCACATAGCCGGCCTCTGTTTGTGATTATTTTTTAACTCAAGGAAAAAATTAGACATAGACCGTGGTATTTATTGTCCATATTTTCTATATATATTCTTACTTAGAGAGAAATGTCATATAATCGTCTCGGCCTTCCCTAACCAACTGCCTTTCTTTCGTCTTCTATGTAGCCGGCCTCTGTTTATGATTATTTTTTTAACTCAGAAGAAAACATCAGACGTAGACCGTGGTATTTATTGTCCATATTTTATATATAGCCGGAAGAGTATCGAGATTGTTTCAGTTCACACATGTAATGTAACAGCAACACGTGATATGATTTTTTAATTTCCTTTTGGCGCCCAAAAGTAAAAATCACTAGTTTAGAGCCGATGTCTAATTATTTAAGGCCAGGTTTTTTGTCAAACAGTTGAGTTAAAATTGAGCACAGCGTTAAAATTTACATTAAATTTTGCTGCAAGTCTAGTTTGTCGGGGGTATTTATGTTGAGGGTGTAAACATCAGTAAGTTCATCGGAGCACATTCCGTTGAAGTACTTGTACAACAAGCACAGGGATGCAAAATGTCAGTGATGCGACAGGGACTGGTTCTGGTTAGACAGTGTGGGACATATTAGGTTTGAGACTCTTTTTTTGTACGCCGTCCAATAGGTAGAGACAAGCGGTTGGTGCACCAGTCCAGATGTTTCAAGAATACTCTATGCATGGACAATTGGTAGCTTGGACAGGGGTTTCAAGTGTAGTTCGAAAAGTGAGGCTTGCCTTTCTTTACTCTCTAGGGCGGTCGGAAAAGTGGCGATTTGTGGAAGGGAATGTTAATGTAATTTAAAGATGGGTCTCTGTAACTCGACAAAAGAAGCCAGTCTCTGTGGTTAACATTAAAGTCCACAAATACATCGATTTGGGTGCTCAGATGTCCGGAAAGTGCCGTGTCTATACTATTTGAGACACAGTTGAGTAATGTACAATTCTTGGTGCAGGGGGAACGGTAGAGGAAATATAGATGACTAAAGCTGAAGTGATTAATCGGAGACAATGGACCGTACTATAGAAATTCCGCGTTGGGATACATGATTCGATGCCTCCTTTGATCCATTGACTTACCTCCTCCTTTGCGCACTGTTTAGCGGGGTGAAAAACAGTTACCCTCCAAGATGCATCTCTGGTGAGATATGTGAGGGATTCCCAATCAGCATGTTGGTTGTATCTCATTGTTTTAAGTAACAGTGCGTCGGTTCTGGGTCAGAGGTTGATGATGATGTCCACCATTATTAAAAGGTGAATAGCATTCGCAACTGGACGATGGGCATCTCTCACACAAACATTGAACATTGTTTTCAATAATAAGTTGAAAAGTGATGCTTGTCTGCCTTTATGTGTCTAAATGATGCAGTATGTTCGTAAAACACACATTAGGCAGATTTTGAATTTACTAGTTTATGAAAAAAATTATATATATTATTCTTTTCCAAAGATCTTCTTAAATTCAAAAGACAACTGACAAAACTTGTGCATAAAACAAAAAAAGCCAACACAAATGATTTTATAAAATATCAAATTTTATTAACAGGGAATATATATATATATATATATATATATAACAATTCAAGAACACAAAAATCAGAAAACATTTGTTAGGGTAGTGTTTGATATGAAGGATATTTATCTATCTCTGAAAAAAACACAACAGCAATATAAACAAATGAAATAAGATAGCTACACTTTTAGAGCTGATAGGCGACCCAAGAATTATTGTGTTGTCCCGTTCAGTTATTGAGACGGATCCCTGGGCGAGTCGTAGGCCATCTATTCCCCGTTGAAACTCCACGGTGGAACAGTTCAAGTTGATTATTTCAGATTTGTTAGGGTTAACTAACAAACCAATTTGTGCCAGAGCTGGGACGATCCGTTCAATGTTGTCTAACTCTGCTCTCTTGCGGAGGCACGTACATAGAAACAAAAGAAAGTGTTATCTTTTGGAAGGACCCTATTTAGGGTTCCAGTTTCTGGATATGATTTTGGGAGAGCCGACTTTTGAGAGACATTTTTAAAGAAAACTGTTTTAAGTAATATTTAAATGTGCGAGAGACATGCAAAAGTCGATATCTTTTCATATGAAAGTAGAAAGTTCTTTTATCTACTGTCCTTTTATTGCCAGCCTTAGAAGATGAGATCTTGTGGTATCAATCCAGATATCAGATGAGATCTTGTTGGTATCAATCCAGATATCAGATGAGATCTTGTTGGTATCAATCCAGATATCAGATGAGATCTTGTTGTATCAATCCAGATATCAGATGAGATCTTGTTGGTATCAATCCAGATATCAGATGAGATCTTGTTGGTATCAATCCAGATATCACGCAGACAGTGATATCCTATGTTATTCTCCTTGGCGTAAACTTGACAATGCTGTTTAAGTTATTACTTCAAAAACCCCTAATATTTCATTTTTTCGATAGAAAATGTTCTGTTTGGAGGGACAGAGAGAGAATGAGAGAGTTCCTTTCCAATAACAAAGTTTTTCGAAGTTTAGTTCATTTTTTTAAAAACAAAATATCGAAAGAAACACTTTTTACGGCAACATCAAAATTGTGTTTCATTTTTTGGGCATCCACTTTTTTGTCATGTAAACTCTTGTATATATGTATATATATATAAAACAATCCAGGAACACTAAAATCAGAAGACATTTGTTAGGGTAGTGTTTGATATGAAGGATATTTGTCTATCTCTGAAAAGAACACATAACAGCAATATAAGCAAATAAAATAAGATAATATTCTTCAGGGAGGTCAGACACTCTTATTCTCTCGGTTAGAATCTCTTTTGAGCTACTGCTCCATTTCTCGTACATCGAGTAATAGTAGCAGTGTAGTAATATCCTTTTTTGTGCAACTGCCCACTTTTGGGATGTTAGGCCCTTTGTATTCCTTCTTTTGGTCGTTGCTTGTGGTGGAGTCTGGGTGCCAGAGTATTTTTCATCAAGGCCTGGTGGCTGTCCCTGTCTGGCCTCTGACATGTCCATATTGACATTTTAAGAGGAAAAAAGGTTTGTACCATTGCATAACTCTTCCCGCCTGGTGCATAAACGAGTTGAGGGGTCATTTTTATCCTTTATCTAATTAAGTTGATTGATATAAATTCTCTATTCCTGGAATTTCTTTTAAATCCCCGCTCTCACAGGTCGACTTGAAAAGCCTTGCGGACATCATGCAGAAGAACAGACTGCGTTGGTTGGGTCACATTGAGTGTAGCGATGGCAGGATTGCTAAAGTCCGATAGTTGAATGTGCCAGCAGAGAACATCACCACTGGCAGACCCAAGTTGACTTAGCAGGACGTAGTCAAACGTGATAGGAAGGCCATGGGTATGGATTCCATCGTCTTGCCAAAGAAAGGAGTGGAGAGGAAGACTTAGATTTCGAGACTAGACAATCAGGCCCCACCCTCATCAATTGTGGCCTGATTCAACAAATAAACCGGTTGTTGTTCTTGATGATGATGATGATGATGATGATGATGATGATGATGATGATGATGATGATGATGGAATGGTGCATTTAAAACCATCAGAAAGTTCTTGGAATTTTCGATGCATTGAATCAAATCCAAAAGTCAGTATCTTTTCATATGAAAGTAGAAAGTTCTTTTGTCTACTGTCATTTTATTGCCAGCCTTATCAGATGAGATCTTGTTGGTATCAATCCAGATATCAGATGAGATTTTGTTGGTATCAATCCAGATATCAGATGAGATTTTGTTGGTATCAATCCAGATATCAGATGAGATCTTGTTGGTATCAATCCAGATATCAGATGAGATCTTGTTGGTATCAATCCAGATATCAGATGAGATCTTGTTGGTATCAATCCAGATATCAGATGAAATCTTGTTGGTATCAATCCAGATATCAGATGAGATCTTGTTGGTATCAATCCAGATATCAGATGAGATCTTGTTGGTATCAATCCAGATATCAGATGAGATCTTGTTGGTATCAATCCAGATATCAGATGAGATCTTGTTGGTATCAATCCAGATATCAGATGAGATCTTGTTGGTATCAATCCAGATATCAGATGAGATCTTGTTGGTATCAATCCAGATATCAGATGAGATCTTGTTGTTATCAATCTAGATATCTTAAAATAACAAAATATGTTGACAGTGATATTCTATGTTATTTTCCTTGGCGAAAATATGAAAATGCTTCTTAAGTTATTACTTCAAAAACCCCTAATATTTCATTTTTTCGACAGAAAATGTTCTGTTTGGAGAGACAGAGAGAGAATGAGAGAGTTCCTTTCCAATAACAACATTTTTCGAAGTTTAGTTCATTTTTTAAAAACAAAATATCAAAAGAAACACTTTTTACGGCGACATCAAAATTGTGTTTCATTTTTTAGGCATCCACTTTTTTGTCACGTAAACTCTTTATATTTTTAATTACTAGATGTAACGAATATTTCATTAATAAATAATATTTTGACTTTTTTGTGAGATAAGTAATACTTTCATTTGTACAACCAGTATTCGGCAGGGTCTTCAGCTGAACACACTCCTTAATATTTCAGTTATCTACATTATTTAAAACTGTTTACCTCTCAACAACGATACATGGGGATCCACAGTAATATCGTGGTATATGGGATCTTACTTTTCCCCAAAACTTAAAAACTGTTTATTCCACAAACCGAGCAATTAAGATTGGAGAGCCCACTTCAGCACCGCTGTTAGGGTTAGGGTTAAGTGTTGCAAAAGGTTTCATAATTATTTTATTTTATAGAGATGCTCATAAAATTGTAAATACATCAGAATGTCTTCGAAAAGTCCCGGTTGGCAATATTTATATTCTACTATATCGTTGGGGTCTGCGATCGCGCCAGGCATTCATAAACAGAAAATACAAAATTTTACTCTTTTAGAATTTGAAAATTGATGATTACAAAAAAATACAAAATAGTAATATGGGGTTCAGCGTTTGATTTGCTTTGATGAAAAGTTTAAAATTAAAATAGTAATATTTGGTCGAGGTGTGAGAGCACAAGTTTCTGGGCTTGCTCACTTTTCACCAGGCAACACAGGGACACGATGGGTCTTGCTAACGTACACAAACAGACATATATATGCAAAATTAGACATAAATCTTCCTGACGTAGGTAAGCGGCCATGGCAGAAAAACTCCAATAACTTCAATGAATATGTAAAACCAAGCCATTGGACTATGGCACCCACTGCCTTCTGGTATCTCCGATAGGAGAAAAGTATATCGAAGTAAACCAAGAAACTAAATCTGCCGTGGAGCCTTTATGGCGGTAACATATAACAATTACTTTTTTCCAGCATCTCCTGCAGGCAAGGTTGCTAAGGTATTCATTTGGCCTTATCAATGATGCACAGAAGGGAATCCTTATGTCTGCGCAGTTAAGGATCTCCATACAAATTGCCCAGGCTCGCAGCCTAGGGAGCCAACTTCAGTACTGCTGTTTGCAGCGTCAGAAACAACACAGTACAATGTGCCCCGCCCTCTCTGGAAAAAACCAACCAGCAGACTGAAAAATCTGTACCCCCCCCCCCAAATAAAAACACAATGAAAAAAAAAACTACAAATCTTGCGATTAGCAAGCTGAAATGGCAGTACAATGTGCCCTGCCCTCTCTGATGATCAACAACAGGTCAATGACGCCATTAAAAGAAGCTCAAAAGCTTAACATCGATGTAGCTACACTAAAGCACAGTGGGCTGGAGCCTGGAAATTACCAAAAATGGACTCTTATCAGACATCAATGGCTCTGAGTGCTTCAGAAACTAGAAAAAAAATCAAGTTTGACAAAAAAAAAAGTAAGGCAAAAGCTCAACTCCAAGAAAAATGGTGAAGGTTAGAAGATCGGCAATATTTCAATTTCGCGATAACCTTAGCTCAATGGTTTCGCGGAAACTGTATTTTGCCAATAAATCTGTCAAAGATTAAGAAATAACAAAATTATCCAATTAAACCTAATTCTTTCATACTAAACCATGAATGTACCAAGTTCACTTAATCTAATCAAATATAAGGCTGTACCGTCTTCAAATGCCAAAAAAAATCGAGGTTTTTTTCAACCAAAATTTGCCGCCTATCTGTAAAACTTTCAAAATACCACAAGCCAGATTTACTCCAGTGTATATTTTCTGCAAATATAGGTCTCAGTGCCTTAGAAAATGTATATATGAAATAATGTGACTTTGGCAATTAGAAAAAATGAATTTCACACAAAAGTCAAGTTTTAAAAATCGATTTCAAGCAGTTTCCAGGACTTCTATTTTCCATTTTCTTGAATAATTTGTGTTTGAATAAAGTTCTAGGACTAAAATTCCACACTGAGAAGTTCTATTCTCTAAACTCAGACTGTGGTAATATTAAATGGAGCCAGAAGTCACCCAACAATGCCCTATATAAGAATAGTATTAAAATTCGGTGGAGAAGAATGTCTGCGTCCATTGCTTTTATTTTATTTCACGTCGTCATTGTCGATTAAGTAGAAAAGAATTACTGCCAACCGAGACTTTTCTAATACATCATGAGGTATATTGACCCTCATGAGTATTTTTACAAAAGACAATTAATATGCAAGGTGTTGGATAAAACAAGGCCACGGATCACATCAAAATTCATATATTTGAGGAGCGGATCATTGACCGACACAATGATGGTAACAACTGCAGTTTTTATGGCTGTAAACATATGGACATTTCTTATCATATATCTTTTCTGAAGACCTGGGATATTTTCAAGAACCAGAATCTTTAAATGCGTGAAACGATTCACATCCTCAACAACGTCCTGGACTAGTATCCTTTAGAGTTAAACAACCGGAAAATTTGGATATTCATAACTTTTGGGATCTTTTCTAGGCCCGGAATCTTCACATCCGTGAAACAATTCCAGTGCTCAACAACGTCCTGGACAAGTTTTCCTTTAGAGTTGAGGAACCGGAAAACTTGGATATTTACAACACTTTGGGAGACACGAGGTATTTTAATGAATCGGAATATGATTTAAACCTCAAATCTTTTACAAGACCTCCAACTTATGAAAATTAGAATCCTTTAATTAAAATAATTTTTTTAATTTAGTAAGTAGGTACTTCTACAGAATGTGATCCGTCAGAAACAACACGGCAGACAGCAGTTACGAGTAATAAGCTAGGAACTACTAGCGTACCTGTAGACGCAACGGGTTGTCTCCGTCGGTGGGAGAGACTATCGCAGTCCCACTGGCAAGCTACTTCCCACCTCAAACAAGCAGCCTCCAAAAGAAAGGTGCTAACCGGTCACAGTCTACCTGCTTCAATGGGTACTTGGACCTAGGGAAAAGACCAATAAGCAGACTGAAAATCCTTCACCCCAGCACTAAAAAAAGGCAATGATAAACAAACCATAGATCTTGAGATTAGCAAGCTGAAATGGCAGTAGAATGTGCCTTGGCCTCTCTGATGATCAACAACAGGTCAATGACTCCATTAAAAGGAGCTCAAAAGGCTTAACATCGCTGTAGCTACACTAAAGCACAGTGGGCTGGAGCCAGCCTGGAAATTACCAAAAATGGACTCTTATCAGGCATCAATGGCTCTGAGTGCTTCAGAAACTAGAAAAAAAATCACCTTTGACAAAAAAAATAGTAAAGCAAAAGCTCAACTCCAAGAAAAATGGTGAACGTTAGAAGATCGGCAATATTTCAATTTTGCGATAACCTTTATATCAATCAGCTGGACTCTGGACTTGTATATTCGGCCGAATTGCACCAAAATATATTTTGATATCGGCCACTTTCAACTTTTGTGTATATGAACATACAAGGGGCCTAACATCCCAAAAGTGGGCAGTTGCACAAAAAAGGATATTACTACACTGCTACTATTACTCGATGTACGAGAAATGGAGCAGTAGCTCAAAAGAGATTCTAACCGAGAGAATAAGCGTCTCTTACCTCCCTGAAGAATATTATTATCTTATTTCATTTGCTTATATTGCTGCTATGTGTTCTTTACAGAGAGAAAAAAGACAATGATCGATGCTATTCTGCCAGGTTTCGCCAATGTCTACCGGGTTGAAAATGGTTTAGCAATTCTTGCTTACCTGGTGCAAGCAGTCATAATAATCGGCCCACAAATAGGAAAAAACACGATAAATATCAGATGGATAAAAATGACCGCGTCCATTGTGCAAATTTTTTTACTCGCCGCCATCGTCGATATAGTAGTATATAAATATTGCCAGCCGGAACTTTTGGTACACATAATAAATTATCTAGACCCTTATGTGTATTTCTATCAAAAACCCCTAATATGCAAGGTGTTGCATGTAAAAAAGCCGGGAATCACTTTAAAATTGATATATATGAGAAGTGGATCCTTGGCTGTCACAATGATGGTAACAACTGCAGTTGTTGTGGCCATTAATCTATGGACACTGTTTCTCATATTATGTTTACGAGGACTGGGATATGTTCGCGAAGCGGAACCTTTCCACAGGAGAGGAAAGAACTTTCTACTTTCAGATGTTTATAAATTTCACACTGGGAAGTTTTTCCCCTCAACACAGACTGTGGTGATGTTAAATGGAGCCAGAAGTCACCCAACAATGCCCTATATAAGAATAGTATTAGAATCTGGTGGAGAAGAATGTCTGCGTCCATTGCTTTTATTTTATTTCACGTCGTCATTGTCGATTAAGTAGAAAAGAATTACTGCCAACCAAGACTTTTCTAATACATCATGAGGTATATTGACCCTCATGAGTATTTTTACAAAAGAAAATTAATATGCAAGGTGTTGGATAAAACAAGGCCACGGATCACATTAAAATTCATATATTTGAGGAGCGGATCATTGACCGACACAATGATGGTAACAACTGCAGTTTTTATGGCTGTAAACATATGGACATTTCTTATCATATATCTTTTCTGAAGACCTGGGATATTTTCAAGAACCAGAATCTTCCAATTCGTGAAACGATTCACATCCTCAACAACGTCCTGGACTAGTATCCTTTAGAGTTAAACAACCGGAAAATTTGGATATTCATAACTTTTGGGATCTTTTCTAGGCCCGGAATCTTCACATCCGTGAAACAATTCCAGTGCTCAACAACGTCCTGGACAAGTTTTCCTTTAGAGTTGAGGAACCGGAAAACTTGGATATTTACAACACTTTGGGAGACACGAGGTATTTTAATGAATCGGAATATGATTTAAACCTCAAATCTTTTACAAGACCTCCAACTTATGAAAATTAGAATCCTTTAATTAAAATAATTTTTTTAATTTAGTAAGTAGGTACTTCTACAGAATGTGATCCGTCAGAAACAACACGGCAGACAGCAGTTACGAGTAATAAGCTAGGAACTACTAGCGTACCTGTAGACGCAACGGGTTGTCTCCGTCGGTGGGAGAGACTATCGCAGTCCCACTGGCAAGCTACTTCCCACCTCAAACAAGCAGCCTCCAAAAGAAAGGTGCTAACCGGTCACAGTCTACCTGCTTCAATGGGTACTTGGACCTAGGGAAAAGACCAATAAGCAGACTGAAAATCCTTCACCCCAGCACTAAAAAAAGGCAATGATAAACAAACCATAGATCTTGAGATTAGCAAGCTGAAATGGCAGTAGAATGTGCCTTGGCCTCTCTGATGATCAACAACAGGTCAATGACTCCATTAAAAGGAGCTCAAAAGGCTTAACATCGCTGTAGCTACACTAAAGCACAGTGGGCTGGAGCCAGCCTGGAAATTACCAAAAATGGACTCTTATCAGGCATCAATGGCTCTGAGTGCTTCAGAAACTAGAAAAAAAATCACCTTTGACAAAAAAAATAGTAAAGCAAAAGCTCAACTCCAAGAAAAATGGTGAACGTTAGAAGATCGGCAATATTTCAATTTTGCGATAACCTTTATATCAATCAGCTGGACTCTGGACTTGTATATTCGGCCGAATTGCACCAAAATATATTTTGATATCGGCCACTTTCAACTTTTGTGTATATGAACATACAAGGGGCCTAACATCCCAAAAGTGGGCAGTTGCACAAAAAAGGATATTACTACACTGCTACTATTACTCGATGTACGAGAAATGGAGCAGTAGCTCAAAAGAGATTCTAACCGAGAGAATAAGCATCTCTTACCTCCCTGAAGAATATTATTATCTTATTTCATTTGCTTATATTGCTGCTATGTGTTCTTTACAGAGAGAAAAAAGACAATGATCGATGCTATTCTGCCAGGTTTCGCCAATGTCTACCGGGTTGAAAATGGTTTAGCAATTCTTGCTTACCTGGTGCAAGCAGTCATAATAATCGGCCCACAAATAGGAAAAAACACGATAAATATCAGATGGATAAAAATGACCGCGTCCATTGTGCAAATTTTTTTACTCGCCGCCATCGTCGATATAGTAGTATATAAATATTGCCAGCCGGAACTTTTGGTACACATAATAAATTATCTAGACCCTTATGTGTATTTCTATCAAAAACCCCTAATATGCAAGGTGTTGCATGTAAAAAAGCCGGGAATCACTTTAAAATTGATATATATGAGAAGTGGATCCTTGGCTGTCACAATGATGGTAACAACTGCAGTTGTTGTGGCCATTAATCTATGGACACTGTTTCTCATATTATGTTTACGAGGACTGGGATATGTTCGCGAAGCGGAACCTTTCCACAGGAGAGGAAAGAACTTTCTACTTTCAGATGTTTATAAATTTCACACTGGGAAGTTTTTCCCCTCAACACAGACTGTGGTGATGTTAAATGGAGCCAGAAGTCACCCAACAATGCCCTATATAAGAATAGTATTAGAATTCGGTGGAGAAGAATGTCTGCGTCCATTGCTTTTATTTTATTTCACGTCGTCATTGTCGATTAAGTAGAAAAGAATTATTGCCATCCAAGACTTCTCTGATACATCATGAGGTATATTGACCCTCATGAGTATTTTTACAAAAGAAAATTAGTATGCAAGGTGTTGGATAAAACAAGGCCACGGATCACATCAAAATTCATATATTTGAGGAGCGGATCATTGACCGACACAATGATGGTAACAACTGCAGTTTTTATGGCTGTAAACATATGGACATTTCTTATCATATATCTTTTCTGAAGACCTGGGATATTTTCAAGAACCAGAATCTTCCAATTCGTGAAACGATTCACATCCTCAACAACGTCCTGGACTAGTATCCTTTAGAGTTAAACAACCGGAAAATTTGGATATTCATAACTTTTGGGATCTTTTCTAGGCCCGGAATCTTCACATCCGTGAAACAATTCCAGTGCTCAACAACGTCCTGGACAAGTTTTCCTTTAGAGTTGAGGAACCGGAAAACTTGGATATTTACAACACTTTGGGAGACACGAGGTATTTTAATGAATCGGAATATGATTTAAACCTCAAATCTTTTACAAGACCTCCAACTTATGAAAATTAGAATCCTTTAATTAAAATAATTTTTTTAATTTAGTAAGTAGGTACTTCTACAGAATGTGATCCGTCAGAAACAACACGGCAGACAGCAGTTACGAGTAATAAGCTAGGAACTACTAGCGTACCTGTAGACGCAACGGGTTGTCTCCGTCGGTGGGAGAGACTATCGCAGTCCCACTGGCAAGCTACTTCCCACCTCAAACAAGCAGCCTCCAAAAGAAAGGTGCTAACCGGTCACAGTCTACCTGCTTCAATGGGTACTTGGACCTAGGGAAAAGACCAATAAGCAGACTGAAAATCCTTCACCCCAGCACTAAAAAAAGGCAATGATAAACAAACCATAGATCTTGAGATTAGCAAGCTGAAATGGCAGTAGAATGTGCCTTGGCCTCTCTGATGATCAACAACAGGTCAATGACTCCATTAAAAGGAGCTCAAAAGGCTTAACATCGCTGTAGCTACACTAAAGCACAGTGGGCTGGAGCCAGCCTGGAAATTACCAAAAATGGACTCTTATCAGGCATCAATGGCTCTGAGTGCTTCAGAAACTAGAAAAAAAATCACCTTTGACAAAAAAAATAGTAAAGCAAAAGCTCAACTCCAAGAAAAATGGTGAACGTTAGAAGATCGGCAATATTTCAATTTTGCGATAACCTTTATATCAATCAGCTGGACTCTGGACTTGTATATTCGGCCGAATTGCACCAAAATATATTTTGATATCGGCCACTTTCAACTTTTGTGTATATGAACATACAAGGGGCCTAACATCCCAAAAGTGGGCAGTTGCACAAAAAAGGATATTACTACACTGCTACTATTACTCGATGTACGAGAAATGGAGCAGTAGCTCAAAAGAGATTCTAACCGAGAGAATAAGCGTCTCTTACCTCCCTGAAGAATATTATTATCTTATTTCATTTGCTTATATTGCTGCTATGTGTTCTTTACAGAGAGAAAAAAGACAATGATCGATGCTATTCTGCCAGGTTTCGCCAATGTCTACCGGGTTGAAAATGGTTTAGCAATTCTTGCTTACCTGGTGCAAGCAGTCATAATAATCGGCCCACAAATAGGAAAAAACACGATAAATATCAGATGGATAAAAATGACCGCGTCCATTGTGCAAATTTTTTTACTCGCCGCCATCGTCGATATAGTAGTATATAAATATTGCCAGCCGGAACTTTTGGTACACATAATAAATTATCTAGACCCTTATGTGTATTTCTATCAAAAACCCCTAATATGCAAGGTGTTGCATGTAAAAAAGCCGGGAATCACTTTAAAATTGATATATATGAGAAGTGGATCCTTGGCTGTCACAATGATGGTAACAACTGCAGTTGTTGTGGCCATTAATCTATGGACACTGTTTCTCATATTATGTTTACGAGGACTGGGATATGTTCGCGAAGCGGAACCTTTCCACAGGAGAGGAAAGAACTTTCTACTTTCAGATGTTTATAAATTTCACACTGGGAAGTTTTTCCCCTCAACACAGACTGTGGTGATGTTAAATGGAGCCAGAAGTCACCCAACAATGCCCTATATAAGAATAGTATTAGAATTCGGTGGAGAAGAATGTCTGCGTCCATTGCTTTTATTTTATTTCACGTCGTCATTGTCGATTAAGTAGAAAAGAATTATTGCCATCCAAGACTTCTCTGATACATCATGAGGTATATTGACCCTCATGAGTATTTTTACAAAAGAAAATTAATATGCAAGGTGTTGGATAAAACAAGGCCACGGATCACATTAAAATTCATATATTTGAGGAGCGGATCATTGACCGACACAATGATGGTAACAACTGCAGTTTTTATGGCTGTAAACATATGGACATTTCTTATCATATATCTTTTCTGAAGACCTGGGATATTTTCAAGAACCAGAATCTTCCAATTCGTGAAACGATTCACATCCTCAACAACGTCCTGGACTAGTACCATTTAGAGTTAAACAACCGGAAAATTTGGATATTCATAACTTTTGGGATCTTTTCTAGGCCCGGAATCTTCACATCCGTGAAACAATTCCAGTGCTCAACAACGTCCTGGACAAGTTTTCCTTTAGAGTTGAGGAACCGGAAAACTTGGATATTTACAACACTTTGGGAGACACGAGGTATTTTAATGAATCGGAATATGATTTAAACCTCAAATCTTTTACAAGACCTCCAACTTATGAAAATTAGAATCCTTTAATTTAAATAATTTTTTTAATTTAGTAAGTAGGTACTTCTACAGAATGTGATCCGTCAGAAACAACACGGCAGACAGCAGTTACGAGTAATAAGCTAGGAACTACTAGCGTACCTGTAGACGCAACGGGTTGTCTCCGTCGGTGGGAGAGACTATCGCAGTCCCACTGGCAAGCTACTTCCCACCTCAAACAAGCAGCCTCCAAAAGAAAGGTGCTAACCGGTCACAGTCTACCTGCTTCAATGGGTACTTGGACCTAGGGAAAAGACCAATAAGCAGACTGAAAATCCTTCACCCCAGCACTAAAAAAAGGCAATGATAAACAAACCATAGATCTTGAGATTAGCAAGCTGAAATGGCAGTAGAATGTGCCTTGGCCTCTCTGATGATCAACAACAGGTCAATGACTCCATTAAAAGGAGCTCAAAAGGCTTAACATCGCTGTAGCTACACTAAAGCACAGTGGGCTGGAGCCAGCCTGGAAATTACCAAAAATGGACTCTTATCAGGCATCAATGGCTCTGAGTGCTTCAGAAACTAGAAAAAAAATCACCTTTGACAAAAAAAATAGTAAAGCAAAAGCTCAACTCCAAGAAAAATGGTGAACGTTAGAAGATCGGCAATATTTCAATTTTGCGATAACCTTTATATCAATCAGCTGGACTCTGGACTTGTATATTCGGCCGAATTGCACCAAAATATATTTTGATATCGGCCACTTTCAACTTTTGTGTATATGAACATACAAGGGGCCTAACATCCCAAAAGTGGGCAGTTGCACAAAAAAGGATATTACTACACTGCTACTATTACTCGATGTACGAGAAATGGAGCAGTAGCTCAAAAGAGATTCTAACCGAGAGAATAAGCGTCTCTTACCTCCCTGAAGAATATTATTATCTTATTTCATTTGCTTATATTGCTGCTATGTGTTCTTTACAGAGAGAAAAAAGACAATGATCGATGCTATTCTGCCAGGTTTCGCCAATGTCTACCGGGTTGAAAATGGTTTAGCAATTCTTGCTTACCTGGTGCAAGCAGTCATAATAATCGGCCCACAAATAGGAAAAAACACGATAAATATCAGATGGATAAAAATGACCGCGTCCATTGTGCAAATTTTTTTACTCGCCGCCATCGTCGATATAGTAGTATATAAATATTGCCAGCCGGAACTTTTGGTACACATAATAAATTATCTAGACCCTTATGTGTATTTCTATCAAAAACCCCTAATATGCAAGGTGTTGCATGTAAAAAAGCCGGGAATCACTTTAAAATTGATATATATGAGAAGTGGATCCTTGGCTGTCACAATGATGGTAACAACTGCAGTTGTTGTGGCCATTAATCTATGGACACTGTTTCTCATATTATGTTTACGAGGACTGGGATATGTTCGCGAAGCGGAACCTTTCCACAGGAGAGGAAAGAACTTTCTACTTTCAGATGTTTATAAATTTCACACTGGGAAGTTTTTCCCCTCAACACAGACTGTGGTGATGTTAAATGGAGCCAGAAGTCACCCAACAATGCCCTATATAAGAATAGTATTAGAATTCGGTGGAGAAGAATGTCTGCGTCCATTGCTTTTATTTTATTTCACGTCGTCATTGTCGATTAAGTAGAAAAGAATTATTGCCATCCAAGACTTCTCTGATACATCATGAGGTATATTGACCCTCATGAGTATTTTTACAAAAGAAAATTAATATGCAAGGTGTTGGATAAAACAAGGCCACGGATCACATTAAAATTCATATATTTGAGGAGCGGATCATTGACCGACACAATGATGGTAACAACTGCAGTTTTTATGGCTGTAAACATATGGACATTTCTTATCATATATCTTTTCTGAAGACCTGGGATATTTTCAAGAACCAGAATCTTCCAATTCGTGAAACGATTCACATCCTCAACAACGTCCTGGACTAGTATCCTTTAGAGTTAAACAACCGGAAAATTTGGATATTCATAACTTTTGGGATCTTTTCTAGGCCCGGAATCTTCACATCCGTGAAACAATTCCAGTGCTCAACAACGTCCTGGACAAGTTTTCCTTTAGAGTTGAGGAACCGGAAAACTTGGATATTTACAACACTTTGGGAGACACGAGGTATTTTAATGAATCGGAATATGATTTAAACCTCAAATCTTTTACAAGACCTCCAACTTATGAAAATTAGAATCCTTTAATTAAAATAATTTTTTTAATTTAGTAAGTAGGTACTTCTACAGAATGTGATCCGTCAGAAACAACACGGCAGACAGCAGTTACGAGTAATAAGCTAGGAACTACTAGCGTACCTGTAGACGCAACGGGTTGTCTCCGTCGGTGGGAGAGACTATCGCAGTCCCACTGGCAAGCTACTTCCCACCTCAAACAAGCAGCCTCCAAAAGAAAGGTGCTAACCGGTCACAGTCTACCTGCTTCAATGGGTACTTGGACCTAGGGAAAAGACCAATAAGCAGACTGAAAATCCTTCACCCCAGCACTAAAAAAAGGCAATGATAAACAAACCATAGATCTTGAGATTAGCAAGCTGAAATGGCAGTAGAATGTGCCTTGGCCTCTCTGATGATCAACAACAGGTCAATGACTCCATTAAAAGGAGCTCAAAAGGCTTAACATCGCTGTAGCTACACTAAAGCACAGTGGGCTGGAGCCAGCCTGGAAATTACCAAAAATGGACTCTTATCAGGCATCAATGGCTCTGAGTGCTTCAGAAACTAGAAAAAAAATCACCTTTGACAAAAAAAATAGTAAAGCAAAAGCTCAACTTCAAGAAAAATGGTGAACGTTAGAAGATCGGCAATATTTCAATTTTGCGATAACCTTTATATCAATCAGCTGGACTCTGGACTTGTATATTCGGCCGAATTGCACCAAAATATATTTTGATATCGGCCACTTTCAACTTTTGTGTATATGAACATACAAGGGGCCTAACATCCCAAAAGTGGGCAGTTGCACAAAAAAGGATATTACTACACTGCTACTATTACTCGATGTACGAGAAATGGAGCAGTAGCTCAAAAGAGATTCTAACCGAGAGAATAAGCGTCTCTTACCTCCTTGAAGAATATTATTATCTTATTTCATTTGCTTATATTGCTGCTATGTGTTCTTTACAGAGAGAAAAAAGACAATGATCGATGCTATTCTGCCAGGTTTCGCCAATGTCTACCGGGTTGAAAATGGTTTAGCAATTCTTGCTTACCTGGTGCAAGCAGTCATAATAATCGGCCCACAAATAGGAAAAAACACGATAAATATCAGATGGATAAAAATGACCGCGTCCATTGTGCAAATTTTTTTACTCGCCGCCATCGTCGATATAGTAGTATATAAATATTGCCAGCCGGAACTTTTGGTACACATAATAAATTATCTAGACCCTTATGTGTATTTCTATCAAAAACCCCTAATATGCAAGGTGTTGCATGTAAAAAAGCCGGGAATCACTTTAAAATTGATATATATGAGAAGTGGATCCTTGGCTGTCACAATGATGGTAACAACTGCAGTTGTTGTGGCCATTAATCTATGGACACTGTTTCTCATATTATGTTTACGAGGACTGGGATATGTTCGCGAAGCGGAACCTTTCCACAGGAGAGGAAAGAACTTTCTACTTTCAGATGTTTATAAATTTCACACTGGGAAGTTTTTCCCCTCAACACAGACTGTGGTGATGTTAAATGGAGCCAGAAGTCACCCAACAATGCCCTATATAAGAATAGTATTAGAATTCGGTGGAGAAGAATGTCTGCGTCCATTGCTTTTATTTTATTTCACGTCGTCATTGTCGATTAAGTAGAAAAGAATTATTGCCATCCAAGACTTCTCTGATACATCATGAGGTATATTGACCCTCATGAGTATTTTTACAAAAGAAAATTAATATGCAAGGTGTTGGATAAAACAAGGCCACGGATCACATTAAAATTCATATATTTGAGGAGCGGATCATTGACCGACACAATGATGGTAACAACTGCAGTTTTTATGGCTGTAAACATATGGACATTTCTTATCATATATCTTTTCTGAAGACCTGGGATATTTTCAAGAACCAGAATCTTTAAATGCGTGAAACGATTCACATCCTCAACAACGTCCTGGACTAGTATCCTTTAGAGTTAAACAACCGGAAAATTTGGATATTCATAACTTTTGGGATCTTTTCTAGGCCCGGAATCTTCACATCCGTGAAACAATTCCAGTGCTCAACAACGTCCTGGACAAGTTTTCCTTTAGAGTTGAGGAACCGGAAAACTTGGATATTTACAACACTTTGGGAGACACGAGGTATTTTAATGAATCGGAATATGATTTAAACCTCAAATCTTTTACAAGACCTCCAACTTATGAAAATTAGAATCCTTTAATTAAAATAATTTTTTTAATTTAGTAAGTAGGTACTTCTACAGAATGTGATCCGTCAGAAACAACACGGCAGACAGCAGTTACGAGTAATAAGCTAGGAACTACTAGCGTACCTGTAGACGCAACGGGTTGTCTCCGTCGGTGGGAGAGACTATCGCAGTCCCACTGGCAAGCTACTTCCCACCTCAAACAAGCAGCCTCCAAAAGAAAGGTGCTAACCGGTCACAGTCTACCTGCTTCAATGGGTACTTGGACCTAGGGAAAAGACCAATAAGCAGACTGAAAATCCTTCACCCCAGCACTAAAAAAAGGCAATGATAAACAAACCATAGATCTTGAGATTAGCAAGCTGAAATGGCAGTAGAATGTGCCTTGGCCTCTCTGATGATCAACAACAGGTCAATGACTCCATTAAAAGGAGCTCAAAAGGCTTAACATCGCTGTAGCTACACTAAAGCACAGTGGGCTGGAGCCAGCCTGGAAATTACCAAAAATGGACTCTTATCAGGCATCAATGGCTCTGAGTGCTTCAGAAACTAGAAAAAAAATCACCTTTGACAAAAAAAATAGTAAAGCAAAAGCTCAACTCCAAGAAAAATGGTGAACGTTAGAAGATCGGCAATATTTCAATTTTGCGATAACCTTTATATCAATCAGCTGGACTCTGGACTTGTATATTCGGCCGAATTGCACCAAAATATATTTTGATATCGGCCACTTTCAACTTTTGTGTATATGAACATACAAGGGGCCTAACATCCCAAAAGTGGGCAGTTGCACAAAAAAGGATATTACTACACAGCTACTATTACTCGATGTACGAGAAATGGAGCAGTAGCTCAAAAGAGATTCTAACCGAGAGAATAAGCGTCTCTTACCTCCTTGAAGAATATTATTATCTTATTTCATTTGCTTATATTGCTGCTATGTGTTCTTTACAGAGAGAAAAAAGACAATGATCGATGCTATTCTGCCAGGTTTCGCCAATGTCTACCGGGTTGAAAATGGTTTAGCAATTCTTGCTTACCTGGTGCAAGCAGTCATAATAATCGGCCCACAAATAGGAAAAAACACGATAAATATCAGATGGATAAAAATGACCGCGTCCATTGTGCAAATTTTTTTACTCGCCGCCATCGTCGATATAGTAGTATATAAATATTGCCAGCCGGAACTTTTGGTACACATAATAAATTATCTAGACCCTTATGTGTATTTCTATCAAAAACCCCTAATATGCAAGGTGTTGCATGTAAAAAAGCCGGGAATCACTTTAAAATTGATATATATGAGAAGTGGATCCTTGGCTGTCACAATGATGGTAACAACTGCAGTTGTTGTGGCCATTAATCTATGGACACTGTTTCTCATATTATGTTTACGAGGACTGGGATATGTTCGCGAAGCGGAACCTTTCCACAGGAGAGGAAAGAACTTTCTACTTTCAGATGTTTATAAATTTCACACTGGGAAGTTTTTCCCCTCAACACAGACTGTGGTGATGTTAAATGGAGCCAGAAGTCACCCAACAATGCCCTATATAAGAAGAGTATTAGAATTCGGTGGAGAAGAATGTCTGCGTCCATTGCTTTTATTTTATTTCACGTCGTCATTGTCGATTAAGTAGAAAAGAATTATTGCCATCCAAGACTTCTCTGATACATCATGAGGTATATTGACCCTCATGAGTATTTTTACAAAAGAAAATTAATATGCAAGGTGTTGGATAAAACAAGGCCACGGATCACATCAAAATTCATATATTTGAGGAGCGGATCATTGACCTACACAATGATGGTAACAACTGCAGTTTTTATGGCTGTAAACATATGGACATTTCTTATCATATATCTTTTCTGAAGACCTGGGATATTTTCAAGAACCAGAATCTTTAAATGCGTGAAACGATTCACATCCTCAACAACGTCCTGGACTAGTATCCTTTAGAGTTAAACAACCGGAAAATTTGGATATTCATAACTTTTGGGATCTTTTCTAGGCCCGGAATCTTCACATCCGTGAAACAATTCCAGTGCTCAACAACGTCCTGGACAAGTTTTCCTTTAGAGTTGAGGAACCGGAAAACTTGGATATTTACAACACTTTGGGAGACACGAGGTATTTTAATGAATCGGAATATGATTTAAACCTCAAATCTTTTACAAGACCTCCAACTTATGAAAATTAGAATCCTTTAATTAAAATAATTTTTTTAATTTAGTAAGTAGGTACTTCTACAGAATGTGATCCGTCAGAAACAACACGGCAGACAGCAGTTACGAGTAATAAGCTAGGAACTACTAGCGTACCTGTAGACGCAACGGGTTGTCTCCGTCGGTGGGAGAGACTATCGCAGTCACACTGGCAAGCTACTTCCCACCTCAAACAAGCAGCCTCCAACAGAAAGGTGCTAACCGGTCACAGTCTACCTGCTTCAATGGGTACTTGGACCTAGGGAAAAGACCAATAAGCAGACTGAAAATCCTTCACCCCAGCACTAAAAAAAGGCAATGATAAACAAACCATAGATCTTGAGATTAGCAAGCTGAAATGGCAGTAGAATGTGCCTTGGCCTCTCTGATGATCAACAACAGGTCAATGACTCCATTAAAAGGAGCTCAAAAGGCTTAACATCGCTGTAGCTACACTAAAGCACAGTGGGCTGGAGCCAGCCTGGAAATTACCAAAAATGGACTCTTATCAGGCATCAATGGCTCTGAGTGCTTCAGAAACTAGAAAAAAAATCACCTTTGACAAAAAAAATAGTAAAGCAAAAGCTCAACTCCAAGAAAAATGGTGAACGTTAGAAGATCGGCAATATTTCAATTTTGCGATAACCTTTATATCAATCAGCTGGACTCTGGACTTGTATATTCGGCCGAATTGCACCAAAATATATTTTGATATCGGCCACTTTCAACTTTTGTGTATATGAACATACAAGGGGCCTAACATCCCAAAAGTGGGCAGTTGCACAAAAAAGGATATTACTACACTGCTACTATTACTCGATGTACGAGAAATGGAGCAGTAGCTCAAAAGAGATTCTAACCGAGAGAATAAGCGTCTCTTACCTCCCTGAAGAATATTATTATCTTATTTCATTTGCTTATATTGCTGCTATGTGTTCTTTACAGAGAGAAAAAAGACAATGATCGATGCTATTCTGCCAGGTTTCGCCAATGTCTACCGGGTTGAAAATGGTTTAGCAATTCTTGCTTACCTGGTGCAAGCAGTCATAATAATCGGCCCACAAATAGGAAAAAACACGATAAATATCAGATGGATAAAAATGACCGCGTCCATTGTGCAAATTTTTTTACTCGCCGCCATCGTCGATATAGTAGTATATAAATATTGCCAGCCGGAACTTTTGGTACACATAATAAATTATCTAGACCCTTATGTGTATTTCTATCAAAAACCCCTAATATGCAAGGTGTTGCATGTAAAAAAGCCGGGAATCACTTTAAAATTGATATATATGAGAAGTGGATCCTTGGCTGTCACAATGATGGTAACAACTGCAGTTGTTGTGGCCATTAATCTATGGACACTGTTTCTCATATTATGTTTACGAGGACTGGGATATGTTCGCGAAGCGGAACCTTTCCACAGGAGAGGAAAGAACTTTCTACTTTCAGATGTTTATAAATTTCACACTGGGAAGTTTTTCCCCTCAACACAGACTGTGGTGATGTTAAATGGAGCCAGAAGTCACCCAACAATGCCCTATATAAGAATAGTATTAGAATTCGGTGGAGAAGAATGTCTGCGTCCATTGCTTTTATTTTATTTCACGTCGTCATTGTCGATTAAGTAGAAAAGAATTATTGCCATCCAAGACTTCTCTGATACATCATGAGGTATATTGACCCTCATGAGTATTTTTACAAAAGAAAATTAATATGCAAGGTGTTGGATAAAACAAGGCCACGGATCACATCAAAATTCATATATTTGAGGAGCGGATCATTGACCGACACAATGATGGTAACAACTGCAGTTTTTATGGCTGTAAACATATGGACATTTCTTATCATATATCTTTTCTGAAGACCTGGGATATTTTCAAGAACCAGAATCTTCCAATTCGTGAAACGATTCACATCCTCAACAACGTCCTGGACTAGTATCCTTTAGAGTTAAACAACCGGAAAATTTGGATATTCATAACTTTTGGGATCTTTTCTAGGCCCGGAATCTTCACATCCGTGAAACAATTCCAGTGCTCAACAACGTCCTGGACAAGTTTTCCTTTAGAGTTGAGGAACCGGAAAACTTGGATATTTACAACACTTTGGGAGACACGAGGTATTTTAATGAATCGGAATATGATTTAAACCTCAAATCTTTTACAAGACCTCCAACTTATGAAAATTAGAATCCTTTAATTAAAATAATTTTTTTAATTTAGTAAGTAGGTACTTCTACAGAATGTGATCCGTCAGAAACAACACGGCAGACAGCAGTTACGAGTAATAAGCTAGGAACTACTAGCGTACCTGTAGACGCAACGGGTTGTCTCCGTCGGTGGGAGAGACTATCGCAGTCCCACTGGCAAGCTACTTCCCACCTCAAACAAGCAGCCTCCAAAAGAAAGGTGCTAACCGGTCACAGTCTACCTGCTTCAATGGGTACTTGGACCTAGGGAAAAGACCAATAAGCAGACTGAAAATCCTTCACCCCAGCACTAAAAAAAGGCAATGATAAACAAACCATAGATCTTGAGATTAGCAAGCTGAAATGGCAGTAGAATGTGCCTTGGCCTCTCTGATGATCAACAACAGGTCAATGACTCCATTAAAAGGAGCTCAAAAGGCTTAACATCGCTGTAGCTACACTAAAGCACAGTGGGCTGGAGCCAGCCTGGAAATTACCAAAAATGGACTCTTATCAGGCATCAATGGCTCTGAGTGCTTCAGAAACTAGAAAAAAAATCACCTTTGACAAAAAAAATAGTAAAGCAAAAGCTCAACTCCAAGAAAAATGGTGAACGTTAGAAGATCGGCAATATTTCAATTTTGCGATAACCTTTATATCAATCAGCTGGACTCTGGACTTGTATATTCGGCCGAATTGCACCAAAATATATTTTGATATCGGCCACTTTCAACTTTTGTGTATATGAACATACAAGGGGCCTAACATCCCAAAAGTGGGCAGTTGCACAAAAAAGGATATTACTACACTGCTACTATTACTCGATGTACGAGAAATGGAGCAGTAGCTCAAAAGAGATTCTAACCGAGAGAATAAGCGTCTCTTACCTCCCTGAAGAATATTATTATCTTATTTCATTTGCTTATATTGCTGCTATGTGTTCTTTACAGAGAGAAAAAAGACAATGATCGATGCTATTCTGCCAGGTTTCGCCAATGTCTACCGGGTTGAAAATGGTTTAGCAATTCTTGCTTACCTGGTGCAAGCAGTCATAATAATCGGCCCACAAATAGGAAAAAACACGATAAATATCAGATGGATAAAAATGACCGCGTCCATTGTGCAAATTTTTTTACTCGCCGCCATCGTCGATATAGTAGTATATAAATATTGCCAGCCGGAACTTTTGGTACACATAATAAATTATCTAGACCCTTATGTGTATTTCTATCAAAAACCCCTAATATGCAAGGTGTTGCATGTAAAAAAGCCGGGAATCACTTTAAAATTGATATATATGAGAAGTGGATCCTTGGCTGTCACAATGATGGTAACAACTGCAGTTGTTGTGGCCATTAATCTATGGACACTGTTTCTCATATTATGTTTACGAGGACTGGGATATGTTCGCGAAGCGGAACCTTTCCACAGGAGAGGAAAGAACTTTCTACTTTCAGATGTTTATAAATTTCACACTGGGAAGTTTTTCCCCTCAACACAGACTGTGGTGATGTTAAATGGAGCCAGAAGTCACCCAACAATGCCCTATATAAGAATAGTATTAGAATCTGGTGGAGAAGAATGTCTGCGTCCATTGCTTTTATTTTATTTCACGTCGTCATTGTCGATTAAGTAGAAAAGAATTACTGCCAACCAAGACTTTTCTAATACATCATGAGGTATATTGACCCTCATGAGTATTTTTACAAAAGAAAATTAATATGCAAGGTGTTGGATAAAACAAGGCCACGGATCACATCAAAATTCATATATTTGAGGAGCGGATCATTGACCGACACAATGATGGTAACAACTGCAGTTTTTATGGCTGTAAACATATGGACATTTCTTATCATATATCTTTTCTGAAGACCTGGGATATTTTCAAGAACCAGAATCTTCCAATTCGTGAAACGATTCACATCCTCAACAACGTCCTGGACTAGTATCCTTTAGAGTTAAACAACCGGAAAATTTGGATATTCATAACTTTTGGGATCTTTTCTAGGCCCGGAATCTTCACATCCGTGAAACAATTCCAGTGCTCAACAACGTCCTGGACAAGTTTTCCTTTAGAGTTGAGGAACCGGAAAACTTGGATATTTACAACACTTTGGGAGACACGAGGTATTTTAATGAATCGGAATATGATTTAAACCTCAAATCTTTTACAAGACCTCCAACTTATGAAAATTAGAATCCTTTAATTAAAATAATTTTTTTAATTTAGTAAGTAGGTACTTCTACAGAATGTGATCCGTCAGAAACAACACGGCAGACAGCAGTTACGAGTAATAAGCTAGGAACTACTAGCGTACCTGTAGACGCAACGGGTTGTCTCCGTCGGTGGGAGAGACTATCGCAGTCCCACTGGCAAGCTACTTCCCACCTCAAACAAGCAGCCTCCAAAAGAAAGGTGCTAACCGGTCACAGTCTACCTGCTTCAATGGGTACTTGGACCTAGGGAAAAGACCAATAAGCAGACTGAAAATCCTTCACCCCAGCACTAAAAAAAGGCAATGATAAACAAACCATAGATCTTGAGATTAGCAAGCTGAAATGGCAGTAGAATGTGCCTTGGCCTCTCTGATGATCAACAACAGGTCAATGACTCCATTAAAAGGAGCTCAAAAGGCTTAACATCGCTGTAGCTACACTAAAGCACAGTGGGCTGGAGCCAGCCTGGAAATTACCAAAAATGGACTCTTATCAGGCATCAATGGCTCTGAGTGCTTCAGAAACTAGAAAAAAAATCACCTTTGACAAAAAAAATAGTAAAGCAAAAGCTCAACTCCAAGAAAAATGGTGAACGTTAGAAGATCGGCAATATTTCAATTTTGCGATAACCTTTATATCAATCAGCTGGACTCTGGACTTGTATATTCGGCCGAATTGCACCAAAATATATTTTGATATCGGCCACTTTCAACTTTTGTGTATATGAACATACAAGGGGCCTAACATCCCAAAAGTGGGCAGTTGCACAAAAAAGGATATTACTACACTGCTACTATTACTCGATGTACGAGAAATGGAGCAGTAGCTCAAAAGAGATTCTAACCGAGAGAATAAGCGTCTCTTACCTCCCTGAAGAATATTATTATCTTATTTCATTTGCTTATATTGCTGCTATGTGTTCTTTACAGAGAGAAAAAAGACAATGATCGATGCTATTCTGCCAGGTTTCGCCAATGTCTACCGGGTTGAAAATGGTTTAGCAATTCTTGCTTACCTGGTGCAAGCAGTCATAATAATCGGCCCACAAATAGGAAAAAACACGATAAATATCAGATGGATAAAAATGACCGCGTCCATTGTGCAAATTTTTTTACTCGCCGCCATCGTCGATATAGTAGTATATAAATATTGCCAGCCGGAACTTTTGGTACACATAATAAATTATCTAGACCCTTATGTGTATTTCTATCAAAAACCCCTAATATGCAAGGTGTTGCATGTAAAAAAGCCGGGAATCACTTTAAAATTGATATATATGAGAAGTGGATCCTTGGCTGTCACAATGATGGTAACAACTGCAGTTGTTGTGGCCATTAATCTATGGACACTGTTTCTCATATTATGTTTACGAGGACTGGGATATGTTCGCGAAGCGGAACCTTTCCACAGGAGAGGAAAGAACTTTCTACTTTCAGATGTTTATAAATTTCACACTGGGAAGTTTTTCCCCTCAACACAGACTGTGGTGATGTTAAATGGAGCCAGAAGTCACCCAACAATGCCCTATATAAGAATAGTATTAGAATCTGGTGGAGAAGAATGTCTGCGTCCATTGCTTTTATTTTATTTCACGTCGTCATTGTCGATTAAGTAGAAAAGAATTACTGCCAACCAAGACTTTTCTAATACATCATGAGGTATATTGACCCTCATGAGTATTTTTACAAAAGAAAATTAATATGCAAGGTGTTGGATAAAACAAGGCCACGGATCACATTAAAATTCATATATTTGAGGAGCGGATCATTGACCGACACAATGATGGTAACAACTGCAGTTTTTATGGCTGTAAACATATGGACATTTCTTATCATATATCTTTTCTGAAGACCTGGGATATTTTCAAGAACCAGAATCTTCCAATTCGTGAAACGATTCACATCCTCAACAACGTCCTGGACTAGTATCCTTTAGAGTTAAACAACCGGAAAATTTGGATATTCATAACTTTTGGGATCTTTTCTAGGCCCGGAATCTTCACATCCGTGAAACAATTCCAGTGCTCAACAACGTCCTGGACAAGTTTTCCTTTAGAGTTGAGGAACCGGAAAACTTGGATATTTACAACACTTTGGGAGACACGAGGTATTTTAATGAATCGGAATATGATTTAAACCTCAAATCTTTTACAAGACCTCCAACTTATGAAAATTAGAATCCTTTAATTAAAATAATTTTTTTAATTTAGTAAGTAGGTACTTCTACAGAATGTGATCCGTCAGAAACAACACGGCAGACAGCAGTTACGAGTAATAAGCTAGGAACTACTAGCGTACCTGTAGACGCAACGGGTTGTCTCCGTCGGTGGGAGAGACTATCGCAGTCCCACTGGCAAGCTACTTCCCACCTCAAACAAGCAGCCTCCAAAAGAAAGGTGCTAACCGGTCACAGTCTACCTGCTTCAATGGGTACTTGGACCTAGGGAAAAGACCAATAAGCAGACTGAAAATCCTTCACCCCAGCACTAAAAAAAGGCAATGATAAACAAACCATAGATCTTGAGATTAGCAAGCTGAAATGGCAGTAGAATGTGCCTTGGCCTCTCTGATGATCAACAACAGGTCAATGACTCCATTAAAAGGAGCTCAAAAGGCTTAACATCGCTGTAGCTACACTAAAGCACAGTGGGCTGGAGCCAGCCTGGAAATTACCAAAAATGGACTCTTATCAGGCATCAATGGCTCTGAGTGCTTCAGAAACTAGAAAAAAAATCACCTTTGACAAAAAAAATAGTAAAGCAAAAGCTCAACTCCAAGAAAAATGGTGAACGTTAGAAGATCGGCAATATTTCAATTTTGCGATAACCTTTATATCAATCAGCTGGACTCTGGACTTGTATATTCGGCCGAATTGCACCAAAATATATTTTGATATCGGCCACTTTCAACTTTTGTGTATATGAACATACAAGGGGCCTAACATCCCAAAAGTGGGCAGTTGCACAAAAAAGGATATTACTACACTGCTACTATTACTCGATGTACGAGAAATGGAGCAGTAGCTCAAAAGAGATTCTAACCAAGAGAATAAGCGTCTCTTACCTCCCTGAAGAATATTATTATCTTATTTCATTTGCTTATATTGCTGCTATGTGTTCTTTACAGAGAGAAAAAAGACAATGATCGATGCTATTCTGCCAGGTTTCGCCAATGTCTACCGGGTTGAAAATGGTTTAGCAATTCTTGCTTACCTGGTGCAAGCAGTCATAATAATCGGCCCACAAATAGGAAAAAACACGATAAATATCAGATGGATAAAAATGACCGCGTCCATTGTGCAAATTTTTTTACTCGCCGCCATCGTCGATATAGTAGTATATAAATATTGCCAGCCGGAACTTTTGGTACACATAATAAATTATCTAGACCCTTATGTGTATTTCTATCAAAAACCCCTAATATGCAAGGTGTTGCATGTAAAAAAGCCGGGAATCACTTTAAAATTGATATATATGAGAAGTGGATCCTTGGCTGTCACAATGATGGTAACAACTGCAGTTGTTGTGGCCATTAATCTATGGACACTGTTTCTCATATTATGTTTACGAGGACTGGGATATGTTCGCGAAGCGGAACCTTTCCACAGGAGAGGAAAGAACTTTCTACTTTCAGATGTTTATAAATTTCACACTGGGAAGTTTTTCCCCTCAACACAGACTGTGGTGATGTTAAATGGAGCCAGAAGTCACCCAACAATGCCCTATATAAGAATAGTATTAGAATTCGGTGGAGAAGAATGTCTGCGTCCATTGCTTTTATTTTATTTCACGTCGTCATTGTCGATTAAGTAGAAAAGAATTATTGCCATCCAAGACTTCTCTGATACATCATGAGGTATATTGACCCTCATGAGTATTTTTACAAAAGAAAATTAATATGCAAGGTGTTGGATAAAACAAGGCCACGGATCACATTAAAATTCATATATTTGAGGAGCGGATCATTGACCGACACAATGATGGTAACAACTGCAGTTTTTATGGCTGTAAACATATGGACATTTCTTATCATATATCTTTTCTGAAGACCTGGGATATTTTCAAGAACCAGAATCTTCCAATTCGTGAAACGATTCACATCCTCAACAACGTCCTGGACTAGTATCCTTTAGAGTTAAACAACCGGAAAATTTGGATATTCATAACTTTTGGGATCTTTTCTAGGCCCGGAATCTTCACATCCGTGAAACAATTCCAGTGCTCAACAACGTCCTGGACAAGTTTTCCTTTAGAGTTGAGGAACCGGAAAACTTGGATATTTACAACACTTTGGGAGACACGAGGTATTTTAATGAATCGGAATATGATTTAAACCTCAAATCTTTTACAAGACCTCCAACTTATGAAAATTAGAATCCTTTAATTAAAATAATTTTTTTAATTTAGTAAGTAGGTACTTCTACAGAATGTGATCCGTCAGAAACAACACGGCAGACAGCAGTTACGAGTAATAAGCTAGGAACTACTAGCGTACCTGTAGACGCAACGGGTTGTCTCCGTCGGTGGGAGAGACTATCGCAGTCCCACTGGCAAGCTACTTCCCACCTCAAACAAGCAGCCTCCAAAAGAAAGGTGCTAACCGGTCACAGTCTACCTGCTTCAATGGGTACTTGGACCTAGGGAAAAGACCAATAAGCAGACTGAAAATCCTTCACCCCAGCACTAAAAAAAGGCAATGATAAACAAACCATAGATCTTGAGATTAGCAAGCTGAAATGGCAGTAGAATGTGCCTTGGCCTCTCTGATGATCAACAACAGGTCAATGACTCCATTAAAAGGAGCTCAAAAGGCTTAACATCGCTGTAGCTACACTAAAGCACAGTGGGCTGGAGCCAGCCTGGAAATTACCAAAAATGGACTCTTATCAGGCATCAATGGCTCTGAGTGCTTCAGAAACTAGAAAAAAAATCACCTTTGACAAAAAAAATAGTAAAGCAAAAGCTCAACTCCAAGAAAAATGGTGAACGTTAGAAGATCGGCAATATTTCAATTTTGCGATAACCTTTATATCAATCAGCTGGACTCTGGACTTGTATATTCGGCCGAATTGCACCAAAATATATTTTGATATCGGCCACTTTCAACTTTTGTGTATATGAACATACAAGGGGCCTAACATCCCAAAAGTGGGCAGTTGCACAAAAAAGGATATTACTACACTGCTACTATTACTCGATGTACGAGAAATGGAGCAGTAGCTCAAAAGAGATTCTAACCGAGAGAATAAGCGTCTCTTACCTCCCTGAAGAATATTATTATCTTATTTCATTTGCTTATATTGCTGCTATGTGTTCTTTACAGAGAGAAAAAAGACAATGATCGATGCTATTCTGCCAGGTTTCGCCAATGTCTACCGGGTTGAAAATGGTTTAGCAATTCTTGCTTACCTGGTGCAAGCAGTCATAATAATCGGCCCACAAATAGGAAAAAACACGATAAATATCAGATGGATAAAAATGACCGCGTCCATTGTGCAAATTTTTTTACTCGCCGCCATCGTCGATATAGTAGTATATAAATATTGCCAGCCGGAACTTTTGGTACACATAATAAATTATCTAGACCCTTATGTGTATTTCTATCAAAAACCCCTAATATGCAAGGTGTTGCATGTAAAAAAGCCGGGAATCACTTTAAAATTGATATATATGAGAAGTGGATCCTTGGCTGTCACAATGATGGTAACAACTGCAGTTGTTGTGGCCATTAATCTATGGACACTGTTTCTCATATTATGTTTACGAGGACTGGGATATGTTCGCGAAGCGGAACCTTTCCACAGGAGAGGAAAGAACTTTCTACTTTCAGATGTTTATAAATTTCACACTGGGAAGTTTTTCCCCTCAACACAGACTGTGGTGATGTTAAATGGAGCCAGAAGTCACCCAACAATGCCCTATATAAGAATAGTATTAGAATTCGGTGGAGAAGAATGTCTGCGTCCATTGCTTTTATTTTATTTCACGTCGTCATTGTCGATTAAGTAGAAAAGAATTATTGCCATCCAAGACTTCTCTGATACATCATGAGGTATATTGACCCTCATGAGTATTTTTACAAAAGAAAATTAATATGCAAGGTGTTGGATAAAACAAGGCCACGGATCACATCAAAATTCATATATTTGAGGAGCGGATCATTGACCGACACAATGATGGTAACAACTGCAGTTTTTATGGCTGTAAACATATGGACATTTCTTATCATATATCTTTTCTGAAGACCTGGGATATTTTCAAGAACCAGAATCTTCCAATTCGTGAAACGATTCACATCCTCAACAACGTCCTGGACTAGTATCCTTTAGAGTTAAACAACCGGAAAATTTGGATATTCATAACTTTTGGGATCTTTTCTAGGCCCGGAATCTTCACATCCGTGAAACAATTCCAGTGCTCAACAACGTCCTGGACAAGTTTTCCTTTAGAGTTGAGGAACCGGAAAACTTGGATATTTACAACACTTTGGGAGACACGAGGTATTTTAATGAATCGGAATATGATTTAAACCTCAAATCTTTTACAAGACCTCCAACTTATGAAAATTAGAATCCTTTAATTAAAATAATTTTTTTAATTTAGTAAGTAGGTACTTCTACAGAATGTGATCCGTCAGAAACAACACGGCAGACAGCAGTTACGAGTAATAAGCTAGGAACTACTAGCGTACCTGTAGACGCAACGGGTTGTCTCCGTCGGTGGGAGAGACTATCGCAGTCCCACTGGCAAGCTACTTCCCACCTCAAACAAGCAGCCTCCAAAAGAAAGGTGCTAACCGGTCACAGTCTACCTGCTTCAATGGGTACTTGGACCTAGGGAAAAGACCAATAAGCAGACTGAAAATCCTTCACCCCAGCACTAAAAAAAGGCAATGATAAACAAACCATAGATCTTGAGATTAGCAAGCTGAAATGGCAGTAGAATGTGCCTTGGCCTCTCTGATGATCAACAACAGGTCAATGACTCCATTAAAAGGAGCTCAAAAGGCTTAACATCGCTGTAGCTACACTAAAGCACAGTGGGCTGGAGCCAGCCTGGAAATTACCAAAAATGGACTCTTATCAGGCATCAATGGCTCTGAGTGCTTCAGAAACTAGAAAAAAAATCACCTTTGACAAAAAAAATAGTAAAGCAAAAGCTCAACTCCAAGAAAAATGGTGAACGTTAGAAGATCTGCAATATTTCAATTTTGCGATAACCTTTATATCAATCAGCTGGACTCTGGACTTGTATATTCGGCCGAATTGCACCAAAATATATTTTGATATCGGCCACTTTCAACTTTTGTGTATATGAACATACAAGGGGCCTAACATCCCAAAAGTGGGCAGTTGCACAAAAAAGGATATTACTACACTGCTACTATTACTCGATGTACGAGAAATGGAGCAGTAGCTCAAAAGAGATTCTAACCGAGAGAATAAGCGTCTCTTACCTCCCTGAAGAATATTATTATCTTATTTCATTTGCTTATATTCTGCTATGTGTTCTTTACAGAGAGAAAAAAGACAATGATCGATGCTATTCTGCCAGGTTTCGCCAATGTCTACCGGGTTGAAAATGGTTTAGCAATTCTTGCTTACCTGGTGCAAGCAGTCATAATAATCGGGCCACAAATAGGAAAAAACACGATAAATATCAGATGGATGAAAATGACCGCGTCCATTGTGCAAATTTTTTTACTCGCCGCCATCGTCGATATAGTAGTATATAAATATTGCCAGCCGGAACTTTTGGTACACATAATAAATTATCTAGACCCTTATGTGTATTTCTATCAAAAACCCCTAATATGCAAGGTGTTGCATGTAAAAAAGCCGGGAATCACTTTAAAATTGATATATATGAGAAGTGGATCCTTGGCTGTCACAATGATGGTAACAACTGCAGTTGTTGTGGCCATTAATCTATGGACACTGTTTCTCATATTATGTTTACGAGGACTGGGATATGTTCGCGAAGCGGAACCTTTCCACAGGAGAGGAAAGAACTTTCTACTTTCAGATGTTTATAAATTTCACACTGGGAAGTTTTTCCCCTCAACACAGACTGTGGTGATGTTAAATGGAGCCAGAAGTCACCCAACAATGCCCTATATAAGAATAGTATTAGAATTCGGTGGAGAAGAATGTCTGCGTCCATTGCTTTTATTTTATTTCACGTCGTCATTGTCGATTAAGTAGAAAAGAATTATTGCCATCCAAGACTTCTCTGATACATCATGAGGTATATTGACCCTCATGAGTATTTTTACAAAAGAAAATTAATATGCAAGGTGTTGGATAAAACAAGGCCACGGATCACATTAAAATTCATATATTTGAGGAGCGGATCATTGACCGACACAATGATGGTAACAACTGCAGTTTTTATGGCTGTAAACATATGGACATTTCTTATCATATATCTTTTCTGAAGACCTGGGATATTTTCAAGAACCAGAATCTTCCAATTCGTGAAACGATTCACATCCTCAACAACGTCCTGGACTAGTATCCTTTAGAGTTAAACAACCGGAAAATTTGGATATTCATAACTTTTGGGATCTTTTCTAGGCCCGGAATCTTCACATCCGTGAAACAATTCCAGTGCTCAACAACGTCCTGGACAAGTTTTCCTTTAGAGTTGAGGAACCGGAAAACTTGGATATTTACAACACTTTTTAATGAATCGGAATATGATTTAAACCTCAAATCTTTTACAAGACCTCCAACTTATGAAAATTAGAATCCTTTAATTAAAATAATTTTTTTAATTTAGTAAGTAGGTACTTCTACAGAATGTGATCCGTCAGAAACAACACGGCAGACAGCAGTTACGAGTAATAAGCTAGGAACTACTAGCGTACCTGTAGACGCAACGAGTTGTCTCCGTCGGTGGGAGAGACTATCGCAGTCCCACTGGCAAGCTACTTCCCACCTCAAACAAGCAGCCTCCAACAGAAAGGTGCTAACCGGTCACAGTCTACCTGCTTCAATGGGTACTTGGACCTAGGGAAAAGACCAATAAGCAGACTGAAAATCCTTCACCCCAGCACTAAAAAAAGGCAATGATAAACAAACCATAGATCTTGAGATTAGCAAGCTGAAATGGCAGTAGAATGTGCCTTGGCCTCTCTGATGATCAACAACAGGTCAATGACTCCATTAAAAGGAGCTCAAAAGGCTTAACATCGCTGTAGCTACACTAAAGCACAGTGGGCTGGAGCCAGCCTGGAAATTACCAAAAATGGACTCTTATCAGGCATCAATGGCTCTGAGTGCTTCAGAAACTAGAAAAAAAATCACCTTTGACAAAAAAAATAGTAAAGCAAAAGCTCAACTCCAAGAAAAATGGTGAACGTTAGAAGATCAGCAATATTTCAATTTTGCGATAACCTTTATATCAATCAGCTGGACTCTGGACTTGTATATTCGGCCGAATTGCACCAAAATATATTTTGATATCGGCCACTTTCAACTTTTGTGTATATGAACATACAAGGGGCCTAACATCCCAAAAGTGGGCAGTTGCACAAAAAAGGATATTACTACACTGCTACTATTACTCGATGTACGAGAAATGGAGCAGTAGCTCAAAAGAGATTCTAACCGAGAGAATAAGCGTCTCTTACCTCCCTGAAGAATATTATTATCTTATTTCATTTGCTTATATTGCTGCTATGTGTTCTTTACAGAGAGAAAAAAGACAATGATCGATGCTATTCTGCCAGGTTTCGCCAATGTCTACCGGGTTGAAAATGGTTTAGCAATTCTTGCTTACCTGGTGCAAGCAGTCATAATAATCGGCCCACAAATAGGAAAAAACACGATAAATATCAGATGGATAAAAATGACCGCGTCCATTGTGCAAATTATTTTACTCGCCGCCATCGTCGATATAGTAGTATATAAATATTGCCAGCCGGAACTTTTGGTACACATAATAAATTATCTAGACCCTTATGTGTATTTCTATCAAAAACGCCTAATATGCAAGGTGTTGCATGTAAAAAAGCCGGGAATCACTTTAAAATTGATATATATGAGAAGTGGATCCTTGGCTGTCACAATGATGGTAACAACTGCAGTTGTTGTGGCCATTAATCTATGGACACTGTTTCTCATATTATGTTTACGAGGACTGGGATATGTTCGCGAAGCGGAACCTTTCCACAGGAGAGGAAAGAACTCTCTACTTTCATATGAAAAGATATCGACTTTTCGATTCAATTCAATGCATCGAATATTTCAAGAACTTCTAATGGTTTTAAATTCACCATTCCAGGAATAGAGAATTTATATCAATCAACTGAAATAGACTCTGGACTTGTATATTCGGCCGAATTGCACAAAAATATATTTTGACATCGTCCACTTTGGACTTTTGTGTATATGAACATTGTGTTCAATTTTAAAATTATAGTATTATTTTGAGTTCATTGAATATCATCCACGGATATTACTATCTTACTTCAATGGTTCTGCGGAAACTGTATTCTGCCAATAAATCTGTCAAAGGCTAAGAAAATGACAAAATTATCCCATTAAAACTAATTCTTTCATACTAAACCATAAATGTACCAAGTTCACTGAATCTAATCAAATATTAGGCTGTACAGTCTTCAAATGCCAAAGATTTGAGGTTTTCAGTCAAATATTTTGCTGAATTTTTATTATTTAAGCATAAAATCAAGGTTTTTTTCAACCAACATTTGCTGCATGTCTGTAAAAATTTCAAAATGCCCCAAGCCAAATTTACTCCAGTGTATATTTTCTGCAAATATAGATCTTAGTACCTTAGAAAATGTTTATAATATGAAATCGGACTTGTGGCAATTAGAAAAATGAATTTCATACAAAAGTCAAGTTTGAAAATCTATTGCAAGCCGTTTGTGGAGCGTCTATTTCCATTTTCTTGAATAATTTGTGTTTGAATCCAGTTTTAGAGCTCAAATTTCACACTGGGAAGTTTTTCCCCTCAACACAGACTGTGGTGATGTTAAATGGAGCCAGAAGTCACCCAACAATGCCCTATATAAGAATAGTATTAAAATTCGGTGGAGAAGAATGTCTGCGTCCATTGCTTTTATTTTATTTCACGTCGTCATTGTCGATTAAGTAGAAAAGAATTACTGCCAACCAAGACTTTTCTAATACATCATGAGGTATATTGACCCTCATGAGTATTTTTACAAAAGAAAATTAATATGCAAGGTGTTGGATAAAACAAGGCCACGGATCACATTAAAATTCATATATTTGAGGAGCGGATCATTGACCGACACAATAATGGTAACAACTGCAGTTTTTATGGCTGTAAACATATGGACATTTCTTATCATATATCTTTTCCAGAGACCTGGGATATTTTCAAGAACCAGAATCTTCCAATTCGTGAAACGATTCACATCCTCAACAACGTCCTGGACTAGTATCCCTTAGAGTTAAACAACCGGAAAATTTGGATATTCATAACTTTTGGGATCTTTTCTAGGCCCGGAATCTTCACATCCGTGAAACAATTCCAGTGCTCAACAACGTCCTGGACAAGTTTTCCTTTAGAGTTGAGGAACCGGAAAACTTGGATATTTACAACACTTTGGGAGACACAAGGTATTTTAATGAATCGGAATATGATTTAAACCTCAAATCTTTTACAAGACCTCCAACTTATGAAAATTAGAATTCTTTAATTAAAATAATTTTTTTAATTTAGTAAGTAGGTACTTCTACAGAATGTGATCCGTCAGAAACAACACGGGAGACAGCAGTTACGAGTAATAAGCTAGGAACTACTAGCGTACCTGTAGACGCAACGGGTTGTCTCCGTCGGTGGGAAAGACTATCGCAGTCCCACTGGCAAGCTACTTCCCACCTCAAACAAACAGCCTCCAAAAGAAAGGTGCTAACCGGTCACAGTCTACCTGCTTCAATGGGTACTTGGACCTAGGGAAAAGACCAATAAGCAGACTGAAAATCCTTCACCCCAGCACTAAAAAAAGGCAATGATAAACAAACCATAGATCTTGAGATTAGCAAGCTGAAATGGCAGTAGAATGTGCCTTGGCCTCTCTGATGATCAACAACAGGTCAATGACTCCATTAAAAGGAGCTCAAAAGGCTTAACATCGCTGTAGCTACACTAAAGCACAGTGGGCTGGAGCCAGCCTGGAAATTACCAAAAATGGACTCTTATCAGGCATCAATGGCTCTGAGTGCTTCAGAAACTAGAAAAAAAATCACCTTTGACAAAAAAAATAGTAAAGCAAAAGCTCAACTCCAAGAAAAATGGTGAACGTTAGAAGATCGGCAATATTTCAATTTTGCGATAACCTTTATATCAATCAGCTGGACTCTGGACTTGTATATTCGGTCGAATTGCACCAAAATATATTTTGATATCGGCCACTTTCAACTTTTGTGTATATGAACATACAAGGGGCCTAACATCCCAAAAGTGGGCAGTTGCACAAAAAAGGATATTACTACACTGCTACTATTACTCGATGTACGAGAAATGGAGCAGTAGCTCAAAAGAGATTCTAACCGAGAAAATAAGCGTCTCTTACCTCCCTGAAGAATATTATTATCTTATTTCATTTGCTTATATTGCTGCTATGTGTTCTTTACAGAGAGGAAAAAGACAATGATCGATGCTATTCTGCCAGGTTTCGCCAATGTCTACCGGGTTGAAAATGGTTTAGCAATTCTTGCTTACCTGGTGCAAGCAGTCATAATAATCGGGCCACAAATAGGAAAAAACACGATAAATATCAGATGGATGAAAATGACCGCGTCCATTGTGCAAATTATTTTACTCGCCGCCATCGTCGATATAGTAGTATATAAATATTGCCAGCCGGAACTTTTGGTACACATAATAAATTATCTAGACCCTTATGTGTATTTTTATCAAAAACCCCTAATATGCAAGGTGTTGCATGTAAATAAAGCCGCGCATCACCTTAAAATTGATATATATGAGGAGCGGATCCTTGGCTGCCACAATGATGGTAACAACTGCAGTTGTTGTGGCCATTAATCTATGGACACTGTTTCTCATATTATGTTCACGAGGACTGGGATATGTTCGCGAAGCGGAACCTTTCCACAGGAGAGGAAAGAACTTTCTACTTTCATATGAAAAGATATCGACTTTTCGATTCAATTCAATGCATCGAATATTTCAAGAACTTCTAATGGTTTTAAATTCACTATTCCAGGAATAGAGAATTTATATCAATCAACTGAAATAGACTCTGGACTTGTATATTCGGCCGAATTGCACCAAAATATATTTTGACATCGTCCACTTTGGACTTTTGTGTATATGAACATTGTGTTCAATTTTTAAATTATAGTATTATTTTGAGTTCATTGAATATCATCCACGGATATTACTATCTTACTTCAATGGTTCTGCGGAAACTGTATTCTGCCAATAAATCTGTCAAAGGCTAAGAAAATGACAAAATTATCCCATCAAAACTAATTCTTTCATACTAAACCATAAATGTACCAAGTTCACTGAATCTAATCAAATATTAGGCTGTACAGTCTTCAAATGCCAAAGATTTGAGGTTTTCAGTCAAATATTTTGATGATTTTTGATTATTTAACCATAAAATCAAGGTTTTTTTTAACCAAAATTTGCTGCATGTCTGTAAAAATTTCAAAATTCCACAAGCCACATTTACTCCAGTGTATATTTTCTGCAAATATAGATCTTAGTACCTTAGAAAATGTTTATAATATGAAATCGGACTTGTGGCAATTAGAAAAATGAATTTCATACAAAAGTCAAGTTTGAAAATCTATTGCAAGCCGTTTCCTGAGCGTCTATTTCCATTTTCTTGAATAATTTGTGTTTGAATCCAGTTTTAGAGCTCAAATTTCACACTGGGAAGTTTTTCCCCTCAACACAGACTGTAATGATTTTAAATGGAGCCAGAAGTCACCCAACAATGCCCTATATAAGAATAGTATTAAAATTCGGTGGAGAAGAATGTCTGCGTCCATTGCTTTTATTTTATTTCACGTCGTCATTGTCGATTTAGTAGAAAGGAATTATTGTCAACCAGGACTTTTCGAATGCATCATGAGGTATATTGACCCTCATGAGTATTTTTACAAAAGAAAATTAATATGCAAGGTGTTGGATAAAACAAGGCCACGGATCACATCAAAATTCATATATTTGAGGAGCGGATCATTGACCGACACAATGATGGTAACAACTGCAGTTTTTATGGCTGTAAACATATGGACATTTCTTATCATATATCTTTTCCGAAGACCTGGGATATTTTCAAGAACCAGAATCTTCCAATTCGTGAAACGATTCACATCCTCAACAACGTCCTGGACTAGTATCCCTTAGAGTTAAACAACCGGAAAATTTGGATATTCATAACTTTTGGGATCTTTTCTAGGTCCGGAATCTTCACATCCGTGAAACAATTCCAGTGCTCAACGACGTCCTGGACAAGTTTTCCTTTAGAGTTGAGGAACCGGAAAATTTGGATATTTACAACACTTTCAGAGACACGAGGTATTTTAATGAATCGGAATATGATTTAAACCTCAAATCTTTTACAAGACCTCCAACTTATGAAAATTAGAATCCTTTTATTTAAATTATTTTTTAATTCAGTAAGTAGGTACTTCTACAGAATGTGATCCGTCAGAAACAACACGGGAGACAGCAGTTACGAGTAATAAGCTAGGAACTACTAGCGTACCTGTAGACGCAACGGGTTGTCTCCGTCGGTGGGAGAGACTATCGCAGTCCCACTGGCAAGCTACTTCCCGCCTCAAACGGGGCAGCCTCCAACAGAAAGGTGCTAACCGGTCACAGTCTACCTGCTTCAATGGGTACTTGGACCTAGGGAAAAGACCAATAAGCAGACTGAAAATCCTGCACCCCAGCACTAAAAAAAGGCAATGATAAACAAACCATAGATCTTGGGATTAGCAAGCTGAAATGGCAGTACAATGTGCCCTGGCCTCTCTGATGATCAACAACAGGTCAATGACTCCATTAAAAGGAGCTCAAAAGGCTTAACATCGATGTAGCTACACTAAAGCACAGTGGGCTGGAGCCAGCCTGGAAATTACCAAAAATGGACTCTTATCAGGCATCAATGGCTCTGAGTGCTTCAGAAAATAGAAAAAAAATCACCTTTGACAAAAAAAATAGTAAAGCAAAAGCTCAACTCCAAGAAAAATGGTGAACGTTAGAAGATCGGCAATATTTCAATTTTGCGATAACCTTTATATCAATCAGCTGGACTCTGGACTTGTATATTCGGCCGAATTGCACCAAAATATATTTTGACATTGTCCACTTTCAACTTTTGTGTATATGAACATACAAGGGGCCTAACATCCCAAAAGTGGGCAGTTGCACAAAAAAGGATATTACTACACTGCTACTATTACTCGATGTACGAGAAATGGAGCAGTAGCTCAAAAGAGCTTTTACCGAGAGAATAAGCGTCTCTTACCTCCCTGAGGAATATTATTATCTTATTTCATTTGCTTATATTCTGCTATGTGTTCTTTACAGAGAGAAAAAAGACAATGATCGATGCTATTCTGCCAGGTTTCGCCAATGTCTACCGGGTTGAAAATGGTTTAGCAATTCTTGCTTACCTGGTGCAAGCAGTCATAATAATCGGGCCACAAATAGGAAAAAACACGATAAATATCAGATGGATGAAAATGACCGCGTCCATTGTGCAAATTTTTTTACTCGCCGCTATCGTCGATATAGTAGTATATAAATATTGCCAGCCGGAACTTTTGGTACACATAATAAATTATCTAGACCCTTATGAGTATTTCTATCAAAAACCCCTAATATGCAAGATGTTGGATGTAAAAAAGCCGCGAATCACCTTAAAATTGAAACATATGAGGAGCGGATTCCTTGTCTGCCAAAATGATGGTAACAACTGCAGTTGTTGTGGCCATTAATCTATGGACACTGTTTCTCATATTATGTTTACGAGGACTGGGATATGTTCGCGAAGCGGAACCTTTCCACAGGGGAGGAAAGAACTTTCTACTTTCATATGAAAAGATATCGACTTTTCGATTCAATTCAATGCATCGAATATTTCAAGAACTTCTAATGGTTTTAAATTCACCATTCCAGGAATAGAGAATTTATATCAATCAACTGAAATAGACTCTGGACTTGTATATTCGGCCGAATTGCACCAAAATATATTTTGACATCGTCCACTTTGGACTTTTGTGTATATGAACATTGTGTTCAATTTTTAAATTATAGTATTATTTTGAGTTCATTGAATATAATCCACGGATATTACTATCTTACTTCAATGGTTCTGCGGAAACTGTATTCTGCCAATAAATCTGTCAAAGGCTAAGAAAATGACAAAATTATCCCATTAAAACTAATTCTTTAATACTCAACCATAAATGTACCAAGTTCACTGAATCTAATCAAATATTAGGCTGTACAGTCTTCAAATGCCAAAGATTTGAGGTTTTCAGTCAAATATTTTGATGATTTTTGATTATTTAACCATAAAATCAAGGTTTTTTTCAACCAAAATTTGCCGCATGTCTGTAAAAATTTCAAAATTCCACAAGCCAGATTTACTCCAGTGTATATTTTATTCAAATATAGATCTTAGTACCTTAGAAAATGTTTATAATATGAAATCGGACTTGTGGCAATTAGAAAAATGAATTTCATACAAAAGTCAAGTTTGAAAATCTATTGCAAGCCGTTTGTGGAGCGTCTATTTCCATTTTCTTGAATAATTTGTGTTTGAATCCAGTTTTAGAGCTCAAATTTCACACTGGGAAGTTTTTCCCCTCAACTCAGACTTTGGTGATGTAAAATGGAGCCAGAAGTCACCCAACAGTGCCCTATATAAGAATAGTATTAAAATTCGGTGGAGAAGAATGTCTGCGTCCATTGCTTTTATTTTATTTCACGTCGTCATTGTCGATTAAGTAGAAAAGAATTACTGCCAACCAAGACTTTTCTAATACATCATGAGGTATATTGACCCTCATGAGTATTTTTACAAAAGAAAATTAATATGCAAGGTGTTGGATAAAACAAGGCCACGGATCACATCAAAATTCATATATTTGAGGAGCGGATCATTGACCTACACAATGATGGTAACAACTGCAGTTTTTATGGCTGTAAACATATGGACATTTCTTATCATATATCTTTTCCGAAGACCTGGGATATGTTCAAGAACCAGAATCTTCCAATTCGTGAAACGATTCACATCCTCAACAACGTCCTGGACTAGTATCCCTTAGAGTTAAACAACCGGAAAATTTGGATATTCACAACTTTTGGGATCTTTTCTAGGCCCGGAACCTTCACATCCGTGAAACAATTCCAGTGCTCAACGCCGTCCTGGACAAGTTTTCCTTTAGAGTTGAGGAACCGGAAAATTTGGATATTTACAACACTTTGGGAGACACGAGATATTTTAATGAATCGGAATATGATTTAAACCTCAAATCTTTTACAAGACCTCCAACTTATGAAAATTAGAATCCTTTGATTTAAATAATTTTTTTAATTTAGTAAGTAGGTACTTCTACAGAATGTGATCCGTCAGAAACAACACGGGAGACAGCAGTTACGAGTAATAAGCTAGGAACTACTAGCGTACTTGTAGACGCAACGGGTTGTCTCCGTCGTTGGGAGAGACTATCGCAGTCCCACTGGCAAGCTACTTCCCGCCTCAAACGGGGCAGCCTCCAGACAGGAAGGTGCTTACCGGTCACAGTCTACCTGCTTCAATGGATACTTAGACTTAGGGAAAAGACCAATAAGCAGACTGAAAATCCTGCACCCAGCACTAAAAAAAGGCAATGATAAACAAACCATAGATCTTGGGATTAGCAAGCTGAAATGGCAGTACAATGTGCCCTGGCCTCTCTGATGATCAACAACAGGTCAATGACTCCATTAACAGGAGCTAAAAAAGCTTAACATCGATGTAGCTACACTAAAGGACAGTGGGCTGGAGCCTGGAAATTACCAAAAATGGACTCTTATCAGGCATCAATGGCTCTGAGTGCTTCAGAAACTAGAAAAAAAATCACCTTTGACAAAAAAAATAGTAAAGCAAAAGCTCAACTCCAAGAAAAATGGTGAACGTTAGAAGATCAGCAATATTTCAATTTTGCGATAACCTTTATATCAATCAGCTGGACTCTGGACTTGTATATTCGGCCGAATTGCACCAAAATATATTTTGATATCGGCCACTTTCAACTTTTGTGTATATGAACATACAAGGGGCCTAACATCCCAAAAGTGGGCAGTTGCACAAAAAAGGATATTACTACACTGCTACTATTACTCGATGTACGAGAAATGGAGCAGTAGCTCAAAAGAGATTCTAACCGAGAGAATAAGCGTCTCTTACCTCCCTGAAGAATATTATTATCTTATTTCATTTGCTTATATTGCTGCTATGTGTTCTTTACAGAGAGAAAAAAGACAATGATCGATGCTATTCTGCCAGGTTTCGCCAATGTCTACCGGGTTGAAAATGGTTTAGCAATTCTTGCTTACCTGGTGCAAGCAGTCATAATAATCGGCCCACAAATAGGAAAAAACACGATAAATATCAGATGGATAAAAATGACCGCGTCCATTGTGCAAATTATTTTACTCGCCGCCATCGTCGATATAGTAGTATATAAATATTGCCAGCCGGAACTTTTGGTACACATAATAAATTATCTAGACCCTTATGTGTATTTCTATCAAAAACGCCTAATATGCAAGGTGTTGCATGTAAAAAAGCCGGGAATCACTTTAAAATTGATATATATGAGAAGTGGATCCTTGGCTGTCACAATGATGGTAACAACTGCAGTTGTTGTGGCCATTAATCTATGGACACTGTTTCTCATATTATGTTTACGAGGACTGGGATATGTTCGCGAAGCGGAACCTTTCCACAGGAGAGGAAAGAACTCTCTACTTTCATATGAAAAGATATCGACTTTTCGATTCAATTCAATGCATCGAATATTTCAAGAACTTCTAATGGTTTTAAATTCACCATTCCAGGAATAGAGAATTTATATCAATCAACTGAAATAGACTCTGGACTTGTATATTCGGCCGAATTGCACAAAAATATATTTTGACATCGTCCACTTTGGACTTTTGTGTATATGAACATTGTGTTCAATTTTTAAATTATAGTATTATTTTGAGTTCATTGAATATCATCCACGGATATTACTATCTTACTTCAATGGTTCTGCGGAAACTGTATTCTGCCAATAAATCTGTCAAAGGCTAAGAAAATGACAAAATTATCCCATCAAAACTAATTCTTTCATACTAAACCATAAATGTACCAAGTTCACTGAATCTAATCAAATATTAGGCTGTACAGTCTTCAAATGCCAAAGATTTGAGGTTTTCAGTCAAATATTTTGCTGAATTTTTATTATTTAAGCATAAAATCAAGGTTTTTTTCAACCAACATTTGCTGCATGTCTGTAAAAATTTCAAAATGCCCCAAGCCAAATTTACTCCAGTGTATATTTTCTGCAAATATAGATCTTAGTACCTTAGAAAATGTTTATAATATGAAATCGGACTTGTGGCAATTAGAAAAATGAATTTCATACAAAAGTCAAGTTTGAAAATCTATTGCAAGCCGTTTGTGGAGCGTCTATTTCCATTTTCTTGAATAATTTGTGTTTGAATCCAGTTTTAGAGCTCAAATTTCACACTGGGAAGTTTTTCCCCTCAACACAGACTGTGGTGATGTTAAATGGAGCCAGAAGTCACCCAACAATGCCCTATATAAGAATAGTATTAAAATTCGGTGGAGAAGAATGTCTGCGTCCATTGCTTTTATTTTATTTCACGTCGTCATTGTCGATTAAGTAGAAAAGAATTACTGCCAACCAAGACTTTTCTAATACATCATGAGGTATATTGACCCTCATGAGTATTTTTACAAAAGAAAATTAATATGCAAGGTGTTGGATAAAACAAGGCCACGGATCACATTAAAATTCATATATTTGAGGAGCGGATCATTGACCGACACAATGATGGTAACAACTGCAGTTTTTATGGCTGTAAACATATGGACATTTCTTATCATATATCTTTTATGAAGACCTGGGATATTTTCAAGAACCAGAATCTTCAAATTCGTGAAACGATTCACATCCTCAACAACGTCCTGGACTAGTATCCCTTAGAGTTAAACAACCGGAAAATTTGGATATTCATAACTTTTGGGATCTTTTCTAGGCCCGGAATCTTCACATCCGTGAAACAATTCCAGTGCTCAACGACGTCCTGGACAAGTTTTCCTTTAGAGTGGAGGAACCGGAAAATTTGGATATTTACAACACTTTCGGAGACACAAGGTATTTTAATGAATCGGAATATGATTTAAACCTCAAATCTTTTACAAGACCTCCAACTTATGAAAATTAGAATCCTTTAATTTAAATAATTTTTTTAATTTAGTAAGTAGGTACTTCTACAGAATGTGATCCGTCAGAAACAACACGGGAGACAGCAGTTACGAGTAATAAGCTAGGAACTACTAGCGTACCTGTAGACGCAACGGGTTGTCTCCGTCGGTGGGAGAGACTATCGCAGTCCCACTGGCAAGCTACTTCCCGCCTCAAACGGGGCAGCCTCCAACAGAAAGGTGCTAACCGGTCACAGTCTACCTGCTTCAATGGGTACTTGGACCTAGGGAAAAGACCAATAAGCAGACTGAAAATTCTGCACCCCAGCACTAAAAAAAGGCAATGATAAACAAACCATAGATCTTGGGATTAGCAAGCTGAAATGGCAGTACAATGTGCCCTGGCCTCTTTGATGATCAACAACAGGTCAATGACTCCATTAACAGGAGCTAAAAAAGCTTAACATCAATGTAGCTACACTAAAGCAGTGGGCTGGAGCATGGAAATTACCAAAAATGGACTCTTATCAGGCATCAATGGCTCTGAGTGCTTCAGAAACTAGAAAAAAAAATCACCTTTGACAAAAAAAATAGTAAAGCAAAAGCTCAACTCCAAGAAAAATGGTGAACGTTAGAAGATCGGCAATATTTCAATTTTGCGATAACCTTTATATCAATCAGCTGGACTCTGGACTTGTATATTCGGCCGAATTGCACCAAAATATATTTTGATATCGGCCACTTTCAACTTTTGTGTATATGAACATACAAGGGGCCTAACATCCCAAAAGTGGGCAGTTGCACAAAAAAGGATATTACTACACAGCTACTATTACTCGATGTACGAGAAATGGAGCAGTAGCTCAAAAGAGATTCTAACCGAGAGAATAAGCGTCTCTTACCTCCCTGAAGAATATTATTATCTTATTTCATTTGCTTATATTGCTGCTATGTGTTCTTTACAGAGAGAAAAAAGACAATGATCGATGCTATTCTGCCAGGTTTCGCCAATGTCTACCGGGTTGAAAATGGTTTAGCAATTCTTGCTTACCTGGTGCAAGCAGTCATAATAATCGGGCCACAAATAGGAAAAAACACGATAAATATCAGATGGATAAAAATGACCGCGTCCATTGTGCAAATTTTTTTACCAACAACATCTCATCTGATATCTGGATTTATAACAACAAGATCTCATCTGATATCTAGATTGATACCAACAACATCTCATCTGATATCTGGATTGATACAAGATCTCACCTGATAAGGCTGGCAATAAAACGACAGTAGACAAAAGAACTTTTATACTTTCATATGAAAAGATATCGACTTTTGCATGTCTCTCGCACATTTAAATATTACTCAAAAAGTTTTCCTTAAAAATGTCTCTCAAAAGTCGGCTCTCCGCGTCCATTGTGCAAATATTTTTACTCGCCGCCATCGTCGATATAGTAGTATATAAATATTGCCAGCCGGAACTTTTGGTACACATAATAAATTATCTAGACCCTTATGAGTATTTCTATCAGAAACCCCTAATATGCAAGGTGTTGCATGTAAAAAAGCCGGGAATCACTTTAAAATTGATATATATGAGAAGTGGATCCTTGGCTTTCACAATGATGGTAACAACTGCAGTTGTTGTGGCCATTAACCTATGGACACTGTTTCTCATATTATGTTTACGAGGACTGGGATATGTTCGCGAAGCGGAACCTTTCCACAGGAGAGGGAAAGAACTTTCTACTTTCATATGAAAAGATATCGACTTTTCGATTCAATTCAATGCATCGAATATTTCAAGAACTTCTAATGGTTTTAAATTCACCATTCCAGGAATAGAGAATTTATATCAATCAACTGAAATAGACTCTGGACTTGTATATTCGGCCGAATTGCACCAAAATATATTTTGACATCGTCCACTTTGGACTTTTGTGTATATGAACATTGTGTTCAATTTTAAAATTATAGTATTATTTTGAGTTCATTGAATATCATCCACGGATATTACTATCTTACTTCAATGGTTCTGCGGAAACTGTATTCTGCCAATAAATCTGTCAAAGGCTAAGAAAATGACAAAATTATCCCATTAAAACTAATTCTTTCATACTAAACCATAAATGTACCAAGTTCACTGAATCTAATCAAATATTAGGCTGTACAGTCTTCAAATGCCAAAGATTTGAGGTTTTCAGTCAAACATTTTGATGATTTTTGATTATTTAACCATAAAATCAAGGTTTTTTTCAACCAAAATTTGCCGCATGTCTGTAAAAATTTCAAAATTCCACAAGCCAGATTTACTCCAGTGTATATTTTATTCAAATATAGATCTTAGTACCTTAGAAAATGTTTATAATATGAAATCGGACTTGTGGCAATTAGAAAAATGAATTTCATACAAAAGTCAAGTTTGAAAATCTGTTGCAAGCCGTTTCCGAAGCGTCTATTTCCATTTTCTTGAATAATTTGTGTTTGAATCAAGTTTTAGGGCTCAAATTTCACACTGGGAAGTTTTTCCCCTTAACTCAGACTTTGGTGATGTAAAATGGAGCCAGAAGTCACCCAACAGTGCCCTATATAAGAATAGTATTAAAATTCGGTGGAGAAGAATATCTGCGTCCATTGCGCTAATTTTATTTCACGTCGTCATTGTCGATTTAGTAGAAAAGAATTATTGTCAACCAGGACTTTTCGAATGCATCATGAGGTATATTGACCCTCATGAGTATTTTTACAAAAGAAAATTAATATGCAAGGTGTTGGATAAAACAAGGCCACGGATCACATTAAAATTCATATATTTGAGGAGCGGATCATTGACCGACACAATGATGGTAACAACTGCAGTTTTTATGGCTGTAAACATATGGACATTTCTTATCATATATCTTTTCCGAAGACCTGGGATATTTTCAAGAACCAGAATCTTCCAATTCGTGAAACGATTCACATCCTCAACAACGTCCTGGACTAGTATCCCTTAGAGTTAAACAACCGGAAAATTTGGATATTCATAACTTTTGGGATCTTTTCTAGGCCCGGAATCTTCACATCCGTGAAACAATTCCAGTGCTCAACGACGTCCTGGACAAGTTTTCCTTTAGAGTTGAGGAACCGGAAAATTTGGATATTTACAACACTTTCGGAGACACAAGGTATTTTAATGAATCGGAATATGATTTAAACCTCAAATCTTTTACAAGACCTCCAACTTATGAAAATTAGAATCCTTTAATTTAAATTATTTTTTAATTTAGTAAGTAGGTACTTCTACAGAATGTGATCCGTCAGAAACAACACGGGAGACAGCAGTTACGAGTAATAAGCTAGGAACTACTAGCGTACTTGTAGACGCAACGGGTTGTCTCCGTCGGTGGGAGAGACTATCGCAGTCCCACTGGCAAGCTACTTCCCGCCTCAAACGGGGCAGCCTCCAACAGAAAGGTGCTAACCGGTCACAGTCTACCTGCTTCAATGGGTACTTGGACCTAGGGAAAAGACCAATAAGCAGACTGAAAATCCTGCACCCCAGCACTAAAAAAAGGCAATGATAAACAAACCATAGATCTTGGGATTAGCAAGCTGAAATGGCAGTACAATGTGCCCTGGCCTCTCTGATGATCAACAACAGGTCAATGACTCCATTAAAAGGAGCTCAAAAGGCTTAACATCGCTGTAGCTACACTAAAGCACAGTGGGCTGGAGCCAGCCTGGAAATTACCAAAAATGGACTCTTATCAGGCATCAATGGCTCTGAGTGCTTCAGAAAATAGAAAAAAAATCACCTTTGACAAAAAAAATAGTAAAGCAAAAGCTCAACTCCAAGAAAAATGGTGAACGTTAGAAGATCGGCAATATTTCAATTTTGCGATAACCTTTATATCAATCAGCTGGACTCTGGACTTGTATATTCGGCCGAATTGCACCAAAATATATTTTGACATTGTCCACTTTCAACTTTTGTGTATATGAACATACAAGGGGCCTAACATCCCAAAAGTGGGCAGTTGCACAAAAAAGGATATTACTACACTGCTACTATTACTCGATGTACGAGAAATGGAGCAGTAGCTCAAAAGAGATTCTAACCAAGAGAATAAGAGTGTCTTACCTCCCTGAGGAATATTATTATCTTATTTCATTTGCTTATATTCTGCTATGTGTTCTTTACAGAGAGAAAAAAGACAATGATCGATGCTATTCTGCCAGGTTTCGCCAATGTCTACCGGGTTGAAAATGGTTTAGCAATTCTTGCTTACCTGGTGCAAGCAGTCATAATAATCGGGCCACAAATAGGAAAAAACACGATAAATATCAGATGGATGAAAATGACCGCGTCCATTGTGCAAATTTTTTTACTCGCCGCCATCGTCGATATAGTAGTATATAAATATTGCCAGCCGGAACTTTTGGTACACATAATAAATTATCTAGACCCTTATGAGTATTTCTATCAAAAACCCCTAATATGCAAGATGTTGGATGTAAAAAAGCCGCGAATCACCTTAAAATTGAAACATATGAGGAGCGATTCCTTGTCTGCCAAAATGATGGTAACAACAGCAATTGTTGTGGCCATTAACCTATGGACACTGTTTCTCATATTATGTTTACGAGGACTGGGATATGTTCGCGAAGCGGAACCTTTCCACAGGAGAGGAAAGAACTTTCTACTTTCATATGAAAAGATATCGACTTTTCGATTCAATTCAATGCATCGAATATTTCAAGAACTTCTAATGGTTTTAAATTCACCATTCCAGGAATAGAGAATTTATATCAATCAACTGAAATAGACTCTGGACTTGTATATTCGGCCGAATTGCACCAAAATATATTTTGACATCGTCCACTTTGGACTTTTGTGTATATGAACATTGTGTTCAATTTTAAAATTATAGTATTATTTTGAGTTCATTGAATATCATCCACGGATATTACTATCTTACTTCAATGGTTCTGCGGAAACTGTATTCTGCCAATAAATCTGTCAAAGGCTAAGAAAATGACAAAATTATCCCATTAAAACTAATTCTTTCATACTAAACCATAAATGTACCAAGTTCACTGAATCTAATTAAATATTAGGCTGTACAGTCTTCAAATGCCAAAGATTTGAGGTTTTCAGTCAAACATTTTGATGATTTTTGATTATTTAACCATAAAATCAAGGTTTTTTTCAACCAAAATTTGCCGCATGTCTGTAAAAATTTCAAAATTCCACAAGCCAGATTTACTCCAGTGTATATTTTATTCAAATATAGATCTTAGTACCTTAGAAAATGTTTATAATATGAAATCGGACTTGTGGCAATTAGAAAAATGAATTTCATACAAAAGTCAAGTTTGAAAATCTGTTGCAAGCCGTTTCCGAAGCGTCTATTTCCATTTTCTTGAATAATTTGTGTTTGAATCAAGTTTTAGGGCTCAAATTTCACACTGGGAAGTTTTTCCCCTTAACTCAGACTTTGGTGATGTAAAATGGAGCCAGAAGTCACCCAACAGTGCCCTATATAAGAATAGTATTAAAATTCGGTGGAGAAGAATATCTGCGTCCATTGCGCTAATTTTATTTCACGTCGTCATTGTCGATTTAGTAGAAAAGAATTATTGTCAACCAGGACTTTTCGAATGCATCATGAGGTATATTGACCCTCATGAGTATTTTTACAAAAGAAAATTAATATGCAAGGTGTTGGATAAAACAAGGCCACGGATCACATTAAAATTCATATATTTGAGGAGCGGATCATTGACCGACACAATGATGGTAACAACTGCAGTTTTTATGGCTGTAAACATATGGACATTTCTTATCATATATCTTTTCTGAAGACCTGGGATATTTTCAAGAACCAGAATCTTCCAATTCGTGAAACGATTCACATCCTCAACAACGTCCTGAACTAGTATCCCTTAGAGTTAAACAACCGGAAAATTTGGATATTCAGAACTTTTGGGATCTTTTCTAGGCCCGGAATCTTCACATCCGTGAAACAATTCCAGTGCTCAACGACGTCCTGGACAAGTTTTCCTTTAGAGTTGAGGAACCGGAAAATTTGGATATTTACAACACTTTCGGAGACACAAGGTATTTTAATGAATCGGAATATGATTTAAACCTCAAATCTTTTACAAGACCTCCAACTTATGAAAATTAGAATCCTTTAATTTAAATTATTTTTTAATTTAGTAAGTAGGTACTTCTACAGAATGTGATCCGTCAGAAACAACACGGGAGACAGCAGTTACGAGTAATAAGCTAGGAACTACTAGCGTACCTGTAGACGCAACGGGTTGTCTCCGTCGGTGGGAGAGACTATCGCAGTCCCACTGGCAAGCTACTTCCCGCCTCAAACGGGGCAGCCTCCAACAGAAAGGTGCTAACCGGTCACAGTCTACCTGCTTCAATGAGTACTTGGACCTAGGGAAAAGACCAATAAGCAGACTGAAAATCCTGCACCCCAGCACTAAAAAAAGGCAATGATAAACAAACCATAGATCTTGGGATTAGCAAGCTGAAATGGCAGTACAATGTGCCCTGGCCTCTTTGATGATCAACAACAGGTCAATGACTCCATTAAAAGGAGCTCAAAAGGCTTAACATCGCTGTAGCTACACTAAAGCACAGTGGGCTGGAGCCAGCCTGGAAATTACCAAAAATGGACTCTTATCAGGCATCAATGGCTCTGAGTGCTTCAGAAAATAGAAAAAAAATCACCTTTGACAAAAAAAATAGTAAAGCAAAAGCTCAACTCCAAGAAAAATGGTGAACGTTAGAAGATCGGCAATATTTCAATTTTGCGATAACCTTTATATCAATCAGCTGGACTCTGGACTTGTATATTCGGCCGAATTGCACCAAAATATATTTTGACATTGTCCACTTTCAACTTTTGTGTATATGAACATACAAGGGGCCTAACATCCCAAAAGTGGGCAGTTGCACAAAAAAGGATATTACTACACTGCTACTATTACTCGATGTACGAGAAATGGAGCAGTAGCTCAAAAGAGATTCTAACCAAGAGAATAAGAGTGTCTTACCTCCCTGAGGAATATTATTATCTTATTTCATTTGCTTATATTCTGCTATGTGTTCTTTACAGAGAGAAAAAAGACAATGATCGATGCTATTCTGCCAGGTTTCGCCAATGTCTACCGGGTTGAAAATGGTTTAGCAATTCTTGCTTACCTGGTGCAAGCAGTCATAATAATCGGGCCACAAATAGGAAAAAACACGATAAATATCAGATGGATGAAAATGACCGCGTCCATTGTGCAAATTTTTTTACTCGCCGCCATCGTCGATATAGTAGTATATAAATATTGCCAGCCGGAACTTTTGGTACACATAATAAATTATCTAGACCCTTATGAGTATTTCTATCAAAAACCCCTAATATGCAAGATGTTGGATGTAAAAAAGCCGCGAATCACCTTAAAATTGAAACATATGAGGAGCGATTCCTTGTCTGCCAAAATGATGGTAACAACAGCAATTGTTGTGGCCATTAACCTATGGACACTGTTTCTCATATTATGTTTACGAGGACTGGGATATGTTCGCGAAGCGGAACCTTTCCACAGGAGAGGAAAGAACTTTCTACTTTCATATGAAAAGATATCGACTTTTCGATTCAATTCAATGCATCGAATATTTCAAGAACTTCTAATGGTTTTAAATTCACCATTCCAGGAATAGAGAATTTATATCAATCAACTGAAATAGACTCTGGACTTGTATATTCGGCCGAATTGCACCAAAATATATTTTGACATCGTCCACTTTGGACTTTTGTGTATATGAACATTGTGTTCAATTTTAAAATTATAGTATTATTTTGAGTTCATTGAATATCATCCACGGATATTACTATCTTACTTCAATGGTTCTGCGGAAACTGTATTCTGCCAATAAATCTGTCAAAGGCTAAGAAAATGACAAAATTATCCCATTAAAACTAATTCTTTCATACTAAACCATAAATGTACCAAGTTCACTGAATCTAATCAAATATTAGGCTGTACAGTCTTCAAATGCCAAAGATTTGAGGTTTTCAGTCAAACATTTTGATGATTTTTGATTATTTAACCATAAAATCAAGGTTTTTTTCAACCAAAATTTGCCGCATGTCTGTAAAAATTTCAAAATTCCACAAGCCAGATTTACTCCAGTGTATATTTTATTCAAATATAGATCTTAGTACCTTAGAAAATGTTTATAATATGAAATCGGACTTGTGGCAATTAGAAAAATGAATTTCATACAAAAGTCAAGTTTGAAAATCTGTTGCAAGCCGTTTCCGAAGCGTCTATTTCCATTTTCTTGAATAATTTGTGTTTGAATCAAGTTTTAGGGCTCAAATTTCACACTGGGAAGTTTTTCCCCTTAACTCAGACTTTGGTGATGTAAAATGGAGCCAGAAGTCACCCAACAGTGCCCTATATAAGAATAGTATTAAAATTCGGTGGAGAAGAATATCTGCGTCCATTGCGCTAATTTTATTTCACGTCGTCATTGTCGATTTAGTAGAAAAGAATTATTGTCAACCAGGACTTTTCGAATGCATCATGAGGTATATTGACCCTCATGAGTATTTTTACAAAAGAAAATTAATATGCAAGGTGTTGGATAAAACAAGGCCACGGATCACATTAAAATTCATATATTTGAGGAGCGGATCATTGACCGACACAATGATGGTAACAACTGCAGTTTTTATGGCTGTAAACATATGGACATTTCTTATCATATATCTTTTCCGAAGACCTGGGATATTTTCAAGAACCAGAATCTTCCAATTCGTGAAACGATTCACATCCTCAACAACGTCCTGAACTAGTATCCCTTAGAGTTAAACAACCGGAAAATTTGGATATTCAGAACTTTTGGGATCTTTTCTAGGCCCGGAATCTTCACATCCGTGAAACAATTCCAGTGCTCAACGACGTCCTGGACAAGTTTTCCTTTAGAGTTGAGGAACCGGAAAATTTGGATATTTACAACACTTTCGGAGACACAAGGTATTTTAATGAATCGGAATATGATTTAAACCTCAAATCTTTTACAAGACCTCCAACTTATGAAAATTAGAATCCTTTAATTTAAATTATTTTTTAATTTAGTAAGTAGGTACTTCTACAGAATGTGATCCGTCAGAAACAACACGGGAGACAGCAGTTACGAGTAATAAGCTAGGAACTACTAGCGTACCTGTAGACGCAACGGGTTGTCTCCGTCGGTGGGAGAGACTATCGCAGTCCCACTGGCAAGCTACTTCCCGCCTCAAACGGGGCAGCCTCCAACAGAAAGGTGCTAACCGGTCACAGTCTACCTGCTTCAATGAGTACTTGGACCTAGGGAAAAGACCAATAAGCAGACTGAAAATCCTGCACCCCAGCACTAAAAAAAGGCAATGATAAACAAACCATAGATCTTGGGATTAGCAAGCTGAAATGGCAGTACAATGTGCCCTGGCCTCTTTGATGATCAACAACAGGTCAATGACTCCATTAAAAGGAGCTCAAAAGGCTTAACATCGCTGTAGCTACACTAAAGCACAGTGGGCTGGAGCCAGCCTGGAAATTACCAAAAATGGACTCTTATCAGGCATCAATGGCTCTGAGTGCTTCAGAAAATAGAAAAAAAATCACCTTTGACAAAAAAAATAGTAAAGCAAAAGCTCAACTCCAAGAAAAATGGTGAACGTTAGAAGATCGGCAATATTTCAATTTTGCGATAACCTTTATATCAATCAGCTGGACTCTGGACTTGTATATTCGGCCGAATTGCACCAAAATATATTTTGACATTGTCCACTTTCAACTTTTGTGTATATGAACATACAAGGGGCCTAACATCCCAAAAGTGGGCAGTTGCACAAAAAAGGATATTACTACACTGCTACTATTACTCGATGTACGAGAAATGGAGCAGTAGCTCAAAAGAGATTTTACCGAGAGAATAAGCGTCTCTTACCTCCCTGAGGAATATTATTATCTTATTTCATTTGCTTATATTCTGCTATGTGTTCTTTACAGAGAGAAAAAAGACAATGATCGATGCTATTCTGCCAGGTTTCGCCAATGTCTACCGGGTTGAAAATGGTTTAGCAATTCTTGCTTACCTGGTGCAAGCAGTCATAATAATCGGGCCACAAATAGGAAAAAACACGATAAATATCAGATGGATGAAAATGACCGCGTCCATTGTGCAAATTTTTTTACTCGCCGCCATCGTCGATATAGTAGTATATAAATATTGCCAGCCGGAACTTTTGGTACACATAATAAATTATCTAGACCCTTATGAGTATTTCTATCAAAAACCCCTAATATGCAAGATGTTGGATGTAAAAAAGCCGCGAATCACCTTAAAATTGAAACATATGAGGAGCGATTCCTTGTCTGCCAAAATGATGGTAACAACAGCAATTGTTGTGGCCATTAACCTATGGACACTGTTTCTCATATTATGTTTACGAGGACTGGGATATGTTCGCGAAGCGGAACCTTTCCACAGGAGAGGAAAGAACTTTCTACTTTCATATGAAAAGATATCGACTTTTCGATTCAATTCAATGCATCGAATATTTCAAGAACTTCTAATGGTTTTAAATTCACCATTCCAGGAATAGAGAATTTATATCAATCAACTGAAATAGACTCTGGACTTGTATATTCGGCCGAATTGTACCAAAATATATTTTGACATCGTCCACTTTGGACTTTTGTGTATATGAACATTGTGTTCAATTTTAAAATTATAGTATTATTTTGAGTTCATTGAATATCATCCACGGATATTACTATCTTACTTCAATGGTTCTGCGGAAACTGTATTCTGCCAATAAATCTGTCAAAGGCTAAGAAAATGACAAAATTATCCCATTAAAACTAATTCTTTCATACTAAACCATAAATGTACCAAGTTCACTGAATCTAATCAAATATTAGGCTGTACAGTCTTCAAATGCCAAAGATTTGAGGTTTTCAGTCAAACATTTTGATGATTTTTGATTATTTAACCATAAAATCAAGGTTTTTTTCAACCAAAATTTGCCGCATGTCTGTAAAAATTTCAAAATTCCACAAGCCAGATTTACTCCAGTGTATATTTTATTCAAATATAGATCTTAGTACCTTAGAAAATGTTTATAATATGAAATCGGACTTGTGGCAATTAGAAAAATGAATTTCATACAAAAGTCAAGTTTGAAAATCTATTGCAAGCCGTTTCCGAAGCGTCTATTTCCATTTTCTTGAATAATTTGTTTTTGAATCAAGTTTTAGGGCTCAAATTTCACACTGGGAAGTTTTTCCCCTTAACTCAGACTTTGGTGATGTAAAATGGAGCCAGAAGTCACCCAACAGTGCCCTATATAAGAATAGTATTAAAATTCGGTGGAGAAGAATTAACTGCGTCCATTGCGCTAATTTTATTTCACGTCGTCATTGTCGATTTAGTAGAAAAGAATTATTGTCAACCAGGACTTTTCGAATGCATCATGAGGTATATTGACCCTCATGAGTATTTTTACAAAAGAAAATTAATATGCAAGGTGTTGGATAAAACAAGGCCACGGATCACATTAAAATTCATATATTTGAGGAGCGGATCATTGACCGACACAATGATGGTAACAACTGCAGTTTTTATGGCTGTAAACATATGGACATTTCTTATCATATATCTTTTCCGAAGACCTGGGATATTTTCAAGAACCAGAATCTTCCAATTCGTGAAACGATTCACATCCTCAACAACGTCCTGGACTAGTATCCCTTAGAGTTAAACAACCGGAAAATTTGGATATTCATAACTTTTGGGATCTTTTCTAGGCCCGGAATCTTCACATCCGTGAAACAATTCCAGTGCTCAACGACGTCCTGGACAAGTTTTCCTTTAGAGTTGAGGAACCGGAAAATTTGGATATTTACAACACTTTCGGAGACACAAGGTATTTTAATGAATCGGAATATGATTTAAACCTCAAATCTTTTACAAGACCTCCAACTTATGAAAATTAGAATCCTTTAATTTAAATTATTTTTTAATTTAGTAAGTAGGTACTTCTACAGAATGTGATCCGTCAGAAACAACACGGGAGACAGCAGTTACGAGTAATAAGCTAGGAACTACTAGCGTACTTGTAGACGCAACGGGTTGTCTCCGTCGGTGGGAGAGACTATCGCAGTCCCACTGGCAAGCTACTTCCCGCCTCAAACGGGGCAGCCTCCAACAGAAAGGTGCTAACCGGTCACAGTCTACCTGCTTCAATGGGTACTTGGACCTAGGGAAAAGACCAATAAGCAGACTGAAAATCCTGCACCCCAGCACTAAAAAAAGGCAATGATAAACAAACCATAGATCTTGGGATTAGCAAGCTGAAATGGCAGTACAATGTGCCCTGGCCTCTCTGATGATCAACAACAGGTCAATGACTCCATTAACAGGAGCTCAAAAGGCTTAACATCGCTGTAGCTACACTAAAGCACAGTGGGCTGGAGCCAGCCTGGAAATTACCAAAAATGGACTCTTATCAGGCATCAATGGCTCTGAGTGCCTCAGAAAATAGAAAAAAAATCACCTTTGACAAAAAAAATAGTAAAGCAAAAGCTCAACTCCAAGAAAAATGGTGAACGTTAGAAGATCGGCAATATTTCAATTTTGCGATAACCTTTATATCAATCAGCTGGACTCTGGACTTGTATATTCGGCCGAATTGCACCAAAATATATTTTGACATTGTCCACTTTCAACTTTTGTGTATATGAACATACAAGGGGCCTAACATCCCAAAAGTGGGCAGTTGCACAAAAAAGGATATTACTACACTGCTACTATTACTCGATGTACGAGAAATGGAGCAGTAGCTCAAAAGAGATTCTAACCAAGAGAATAAGAGTGTCTTACCTCCCTGAGGAATATTATTATCTTATTTCATTTGCTTATATTCTGCTATGTGTTCTTTACAGAGAGAAAAAAGACAATGATCGATGCTATTCTGCCAGGTTTCGCCAATGTCTACCGGGTTGAAAATGGTTTAGCAATTCTTGCTTACCTGGTGCAAGCAGTCATAATAATCTGGCCACAAATAGGAAAAAACACGATAAATATCAGATGGATGAAAATGACCGCGTCCATTGTGCAAATTTTTTTACTCGCCGCCATCGTCGATATAGTAGTATATAAATATTGCCAGCCGGAACTTTTGGTACACATAATAAATTATCTAGACCCTTATGAGTATTTCTATCAAAAACCCCTAATATGCAAGGTGTTGCATGTAAAAAAGCCGGGAATCACTTTAAAATTGATATATATGAGAAGTGGATCCTTGGCTTTCACAATGATGGTAACAACTGCAGTTGTTGTGGCCATTAACCTATGGACACTGTTTCTCATATTATGTTTACGAGGACTGGGATATGTTCGCGAAGCGGAACCTTTCCACAGGAGAGGAAAGAACTTTCTACTTTCATATGAAAAGATATCGACTTTTCGATTCAATTCAATGCATCGAATATTTCAAGAACTTCTAATGGTTTTAAATTCACCATTCCAGGAATAGAGAATTTATATCAATCAACTGAAATAGACTCTGGACTTGTATATTCGGCCGAATTGCACCAAAATATATTTTGACATCGTCCACTTTGGACTTTTGTGTATATGAACATTGTGTTCAATTTTTAAATTATAGTATTATTTTGAGTTCATTGAATATAATCCACGGATATTACTATCTTACTTCAATGGTTCTGCGGAAACTGTATTCTGCCAATAAATCTGTCAAAGGCTAAGAAAATGACAAAATTATCCCATTAAAACTAATTCTTTCATACTAAACCATAAATGTACCAAGTTCACTGAATCTAATCAAATATTAGGCTGTACAGTCTTCAAATGCCAAAGATTTGAGGTTTTCAGTCAAACATTTTGATGATTTTTGATTATTTAACCATAAAATCAAGGTTTTTTTCAACCAAAATTTGCCGCATGTCTGTAAAAATTTCAAAATTCCACAAGCCAGATTTACTCCAGTGTATATTTTATTCAAATATAGATCTTAGTACCTTAGAAAATGTTTATAATATGAAATCGGACTTGTGGCAATTAGAAAAATGAATTTCATACAAAAGTCAAGTTTGAAAATCTGTTGCAAGCCGTTTCCGAAGCGTCTATTTCCATTTTCTTGAATAATTTGTGTTTGAATCAAGTTTTAGGGCTCAAATTTCACACTGGGAAGTTTTTCCCCTTAACTCAGACTTTGGTGATGTAAAATGGAGCCAGAAGTCACCCAACAGTGCCCTATATAAGAATAGTATTAAAATTCGGTGGAGAAGAATATCTGCGTCCATTGCGCTAATTTTATTTCACGTCGTCATTGTCGATTTAGTAGAAAAGAATTATTGTCAACCAGGACTTTTCGAATGCATCATGAGGTATATTGACCCTCATGAGTATTTTTACAAAAGAAAATTAATATGCAAGGTGTTGGATAAAACAAGGCCACGGATCACATTAAAATTCATATATTTGAGGAGCGGATCATTGACCGACACAATGATGGTAACAACTGCAGTTTTTATGGCTGTAAACATATGGACATTTCTTATCATATATCTTTTCCGAAGACCTGGGATATTTTCAAGAACCAGAATCTTCCAATTCGTGAAACGATTCACATCCTCAACAACGTCCTGAACTAGTATCCCTTAGAGTTAAACAACCGGAAAATTTGGATATTCAGAACTTTTGGGATCTTTTCTAGGCCCGGAATCTTCACATCCGTGAAACAATTCCAGTGCTCAACGACGTCCTGGACAAGTTTTCCTTTAGAGTTGAGGAACCGGAAAATTTGGATATTTACAACACTTTCGGAGACACAAGGTATTTTAATGAATCGGAATATGATTTAAACCTCAAATCTTTTACAAGACCTCCAACTTATGAAAATTAGAATCCTTTAATTTAAATTATTTTTTAATTTAGTAAGTAGGTACTTCTACAGAATGTGATCCGTCAGAAACAACACGGGAGACAGCAGTTACGAGTAATAAGCTAGGAACTACTAGCGTACCTGTAGACGCAACGGGTTGTCTCCGTCGGTGGGAGAGACTATCGCAGTCCCACTGGCAAGCTACTTCCCGCCTCAAACGGGGCAGCCTCCAACAGAAAGGTGCTAACCGGTCACAGTCTACCTGCTTCAATGAGTACTTGGACCTAGGGAAAAGACCAATAAGCAGACTGAAAATCCTGCACCCCAGCACTAAAAAAAGGCAATGATAAACAAACCATAGATCTTGGGATTAGCAAGCTGAAATGGCAGTACAATGTGCCCTGGCCTCTTTGATGATCAACAACAGGTCAATGACTCCATTAAAAGGAGCTCAAAAGGCTTAACATCGCTGTAGCTACACTAAAGCACAGTGGGCTGGAGCCAGCCTGGAAATTACCAAAAATGGACTCTTATCAGGCATCAATGGCTCTGAGTGCTTCAGAAAATAGAAAAAAAATCACCTTTGACAAAAAAAATAGTAAAGCAAAAGCTCAACTCCAAGAAAAATGGTGAACGTTAGAAGATCGGCAATATTTCAATTTTGCGATAACCTTTATATCAATCAGCTGGACTCTGGACTTGTATATTCGGCCGAATTGCACCAAAATATATTTTGACATTGTCCACTTTCAACTTTTGTGTATATGAACATACAAGGGGCCTAACATCCCAAAAGTGGGCAGTTGCACAAAAAAGGATATTACTACACTGCTACTATTACTCGATGTACGAGAAATGGAGCAGTAGCTCAAAAGAGATTCTAACCAAGAGAATAAGAGTGTCTTACCTCCCTGAGGAATATTATTATCTTATTTCATTTGCTTATATTCTGCTATGTGTTCTTTACAGAGAGAAAAAAGACAATGATCGATGCTATTCTGCCAGGTTTCGCCAATGTCTACCGGGTTGAAAATGGTTTAGCAATTCTTGCTTACCTGGTGCAAGCAGTCATAATAATCGGGCCACAAATAGGAAAAAACACGATAAATATCAGATGGATGAAAATGACCGCGTCCATTGTGCAAATTTTTTTACTCGCCGCCATCGTCGATATAGTAGTATATAAATATTGCCAGCCGGAACTTTTGGTACACATAATAAATTATCTAGACCCTTATGAGTATTTCTATCAAAAACCCCTAATATGCAAGATGTTGGATGTAAAAAAGCCGCGAATCACCTTAAAATTGAAACATATGAGGAGCGATTCCTTGTCTGCCAAAATGATGGTAACAACAGCAATTGTTGTGGCCATTAACCTATGGACACTGTTTCTCATATTATGTTTACGAGGACTGGGATATGTTCGCGAAGCGGAACCTTTCCACAGGAGAGGAAAGAACTTTCTACTTTCATATGAAAAGATATCGACTTTTCGATTCAATTCAATGCATCGAATATTTCAAGAACTTCTAATGGTTTTAAATTCACCATTCCAGGAATAGAGAATTTATATCAATCAACTGAAATAGACTCTGGACTTGTATATTCGGCCGAATTGCACCAAAATATATTTTGACATCGTCCACTTTGGACTTTTGTGTATATGAACATTGTGTTCAATTTTAAAATTATAGTATTATTTTGAGTTCATTGAATATCATCCACGGATATTACTATCTTACTTCAATGGTTCTGCGGAAACTGTATTCTGCCAATAAATCTGTCAAAGGCTAAGAAAATGACAAAATTATCCCATTAAAACTAATTCTTTCATACTAAACCATAAATGTACCAAGTTCACTGAATCTAATCAAATATTAGGCTGTACAGTCTTCAAATGCCAAAGATTTGAGGTTTTCAGTCAAACATTTTGATGATTTTTGATTATTTAACCATAAAATCAAGGTTTTTTTCAACCAAAATTTGCCGCATGTCTGTAAAAATTTCAAAATTCCACAAGCCAGATTTACTCCAGTGTATATTTTATTCAAATATAGATCTTAGTACCTTAGAAAATGTTTATAATATGAAATCGGACTTGTGGCAATTAGAAAAATGAATTTCATACAAAAGTCAAGTTTGAAAATCTGTTGCAAGCCGTTTCCGAAGCGTCTATTTCCATTTTCTTGAATAATTTGTGTTTGAATCAAGTTTTAGGGCTCAAATTTCACACTGGGAAGTTTTTCCCCTTAACTCAGACTTTGGTGATGTAAAATGGAGCCAGAAGTCACCCAACAGTGCCCTATATAAGAATAGTATTAAAATTCGGTGGAGAAGAATATCTGCGTCCATTGCGCTAATTTTATTTCACGTCGTCATTGTCGATTTAGTAGAAAAGAATTATTGTCAACCAGGACTTTTCGAATGCATCATGAGGTATATTGACCCTCATGAGTATTTTTACAAAAGAAAATTAATATGCAAGGTGTTGGATAAAACAAGGCCACGGATCACATCAAAATTCATATATTTGAGGAGCGGATCATTGACCGACACAATGATGGTAACAACTGCAGTTTTTATGGCTGTAAACATATGGACATTTCTTATCATATATCTTTTCCGAAGACCTGGGATATTTTCAAGAACCAGAATCTTCCAATTCGTGAAACGATTCACATCCTCAACAACGTCCTGAACTAGTATCCCTTAGAGTTAAACAACCGGAAAATTTGGATATTCAGAACTTTTGGGATCTTTTCTAGGCCCGGAATCTTCACATCCGTGAAACAATTCCAGTGCTCAACGACGTCCTGGACAAGTTTTCCTTTAGAGTTGAGGAACCGGAAAATTTGGATATTTACAACACTTTCGGAGACACAAGGTATTTTAATGAATCGGAATATGATTTAAACCTCAAATCTTTTACAAGACCTCCAACTTATGAAAATTAGAATCCTTTAATTTAAATTATTTTTTAATTTAGTAAGTAGGTACTTCTACAGAATGTGATCCGTCAGAAACAACACGGGAGACAGCAGTTACGAGTAATAAGCTAGGAACTACTAGCGTACCTGTAGACGCAACGGGTTGTCTCCGTCGGTGGGAGAGACTATCGCAGTCCCACTGGCAAGCTACTTCCCGCCTCAAACGGGGCAGCCTCAAACAGAAAGGTGCTAACCGGTCACAGTCTACCTGCTTCAATGAGTACTTGGACCTAGGGAAAAGACCAATAAGCAGACTGAAAATCCTGCACCCCAGCACTAAAAAAAGGCAATGATAAACAAACCATAGATCTTGGGATTAGCAAGCTGAAATGGCAGTACAATGTGCCCTGGCCTCTTTGATGATCAACAACAGGTCAATGACTCCATTAAAAGGAGCTCAAAAGGCTTAACATCGCTGTAGCTACACTAAAGCACAGTGGGCTGGAGCCAGCCTGGAAATTACCAAAAATGGACTCTTATCAGGCATCAATGGCTCTGAGTGCTTCAGAAAATAGAAAAAAAATCACCTTTGACAAAAAAAATAGTAAAGCAAAAGCTCAACTCCAAGAAAAATGGTGAACGTTAGAAGATCGGCAATATTTCAATTTTGCGATAACCTTTATATCAATCAGCTGGACTCTGGACTTGTATATTCGGCCGAATTGCACCAAAATATATTTTGACATTGTCCACTTTCAACTTTTGTGTATATGAACATACAAGGGGCCTAACATCCCAAAAGTGGGCAGTTGCACAAAAAAGGATATTACTACACTGCTACTATTACTCGATGTACGAGAAATGGAGCAGTAGCTCAAAAGAGATTCTAACCAAGAGAATAAGAGTGTCTTACCTCCCTGAGGAATATTATTATCTTATTTCATTTGCTTATATTCTGCTATGTGTTCTTTACAGAGAGAAAAAAGACAATGATCGATGCTATTCTGCCAGGTTTCGCCAATGTCTACCGGGTTGAAAATGGTTTAGCAATTCTTGCTTACCTGGTGCAAGCAGTCATAATAATCGGGCCACAAATAGGAAAAAACACGATAAATATCAGATGGATGAAAATGACCGCGTCCATTGTGCAAATTTTTTTACTCGCCGCCATCGTCGATATAGTAGTATATAAATATTGCCAGCCGGAACTTTTGGTACACATAATAAATTATCTAGACCCTTATGAGTATTTCTATCAAAAACCCCTAATATGCAAGATGTTGGATGTAAAAAAGCCGCGAATCACCTTAAAATTGAAACATATGAGGAGCGATTCCTTGTCTGCCAAAATGATGGTAACAACAGCAATTGTTGTGGCCATTAACCTATGGACACTGTTTCTCATATTATGTTTACGAGGACTGGGATATGTTCGCGAAGCGGAACCTTTCCACAGGAGAGGAAAGAACTTTCTACTTTCATATGAAAAGATATCGACTTTTCGATTCAATTCAATGCATCGAATATTTCAAGAACTTCTAATGGTTTTAAATTCACCATTCCAGGAATAGAGAATTTATATCAATCAACTGAAATAGACTCTGGACTTGTATATTCGGCCGAATTGCACCAAAATATATTTTGACATCGTCCACTTTGGACTTTTGTGTATATGAACATTGTGTTCAATTTTAAAATTATAGTATTATTTTGAGTTCATTGAATATCATCCACGGATATTACTATCTTACTTCAATGGTTCTGCGGAAACTGTATTCTGCCAATAAATCTGTCAAAGGCTAAGAAAATGACAAAATTATCCCATTAAAACTAATTCTTTCATACTAAACCATAAATGTACCAAGTTCACTGAATCTAATCAAATATTAGGCTGTACAGTCTTCAAATGCCAAAGATTTGAGGTTTTCAGTCAAACATTTTGATGATTTTTGATTATTTAACCATAAAATCAAGGTTTTTTTCAACCAAAATTTGCCGCATGTCTAAAAATTTCAAAATTCCACAAGCCAGATTTACTCCAGTGTATATTTTATTCAAATATAGATCTTAGTACCTTAGAAAATGTTTATAATATGAAATCGGACTTGTGGCAATTAGAAAAATGAATTTCATACAAAAGTCAAGTTTGAAAATCTATTGCAAGCCGTTTCCGAAGCGTCTATTTCCATTTTCTTGAATAATTTGTTTTTGAATCAAGTTTTAGGGCTCAAATTTCACACTGGGAAGTTTTTCCCCTTAACTCAGACTTTGGTGATGTAAAATGGAGCCAGAAGTCACCCAACAGTGCCCTATATAAGAATAGTATTAAAATTCGGTGGAGAAGAATTAACTGCGTCCATTGCGCTAATTTTATTTCACGTCGTCATTGTCGATTTAGTAGAAAAGAATTATTGTCAACCAGGACTTTTCGAATGCATCATGAGGTATATTGACCCTCATGAGTATTTTTACAAAAGAAAATTAATATGCAAGGTGTTGGATAAAACAAGGCCACGGATCACATTAAAATTCATATATTTGAGGAGCGGATCATTGACCGACACAATGATGGTAACAACTGCAGTTTTTATGGCTGTAAACATATGGACATTTCTTATCATATATCTTTTCCGAAGACCTGGGATATTTTCAAGAACCAGAATCTTCCAATTCGTGAAACGATTCACATCCTCAACAACGTCCTGGACTAGTATCCCTTAGAGTTAAACAACCGGAAAATTTGGATATTCATAACTTTTGGGATCTTTTCTAGGCCCGGAATCTTCACATCCGTGAAACAATTCCAGTGCTCAACGACGTCCTGGACAAGTTTTCCTTTAGAGTTGAGGAACCGGAAAATTTGGATATTTACAACACTTTCGGAGACACAAGGTATTTTAATGAATCGGAATATGATTTAAACCTCAAATCTTTTACAAGACCTCCAACTTATGAAAATTAGAATCCTTTAATTTAAATTATTTTTTAATTTAGTAAGTAGGTACTTCTACAGAATGTGATCCGTCAGAAACAACACGGGAGACAGCAGTTACGAGTAATAAGCTAGGAACTACTAGCGTACCTGTAGACGCAACGGGTTGTCTCCGTCGGTGGGAGAGACTATCGCAGTCCCACTGGCAAGCTACTTCCCGCCTCAAACGGGGCAGCCTCAAACAGAAAGGTGCTAACCGGTCACAGTCTACCTGCTTCAATGAGTACTTGGACCTAGGGAAAAGACCAATAAGCAGACTGAAAATCCTGCACCCCAGCACTAAAAAAAGGCAATGATAAACAAACCATAGATCTTGGGATTAGCAAGCTGAAATGGCAGTACAATGTGCCCTGGCCTCTTTGATGATCAACAACAGGTCAATGACTCCATTAAAAGGAGCTCAAAAGGCTTAACATCGCTGTAGCTACACTAAAGCACAGTGGGCTGGAGCCAGCCTGGAAATTACCAAAAATGGACTCTTATCAGGCATCAATGGCTCTGAGTGCTTCAGAAAATAGAAAAAAAATCACCTTTGACAAAAAAAATAGTAAAGCAAAAGCTCAACTCCAAGAAAAATGGTGAACGTTAGAAGATCGGCAATATTTCAATTTTGCGATAACCTTTATATCAATCAGCTGGACTCTGGACTTGTATATTCGGCCGAATTGCACCAAAATATATTTTGACATTGTCCACTTTCAACTTTTGTCTATATGAACATACAAGGGGCCTAACATCCCAAAAGTGGGCAGTTGCACAAAAAAGGATATTACTACACTGCTACTATTACTCGATGTACGAGAAATGGAGCAGTAGCTCAAAAGAGATTCTAACCAAGAGAATAAGAGTGTCTTACCTCCCTGAGGAATATTATTATCTTATTTCATTTGCTTATATTCTGCTATGTGTTCTTTACAGAGAGAAAAAAGACAATGATCGATGCTATTCTGCCAGGTTTCGCCAATGTCTACCGGGTTGAAAATGGTTTAGCAATTCTTGCTTACCTGGTGCAAGCAGTCATAATAATCGGGCCACAAATAGGAAAAAACACGATAAATATCAGATGGATGAAAATGACCGCGTCCATTGTGCAAATTTTTTTACTCGCCGCCATCGTCGATATAGTAGTATATAAATATTGCCAGCCGGAACTTTTGGTACACATAATAAATTATCTAGACCCTTATGAGTATTTCTATCAAAAACCCCTAATATGCAAGATGTTGGATGTAAAAAAGCCGCGAATCACCTTAAAATTGAAACATATGAGGAGCGATTCCTTGTCTGCCAAAATGATGGTAACAACAGCAATTGTTGTGGCCATTAACCTATGGACACTGTTTCTCATATTATGTTTACGAGGACTGGGATATGTTCGCGAAGCGAAACCTTTCCACAGGAGAGGAAAGAACTTTCTACTTTCATATGAAAAGATATCGACTTTTCGATTCAATTCAATGCATCGAATATTTCAAGAACTTCTAATGGTTTTAAATTCACCATTCCAGGAATAGAGAATTTATATCAATCAACTGAAATAGACTCTGGACTTGTATATTCGGCCGAATTGCACCAAAATATATTTTGACATCGTCCACTTTGGACTTTTGTGTATATGAACATTGTGTTCAATTTTAAAATTATAGTATTATTTTGAGTTCATTGAATATCATCCACGGATATTACTATCTTACTTTAATGGTTCTGCGGAAACTGTATTCTGCCAATAAATCTGTCAAAGGCTAAGAAAATGACAAAATTATCCCATCAAAACTAATTCTTTCATACTAAACCATAAATGTACCAAGTTCACTGAATCTAATCAAATATTAGGCTGTACAGTCTTCAAATGCCAAAGATTTGAGGTTTTCAGTCAAACATTTTGATGATTTTTGATTATTTAACCATAAAATCAAGGTTTTTTTTAACCAAAATTTGCTGCATGTCTGTAAAAATTTCAAAATGCCACAAGCCAGATTTACTCCAGTGTATATTTTCTGCAAATATAGATCTTAGTACCTTAGAAAATGTTTATAATATGAAATCGGACTTGTGGCAATTAGAAAAATGAATTTCATACAAAAGTCAAGTTTGAAAATCTATTGCAAGCCGTTTCCGGAGCGTCTATTTCCATTTTCTTGAATAATTTGTGTTTGAATCCAGTTTTAGAGCTCAAATTTCACACTGGGAAGTTTTTCCCCTCAACACAGACTGTAATGATGTTAAATGGAGCCAGAAGTCACCCAACAATGCCCTATATAAGAATAGTATTAGAATTCGGTGGAGAAGAATGTCTGCGTCCATTGCTTTTATTTTATTTCACGTCGTCATTGTCGATTAAGTAGAAAAGAATTATTGCCATCCAAGACTTCTCTGATACATCATGAGGTATATTGACCCTCATGAGTATTTTTACAAAAGAAAATTAATATGCAAGGTGATGGATAAAACAAGGCCACGGATCACATTAAAATTCATATATTTGAGGAGCGGATCATTGACCGACACAATGATGCTAACAACTGCAGTTTTTATGGCTGTAAACATATGGACATTTCTTATCATATATCTTTTCCGAAGACCTGGGATATTTTCAAGAACCAGAATCTTCCAATTCGTGAAACGATTCACATCCTCAACAACGTCCTGGACTAGTATCCCTTAGAGTTAAACAACCGGAAAATTTGGATATTCATAACTCTGTGGGATCTTTTCTAGGCCCGGAATCTTCACATCCGTGAAACAATTCCAGTGCTCAACCACGTCCGGGACAAGGTTTCCTTTAGAGTTGTAGAACCGTAAAATTTGGATATTTACAACACTTTGGTATTTTAATGAATCGGAATATGATTTAAACCTGAAATCTTTTGCAAGACCTCCAACTTATGAAAAGTGAAATCTTTTAATGTAAATAATCCTTTCAATTTAATAAGTAGGTACTTCTACAGAATGTGATCCGTCAGAAACAACACGGGAGACAGCAGTTACGAGTAATAAGCTTGGAACAACTAGCATACTCGCAGGAGCTACGGGTTGTCTCCGTCAGTGGGAGAGACTATCGCAGTCCCACTGGCAAGCTACTTCCCGCCTCAAACGGGGCAGCCTCCAACAGAAAGGTGCTAACCGGTCACAGTCTACCTGCTTCAATGGGTACTTGGAGCTAGGGAAAAGACCCACATACAGACTGAAAACCCTGCCCTCCCTCACCCCACCCCCCCACCCCCAAAAAAAATGAAAAACAAAATCACATATCTTGCGATTAGCAAACTGAAATGGCACAACTATGTGCTCTGTCCTCTCTACATGATCTACAACAGGTCAATGACTCCAGTAAAATAGCTATCATTGACCGGGACAAGGAAATAAGATTTGCATCAAGCAGCACCATTAGTAGCTACACAACTAAATTACTAAAATAGCTATCATCATCAGAGAGTTCAAAACCCTAACCCGAGGAACCAATACTGCAATGTATTCGATTCGCAGTGAAGAATTCTCTACTCACCACTATAGAACTTTCATCCAGTGTTACAGCTTGACTTAGTGCACCTAGTTTGAATGGGAAATTACAGACTCCCTAAACAACTGATATATGGGGAATGCAGTAGGCGTAAACTCGTCTATGAGGTCCATTGAGATTTCATGCAAAGCGAACAGAGTATGCCATATTGTAACGTGCTTTTGCGGAAATGGGCACACATTTCAGACACAGTTGGATGAAGACCCAGCCGAATACGAGTTGTACAAAACGAATGTTTTACGTTTCTCACACAAAAGTTACTTATTATTCATTAATGAAGAAATGTCCGATTTAAAATTGTGAAAGATATACGTGACAAAAAGAGGATGTCAAAATATAAAACACTTACAATTTCGGTGCTGACGTTTAATAGTCTGTCTTTTTAATTTTTTGTTCATCAAAAAATGAAACACTTCGTCGCCATTTTGTCTTTGAAAGGATTCGGGAACAATTTGAAATGTCTCATCGAAAGTTATTTCTGGTTTTAAAATAAAAAAGAAATGGATTAGTTTATTGTTTTAAAGGTTGACACATCATGTGATTTCATGTAATGATATAAATAATACTTATTGGTTCTTCTACAGAATTTAAACTGAACCAAACCGACTTTTGCCGAATTAAACCTAAAACTTAGGCTACGGTTAGTTTAGGATGAGTTTAAAGTTATGTTAGGGTTAGTATATGTTTTTTTTTAACTGAGTCACCCCAAACAAGGGATAGGGAGGAAGCTCCAAAGGCCAGCAGCTCCAGGAAAGAAGATATTTGAGTAGAAGGCACATTCTCGCAGTCTTTTCTCCAGGTTTTTTTGGACCGTTCCTAGTGCCACTACGATTATAAGTATTATATTGACTCTTCATGCTCAATATCCCTAACCGGCAATGAGCAAAAAGAGAAGATCATTCTTTCTCTAAACGCTGACAGAGACATGAAGAAATATTAGAGAGTGGTTGAAGCAATGAATGCGTAAACAGGCAACGAATGCATAATCGGCAACAAAAATGTAACCTTTAGCGAATGTGTGATATGCTAAATTACCACTCAATCAGCAAAGTAGTTAAGCAATAAACAACAACAGCATGCACAACAAAGTAGCAGTAGCATGCGGAACAAAGTAGCAGTAGCATGCGGAATAAAGTAGCAGTAGCATGCGGAATAAAGTAGCAGTAGCATGCGGAACAAAGTAGCAGTAGCATGCGGAATAAAGTAGCAGTAGCATGCGGAACAAAGTAGCAGTAGCATGCGGAATAAAGTAGCAGTAGCATGCGGAACAAAGTAGCAGTAGCATGCGGAACAAAGTAGCAGTAGCATGCGGAATAAAGTAGCAGTAGCATGCACAACAAAGTAGCAGTAGCATGCACAATAAAGTAGCAGTAGCATGCGGAACAAAGTAGCAGTAGCATGCGGAATAAAGTAGCAGTAGCATGCACAACAAAGTAGCAGTAGCATGCGCAATAAAGTAGCAGTAGCATGCACAACAAAGTAGCAGTAGCATGCGCAATAAAGTAGCAGTAGCATGCGGAACAAAGTAGCAGTAGCATGCACAACAAAGTAGCAGTAGCATGCACAACAAAGTAGCAGTAGCATGCAGAATAAAAAAATGACAATTGTTCAACCAACTAACGGACAGCCTTTCGGATTTTGTCATCACCCTAATAAGTAAAGGGCCACAGTGAATTTCCGGTTCAAAGAGAAGATATTTTTAAAAAATGTTAGAAATTCCAAATAATAAAATGAGTAACTTACCTTACTGGCTGGAGTGTCTGCCACCTTTTCTCCCCTGCGACTTTGTCAACTAGATAGTTTCGCATTTCTGGGATTGTGTGGGATCTATCATATACGACTCCGGTGTCATTCGCCGAGGTGTATGGAAAGAAAGTCTACAAAACAAAACAAAGAGATTAAGGATTTTATTCCAGAATTAAGTAAAAGCAAGAGGTGGGGGAGGGGTAAAGGTGGACATGAGAATATTATGCATGGAATGAGAACAATGAGAATGGAAGTTTTTTTAAACATAACTCAATCTCAAAACTGACGAATATTTTAACATGTATTTTGTGCGATTAAAATATATAAGGAAAAGGCCTTATGGGAACAAACATTGATTAACTAGGTTTTAGTATAATAATAATAATAATAATAATAATACACTACTGACAGCCGCACAGAACAACATGATCAGAACGCATTATATTAAAGCTAAAATAAGCAAAACCCAGGAAAAGAGTAAATGTAGACTCTGTGGACAAAGAGATGAAACAGTAAATCACATAAGTGAAACTAGCCCAAAAAGAATGTAAAAACAGACACAATTGTGTGAGAAAGGCAGTTCACTAGAAAATGAAAAGCTCCAAATCCTCTCGGACATGGAAATACAAACAGAAAACTTATCCAAGGAGGCCAGACGTGATAATAGTCAGTAAGATGGGTCTTGTACCAGACTAGCAAGGACTAATATAAGAATGCCTGTCTATCTGTCTTTTTAACGTCTGTCTAAATATGAAATAAAAAAATAAAGGACGTTACATCAGTAACAAGATGAGATGAGTAGATGGCTAATCTAAATGAATGTGTGCGAAAGGTGATAACGTACGTACGAACATGAAATGCCTTAGTGTATTATTATCTAAATGATTAAATGTGAAAGTTGGGTCCATTTCTCACACTAACTGTAAAGCTAAAACGCCCTATTTCAAGTTAATTCAACTTTACACAATAGACACCATCTTTTTGTATACTGCTTATGTATATGCGACTGTTATTTCGCTCCAGACTGAGCGAGAGAAAAGGGAGAGAGCGAGAGAAGGCACAATATACAACACATACATTGCAAGCTTAACGAATTTGCATATTGCTTATGAAAAAGGACATTTTATTAATTAACACAATAGACAACATCTTTTTATATACTGCTTATGTATATGCGATATCAGTCGCAAGGTTAACTAATTTGCATATTCATTTTCAAAAAGGACATTTTATTAATTAATTATTAGGAGGAAAACATTCAGCAGGAGGCTTGTGGAACACTGTTCTACAAACCTGCAATTCTTGGAAAGAAGCTACTGGAATAGGAAACCGTATTACAATGAGGTATCAAAACAGTGAATTGATGGAGAGCACTAGACCAGCTTGTCAAACGAGCTGGAACAAAGTTTTGTTACTTTTAAAGCCAAGTTCCTCTTCTTTTACCACCAACGCTTTTTTTTTTTTTTTTTTTTTTTTTTTTTGGTCCTGGGTATGACCTTAAAAGACATCCAGTGGTGAGGCCTCCATTTGGGAGCTGTGGGGAATGTGGAGTTGCCCCTTAGTTGCCATTGCTCCCTGGTCCACTCTGGCCCGGAGTGGTAGTACCTGTAAGGGCCCCATCTATGGGTAAAATAGAACCTACTGGCGCTACCAGATCAGGCTGTCTGAAGTTATTGACTTCCTGACTCAAAATGCACCAAACATTGATGTTTTATTGTTTTTTCTTTTTCTTTGCAAAACTCACTCATGTTCTGCAAAATCCAAAGCAAAAAACAACAATTTCCTTCCTTCCTTTCTCCTTCCCCCCTTCCGCTTCTCCTCTCCCCACCCTTTCACTCAACCAAACACCATGAACAAATATTTGAACATATAAAGAACTTGAAGTATAAAGACTTTCACCAAAAAGACCAAATTCAGCATTAAATAACCGTAAAAGGGTTGATATGCCGTAAAACAAAACAATCAAGCCAAACACCATGAATAAATATTTGAAGATATAAAGAACTTGAAGCATAAAAACTTTTACCAAAATGACCGGATTTGGCATTAAATAACCCGAAAAGGGTTGATATGTCGTAAAACAAAGCAACCAAACCAAACACCATGAATGAATATTTGAAGATATAAAGAACTTGAAGCATAAAAACTTTTACCAAAATGACTGGATTCGGCATTAAATAACCCGAAAAGGGTTGATATGCCGTAAAACAAAACAACCAAACAAAACAACCAACGCTTTTTTATCGAAGAAACTCCTTGTTTCGATAAGCTCTTAGGACTGATATTCACTCCAAATCTAAAATGGAAGACGTATATCCAGTCTGTTGCTAAGGCCACTTCAAAAAGGGTCGGATCATTCCACCGCTTCAGAAAGTATTTAACTCCAAATGCAATCTTTTGTCTACGTATCTAAGAGTCAGATAGAAAATTTCCATGTATTTAAAAAAGCAAAATTGTTTTCTTGTTATTAAATAAATTAATTAAAGAATTTAAAGCCAGTTTAAATTACTTTCTACTCGATAGTTTATAAATTCCTTTCACGTTTTTGCACACACACGAAGTAATTGATGTTTTGTCAATTAAAATGGCTGACTTGTTTACGAAGAAATCTAAATAAATTATGATGGATTTAATCTCGTAATTTAATTACTGTGGTTAGCAAAGTATGACTTACCCCAGCCAGGAATAGATTCATAAAGAAACAGAACTTGAGTGAAATGGCTAGTTATAGCAAAGACCTCCCATTACTTCCTGATCTCTCTGGCAGAATAGCTCACTGCTCATTTGCATGCTCATTTGCATGAGTGCAATGTCACTGGCAATAAAAGGGGAATGTTTTGAAGGAAGAGGTCACTTTGAGTTGGTGACTACGTTGGTGTGTGTGTGCTGGATAAAAATATAACCACAATTACGAACCGGCTTGAAATAATAACATTATTTAGACAACGATTTTTTACATGGGAAGAATAGAGGGGGGGGGGGTGCTTTGTTAACTATTCTGTACTTTCACGTAACAATTTAATAAAAAGAATATATCGTAAAAATTGAATTTAACTTGAAAATTTTATGTAAAAAAAAAAACCCGGTCCAAACCTTTAATTTCGTAACGTAATTATGAACCGGGTTGAAATAACATTATTTAGAAAGCCATTCTTAACATGGAGTGAGGGGGGGGGGGGGCTTTGTTAACTATTCTGTACTTTCACCTAACAATTTAATAAACAAAAGATATCGTAAAAATTTAATTTAACTTGAAAATCTTATCTAAAAACAGCCCGGTTCGTAAACTGCACAAGTACCAAAAAAATAATATAAAAAATGTTCTTCACTGGGAGGGGGGTAGCCCCGTATTTACAAGTATATCTCCTGTAAAAACGGTTCTAAAATCTATTTTCAATCGATATTTATTCGATAATTGCCGAATTTTCCTACTTGGCCAAAATTGCCGAGTTTTCCTACTTGGCCAAAAGTGACGAGTTTTCCGTTGCCGAATTTTCCATTGACGAATTTTCCGTTGCCGAGTTTTCCGAGCACCGTAAGTACATGAGCAAAGACGGGAAACCATTTAATGCACTTTGCTGAAAGAAAAAAAAAATTGTTTATTATTTTAAAGGGGGATCACTTTCCTATATAATTTTAAAGTAAATTGAGCACACACTTATTGACCAGTTCGAGCTGAATGGCTAAAAAAAAGAGGGTATTTTTTTTTATCCAATATTGGGTGAATGTCGTACGAGCATAGTACCCAAATGCGTCGGCTGTAAAGCGGAGATAACGCACCGTTTTTACGTCCCATCCAAAAACATACCGTGCAGTTCGGTTTTTGAAATCGAAACCGTTGAATTTGAAATTCAAACAAACAAGTGATTATTAAAAAACAATTAAATTATTAAAGAAAATGGTGCTTCTACAGAGACGGGGGCCACTGTTTCGATCGATGGCGGCGGAAACTGCCGACTCCTCTTCGGGAGAAATCGTAATCGACGGAAAGAAATTTGATTTTGGGGGAGATAACTAATATTGGGTTAATTACTTTTTCACGAAATGGACGTAAACCGATTAAAGTTTGAAGAGTTCTTGCATTTACTCGGGGATAATTGCAAAATTGTTGATTTTTTTGCAAGCGCATAATTTAATTTCAGTTGGAAGTATTTTTGAACTGATCGCAGAATTGTACCCTGTTTAAAACTTTTTTCCCCCTTTCAGTCAATACCCTGTAAAAAAAACTTGGGGGATCTTTTACAACGCTCAGCAGAGTAAAAACGCTAAAAAAAAAACAAATATACAACAAATAAAAGTAACTGTAAGCTGTAAAAGTTATTTTGAAACTTGTCTGTAGCATTTGTTTGTATTTTTAGACCGTTACAACCGCTATTTATTAGAAATCAATAGTTTTATCACCGTAACTTGGGAAAAACATGTTTTTTTCCCACATTTATCGTTCAGTCAATTGTTTACTTTTTTTTTTTCAAATCAAAGTTTTACTTAGTTTTACTTATTACGTTTTTTTTATTTCAATAAAAAGTTTGCTATTTATTTGATGTACATAATGTTTATCAAAGTTTTATTTAATTCGTTTTTTGTTAAATTTCAAATGTTTATCAAAGTTTTATTTATTTATTTGCTGTACATAATGTTTAATTTGTTTCAATAAATAAATGTTCATAATTTTAGGAAGAGGCTATATTGCCGGTCCCGGCAAAATAACGATTCCTGCGTTATTTTGTCGGTTCATGTATATTTAACTAAATTGTTAAACATACAGTGACGCCCGGCACAATAATTATTTACTAATGTAAAGGGATCGTTATTATGCCGGTTCATTATTTTTTAAAATCTAATTGTTATGGCCTTGCGAAAGAAAAGCTAATTAATTAAATAAATAAGGGCAAATATTTAAAAACAATTTGTTTTCATCATCAGTTGTGTCGGTTAAAGAAATAAAAAAAAATCGACCTGCCCTATTGTGTCGGTTAAAGAAATATCTGCTTACTTTTCATAATAGAATTAATGTTGATGAATTTTCCCAACATTACTAAGTCTGCTCTCGATTTAAGTAATTGAAATTTTCCTTAAGTTATATATAAGTTATATATAAAGAAAAAAATAAGCAACAAGTAAATGTTACCAAAGGCAACATAAATTATTATGCTACCTACCTGTATAAGTTTATTTGTTTATTGTATTATTTATTTTGATAAATGATTTTTTTTTAATAAAAATAAACAATCAAATAAACAAATAAACTTATACAGGTAGAAGAATAATTTATGTTGCCTTTGGTAACATTTACTTGTTAAAAATGTGCTTTACAAAGGAAAGATTTTAGGTAAATTTATAGAAGTGCACCTTTCGTATTTCGACCCCTAAAAAAAAAAGTTTCTACTTTTTGGGGCAAATTACATATAAACAGCCTCAACAAATATCCGCTATGAAAAAAAATTATGAAAATTTTTATTATTTTAGATTTTAGGAGGGGGGGGGGTCACTTTCCTATATAAGTTATACGTAAAGTGAGCACGCATTTGTTGGCCACCGAATCTCACCTCTCGTATTTCGACCCCTAAAAAAAAAAAGTTTCTACTTTTTGGGGCAAGTTACATGTAAACAGCCATTTTAGATGTTAGGAGTGGTGGGGGATCACTTTCCTATATAAGTTATACGTAAAGTGAGCACGCATTTGTTGGCCACCGAATCTCACCACTCATATTTCGACCCCTAAAAAAAAAGTTTCTACTTTTTTGGACAAATTACATGTAAACAACCTCAACAAATATCCGCGCGGATTTTTGTTATGGATGGCTGTTTACATGTAATTTGCCAAAAAAAGTAGAAACTTTTTTTTAGGGGTCGAAACACGAGAGGTGAGATTCCGTGGCCAAGAAATGGGTGCTCACTTTACGTATAACTTATATAGGAAAAATCTAAAATAATAAAAATTTTCATAATTTTTTTTCATAGCGGATATTTGTTGAGGCTGTTTACATGTAATTTTTTTTTTAGGGGTCGAAATACGAAAGGTGCACTTCTATAAATTTACCAGATTTTAATGTAAAATTCTGATTTTCTTTATGAAGAAAAACTTCGATAATTGTTAAAATATACAGAAAATCACTGGATTTAAACAGTTTCTATTTTAAAATGTTCTTTCAATGAAATCATAAAATAAGTCGTAATTTTGAAGAGTTCACTCCTAATCGAATCAACCGGAAGTAAAAATTAATTTTATCGTTATTTTAAAATATATTGTCGCTTAATAAAGTTTTAAATTATACAAAAAATCAATCAGGCAAAGATTAATTAAAAACAAACAAAAAAAATCAATCAGACAAAGTTTTAAATAAAACAAAAAAAACAATCAGGCAAAGTTTTAAATTATAAATAAAATTTCGTTTGATAAAGTTTTAAATAATACAAAAAAAAATAATTTAAATAATAAAAAAAAGTAATTTATAGTTAAATAAACACGAGCCGGCAAAATAACGTAAGACTCATTATTGTGCCGGGCGTCACTGTATGTTTAACAATTTAGTTAAATATACATGAACCGGCAAAATAACGCAGGAATCGTTATTTTGCCGGGACCGGCAATATAGCCTATTCGATAATTTTAACTTATCCTCAATTGTCAATTCAACAGTTATCTTCCCCAAAATCAAATTTCTTTCCGTCGCTCACGTTTTCGCACGATTTCTCCCGAAGAGGAGTCGGCAGTTTCCGCCGCCATCGATCGAAACAGTGGCCCCGTCTCTGCAGAAGCACCAAGAAAATAAACACAATGTTTTTGCTGCATCGAAAAATTTAACATGTTTTTTTTTCTTTTGAGTTTCAAAAATAAACAAATGTTTATTAATTTTTTTATATAAAGGAATAAATAAATAATTTTAAAAAAACGGCTTCTCTGACATTAAGCTGTTTCCCAATCTTTCTTCTTTTTTTTGTAAGGGACGTTTGGCCTTTTGGCTAAGATCAAAGTGTAGTATCTGTTCCGATGGATACTGCACCCCATACACTGGTATTGTCTTGGCCTTCGGGGCTTGATTTATGCCGGTCTATGGGTCTGTCCTGTGCAGTTCTAAGAGGTCCACGCTCCCAGGCGTCGCCTCCCCTCTTTGGGGAGGAGTAAGTTTATTGCTTACTGCCTGAGGCGCCCCTACCGGGGAATGCCGACGGGGCTGCCCAGGCAATTTTTAAACCCCACTTTCCCGACCCGACCTTGGGTCACATCTTACTTGTGGGAGTAAGATAAAAACTGGCCTTGTGCATAACTCCTGGAGAGGAGTAAATCAATATTCACCCAATTTTGTTTTATTTTAAATATTAATGGGTGGGTGGGGGGGGGGGATATCTGGTATTTTTTGTGTTTTTTTTTTAAATATTGTCGAAAAAAAAAAAAAAGCGACGTCGCGAAAATAAATAACTTCGTTCGCGACCATCTCCTTAGGTCTAATAAATACCGTAGTGTGGTGACAAATAGATGACTAACGCTCTTCAGTAGTGAGGAAGGTTTATATATATATATATATATATATATATATATATATATATATATATATATATATATATATATTACAATAACACCTTCCCAGTGTTGTTAATTTAGCGGTTTTCCCGTTAGATCTGGCGATTTTGATTTGAATCTGGCTAGTAAAATTTGGATCTAGCGGCTAGCGATTTTCTTCTTTAAAATCTGGCGATTTCGTTTGCCACATACACACACGCAATTTCAGATTTCAGTAAAACTATTTTCCGTATTCATTTTCTCTTTAGTCATCATGAGATTATTTCTCAAGCTACCTTCCATACATGATATATGCAAATCTGCAGTAGTTTTACATGTCAATAAAAATGTTAATGTTCTAAAAATAAAATAGTGATCGCGACCGGACAAAAGCTCACCGGGCTACCTAAATAATTCAAACACGGACAAAAGCCCACGAACGTAAAAATAAATTAATAATAAAAAAAAACAATTCTAGGGCATTTATAACGAGAGCGAACAGAACGAAAAATGGGTAAAAAACAAAACAAAAAAACAACAAATAAATGTGCAACAAATAAATGTTACCAAAGGCAAGATAAGTTACTATTCCACCTATCTGGATAAGTTTATTTGTGTTTTAACTTATTTTAAAGCATATGTTTGTTAAAAACAAACCTGGTGTCGACTGTTCAGTTCATACTCAAAAAGAAAATGACGTCGATAAGATGTCGACGATGATCACTCGGATAATCGCTAAAAATCGAAAATTAAACAAAATACTGGTAGAAACACATCCAATAAATGTCACCAGCATTTTGTTTAATTTTCGATTGTTATCATTACAAAAGGTTTGATAAGAGAGATAGGAGGCAGTGAACTTTGAAATGTTTACTTTGCATCCCCATAATTTACCAATAAAAATATTCGACTTACCCTCTGAGAACCAATGTTAACTAAATTCTTTTACCTACTAAGTTAGAATGGCCCGGAAATGGGGGATCATTTTATGTTGCAAGTATATGACAAAACTGATGCATTCTGAAATAATTGTTGTTGTTTTATTTCCGCGAAAGATAAGTTATACAATACAACGGTTTATTTAATATAAATAAATAACACAACAAAAAAAACTAACTTTAATATTCAATAAATTGACTATTAACAGCCCCGTTTCGACTTTTGTTAAATTTATTCTTTATTTATTTTTCGTATTACCACTCGGACTTAGGGTTAGTAGTAGGAAGGGTGCGTGTTTTTCATTGAGGTGGGGGGGGCGGAAAATTATGTAATTTTGGCAAGGTAGGAAAATTAGAAAATTAGGTAAGTATGGAATAAATATCGAAGTAATTCAATCATTAACAAAATATTAAAATGGCCGACTTTCTTACGAAGAAACCGAAATGCATTATAATGGATAATCTCGTAATAGGATTTTAATTTAATATTTTTTTTATCAAAATAATAACTGGAAAAGATAATACCAGAACAGTGTTCTTAGAACAAACATAATTCGATTTTATTTGCTTTAAAACAGCAGTAAATGTTTTAAAATACTTTTTTTGCGGTGGGGGGGGGGGGTAGACCCTATTTAAAACTATAGGAGTAAAAGAGCCTTGCCCGATTTTTGCGGATTTCTTTTTTTAATTTTTATTTTCTAAATAATTTATTTTCAGATTTTTGTGGATTAAGAAAAAATCATTTTGCAAATATTAATTTGTTTTCTCATTTTTGTGAATATTTTTTATAGCTTTTATTTTGAAAATATTAATTAATTTTCCGATTTTTGCGGATTATTTTGCAAATAATAATTTCATTTTTGTGGACAATTTCTTCGGCAATATTCTATATTTAGATACGTCATTATTGTGATGTTAAATTTGTAATATATTTAAATTTTTAATAAACACTGTTTGATTTTATGATTTGTTTCTTACAAAACAACATATACCCTCCATTAAACCTCTCACTAACCCTAGGTCCAGGTGGCAACAAATTATATTTATGAAAACAAATTAACTTTTATTTACAAAATAATCCGAAAAAGTCAGACAACAAATTAATATTTGCAAAATAATTTTTTTAAGTAATAGACAAAAACAGAGAAATTAATATTTATAGAGTGGATATATTTTCGCTGTCATAGCTTTGAAAAACAGACAAAAGTAGTCGATAAAATTTGGCAGTCATTTTGATAGGTATATATATATATAATAAGGAATAGGTATAATAAATACCTTTATAAGCATTAAGATGCGATATCAATTTTTTTTTCCATAAAAAAAAGAAAAACATTAAATCGAAACCGATTTTTTTTTTTTCGTTTTCCTTTTTTTATTAAAACTAGCATTTTTTTTTTTTGTTAGTTTAAAGTGATACAGATATTTCGCCAAAACCTGGCATCATCGGTCTGTTAATATATCCTGATGTCATCGGATTTGTATTTTTTATATATATATATATATATATAGGGTACGAAGTTAAAATCTAGTGCTTTTGTTTTTTTAGCGATTTTATTGTTTTCGATCTAGCGGGTTTTGAAAATCTCAGTTGCCAATAATGACGAAAAGTTAAAAATCTAGCGATTTTCTGGCGATTTTGCTTTCTTAATCTAGCGGGTTTTGAAAATCTCAGTTGCCAATAATGACGAAAAGTTAAAAATCTAGCGATTTTCTGGCGATTTTGCTTTCTTAATCTAGCGGGTTTTGAAAATCTCAGTTGCCAATAATGACGAAAAGTTACAAATCTAGCGATTTTCTGGCGATTTTGCTTTCTTAATCTAGCGGGTTTTGAAAATCTCAGTTGCCAATAATGACGAAAAGTTAAAAATCTAGCGATTTTCTGGCGATTTTGCTTTCTTAATCTAGCGGGTTTTGAAAATCTCAGTTGCCAATAATGACGAAAAGTTAAAAATCTAGCGATTTTCTGGCAATTTTGCTTTCTTAATCTAGCGGGTTTTGAAAATCTCAGTTGCCAATAATGACGAAAAGTTAAAAATCTAGCGATTTTCTGGCGATTTTGCTTTCTTAATCTAGCGGGTTTTGAAAATCTCAGTTGCCAATAATGACGAAAAGTTAAAAATCTAGCGATTTTCTGGCGATTGTGCTTTCTTAATCTAGCGGGTTTTGAAAATCTCAGTTGCCAATAATGACGAAAAGTTAAAAATCTAGCGATTTTCTGGCGATTTTGCTTTCTTAATCTAGCGGGTTTTGAAAATCTCAGTTGCCAATAATGACGAAAAGTTAAAAATCTAGCGATTTTCTGGCGATTTTGCTTTCTTAATCTAGCGGGTTTTGAAAATCTCAGTTGCCAATAATGACGAAAAGTTAAAAATCTAGCGATTTTCTGGCGATTTTGCTTTCTTAATCTAGCGGGTTTTGAAAATCTCAGTTGCCAATAATGACGAAAAGTTAAAAATCTAGCGATTTTCTGGCGATTTTGCTTTCTTAATCTAGCGGGTTTTGAAAATCTCAGTTGCCAATAATGACGAAAAGTTAAAAATCTAGCGATTTTCTGGCGATTTTGCTTTCTTAATCTAGCGGGTTTTGAAAATCTCAGTTGCCAATAATGACGAAAAGTTAAAAATCTAGCGATTTTCTGGCGATTTTGCTTTCTTAATCTAGCGGGTTTTGAAAATCTCAGTTGCCAATAATGACGAAAAGTTAAAAATCTAGCGATTTTCTGGCGATTTTGCTTTCTTAATCTAGCGGGTTTTGAAAATCTCAGTTGCCAATAATGACGAAAAGTTAAAAATCTAGCGATTTTCTGGCGATTTTGCTTTCTTAATCTAGCGGGTTTTGAAAATCTCAGTTGCCAATAATGACGAAAAGTTAAAAATCTAGCGATTTTCTGGCGATTTTGCTTTCTTAATCTAGCGGGTTTTGAAAATCTCAGTTGCCAATAATGACGAAAAGTTAAAAATCTAGCGATTTTCTGGCGATTTTGCTTTCTTAATCTAGCGGGTTTTGAAAATCTCAGTTGCCAATAATGACGAAAGGTTAAAAATCTAGCGATTTTCTGGCGATTTTGCTTTCTTAATCTAGCGGGTTTTGAAAATCTCAGTTGCCAATAATGACGAAAAGTTAAAAATCTAGCGATTTTCTGGCGATTTTGCTTTCTTAATCTAGCGGGTTTTGAAAATCTCAGTTGCCAATAATGACGAAAAGTTAAAAATCTAGCGATTTTCTGGCGATTTTGCTTTCTTAATCTAGCGGGTTTTGAAAATCTCAGTTGCCAATAATGACGAAAAGTTAAAAATCTAGCGATTTTCTGGCGATTTTGCTTTCTTAATCTAGCGGGTTTTGAAAATCTCAGTTGCCAATAATGACGAAAAGTTAAAAATCTAGCGATTTTCTGGCGATTTTGCTTTCTTAATCTAGCGGGTTTTGAAAATCTCAGTTGCCAATAATGACGAAAAGTTAAAAATCTAGCGATTTTCTGGCGATTTTGCTTTCTTAATCTAGCGGGTTTTGAAAATCTCAGTTGGCAACACTGCACCTTCCTGTACTGGTATAAATTCTCTGCGATGACCGTCCTTCGTCTTAGATGTTGCAAGAATATAATGTTTTTATTCTATGCATTTGTTATCGTCACTTTTACTCAGCCAAACACGAGTCTTTTCCATCATGGTCGATTTTTTTCTCATTAAAAAAATCAATATATAGCATGAACATTTTTTTTTAGAAACAAAAAAATCAGATTAAAAGAACGCCACACCTGCATTTATATATTTAAAATAAAATAAAAATGGATAACACCCCCCCCCTCCTCCGCATTTTGTTAGCTATTCAGCGCTAACTAGTCAAGAAGTAGGTGTTCAATTTACGTTAAAATTATATAAAAAAACGTGAATGATTGTTAATTGCCCTAAAAAGTTAGAATGGCCCGAAGTGTCTTACCTTCTCGGGCGCTGGCTTTTCAAATCCCACTTTCCGACCTTGTGTCACATCTTTCTGCTGTGGGAGGGAAGTACAAAAATATATATATATATATATATATATATATATATATATATATACAATTTAAGACTAATTAATAAATTTCGGTACTCTTATAGATTATGCGACATATTTCCATGACTTCCCGGTGGCAACGATCGGGCAGGTCACGGAAGCGCTCGAGAGTTGACGAAGAAGTATTAGCCAATCAGGTTTCAGCATTTTTTTCGACAAAATTTGAAAGAAAAAAAAAAGCTCCTTCTATTGCTACAATAGTAAAAAAAAAAAAACTGACAAAATGTTAACCCCCCCCCCCCCCCCCCAAAAAAAAAGAACATTATTTTCACAAAAAAAAAAAAATGTCTTTCTACACATTTGATTGAAAATAGTAAATTTGACCTCCCCAAAAATAAAAAAAATCTATTTATTTACAGGTCTTCAGCTACGGTTTGTTCGATTTTTTTTTTCTTTTTATCTATGTATTTTTTCTCTTAATTTATTCGTCGAATATTATCGTCTGCCAGTCTTTCGGTTAGCGCTTGGCCGTGACAGTATCGTTTCGCTAAGAACTGGAACCCTAACTTCTATCCCTAACACTGAATGCGGAGCTTGGCTTTCTCTAAGTACGATTGTCACCCCCCCCCCCCCCCAAAAAAAATAAAAAATAAAATAAAACCTTTTGCGTTTCGGCAACGATCGGGCATTTCCGCGACCTGCCCGATCGTTGCCGCCGGGATGTCACGGAAATATGTCGCTTCAAATATAAGAGCACCTAAATTTCATCCAAACTGAGTGCGAAAATCAAACGAAATAAAATCTAAACAATATTAATACTTACAGTTTTGTGAATTTCAAAGTTACAATATCTTTTTTTAGATTTGGAAATTCTCATTTCCAGCTCATAAATGTTTTCAGAAAGTAGATGTTAAAATATTGAAACAAAGTTCTTTCTTTTTGTTTTTTTTTGTTTTCTTCAAATCATCCGAGTATCATCAAAAAATAAGTTCTTTTTAAATAATGTGTTTGAAATAAACAGTCGACGCTCGTATTATTTTCTTCAAATAAAAAACTTGAAATTGTATTCAAGGAGATGAAAATCAGTTGTTGATCTTTAAAATAACGAATCATTAATGAAAAGGCGTCTGCGCGTTCAAATTGTCACGTGACCCAAAATTACGTATTAATAAAAATTTCAATCAGTAAAAAATGAATAATTACAAATTTTCATTTTCAACTCAGAAATTAATATGGCAATTTAAAAAATAAATTGTCTTTTTTTTTTTAATCTTGAATTAAAGAGGATGTCGAAATTGTCTCCGTTATAGCATTCGACGTTAGAAAGTGATTCGAAACTTTTTAGATGAGGATTTGATAATTTGGATTATTCGGACTACTATTCTCATCTTGGTTATTGTATTCACGACGTTTCGGCCGTCTTCGGGTTAATTTTTTTTTTTTCATAAATTTGTTTATGCGATTTTTTTTTTATTAGTATTGTTCGTTCGAATTATAGTTTAATAATAATATTGAATTAATTTTAACAAACAAATTATCAACCGAAAATATTTTTTTTTAATTTCGATTTTTCATTGCTAATTAATGAACAATTTTTTTGGAAAATTTTTATATGAGATTAAGAAGAAAAAAAGAAATTTTGGTTGATAATTTCTTTGTCAAAATTAATTTCTTTAGATGTCATTTTTTGTCAAATATTGAAAAAATAACTTTCGATTCTTAAAATGTCATTTTTTGTCAAATGTCATTTTCTGTCAAATATTTAAAAAAAACGAATAGGCTATATTGCCGGTCCCGGCAAAATAACGATTCCTGCGTTATTTTGCCGTGACCGGCAATATAACGATTCCTGCGTTATTTTGCCGGTTCATGTATATTTAACTAAATTGTTAAACATACAGTGACGCCCGGCACAATAATGAGTCTTACGTTATGTTGCCGGCTCGTGTTTATTTAACTATAAATTACTTTTTTTTATTATTTAAATTATTTTTTTTGTATTATTTAAAACTTTATCAAACGAAATTTTATTTATAATTTAAAACTTTGCCTGATTGTTTTTTTTTGTTTTTTTTTTATTTAAAACTTTGCCTGATTGATTTTTTTTGTTTGTTTTTAATTAATCTTTGTCTGATTGATTTTTTGTATAATTTAAAACTTTATTAAGCGACAATATATTTTAAAATAACGATAAAATTAATTTTTACTTCCGGTTGATTCGATTAGGAGTGAACTCTTCAAAATTACGACTTATTTTATGATTTCATTGAAAGAACATTTTAAAATAGAAACTGTTTAAATCCAGTGATTTTCTGTATATTTTAACATTATCGAAGTTTTTCTTCATAAAGAAAATCAGAATTTTACATTAAGATCCTTCCTTTGTAAAGTACATTTTTAACAAGAAAATGTTACCAAAGGCAACATAAATTATTCTTCTACCTGTATAAGTTTATTTATTTATTTGATTGTTTATTTTTATAAAAAAAATCATTTATCAAAATAAATAATAAAATAAACAAATAAACTTATACAGGTAGGTAGAATAATAATTTATGTTGCCTTTGGTAACATTTATTTGTTGCTTATTTTTTCTTTATATATAACTTATATATAACTTAAGGAAAATTTCAATTACTTAAATCGAGAGCAGACTTAGTAATGTTGGGAAAATTCATCAACATTAATTCTATTATGAAAAATAAGCAGATATTTCTTTAACTGACACAATAGGGCAGGTCGATTTTTTTTTATTTCTTTAACCGACACAACTGATGATGAAAACAAATTGTTTTTAAATATTTGCCTTTATTTATTTAATTACCTTTTCTTTCACAAGGCCATAACAATTAGATTTTTAAAAATAATGAACCGGCATAATAACGATCCCTTTACATTAGTAAATAATTATTGTGCCGGGCGTCACTGTATGTTTAACAATTTAGTTAAATATACATGAACCGGCAATATAACGCAGGAATCGTTATTTTGCCGGGACCGGCAATATAGCCTCTTCCTAAAAAAAAATTACTTTCGGTTCATAAAATGTCATTTTTTGTCAAATATTATTTCGGTTGATAATTTGTTTGTTAAAAGTAATCTAATAAAATGTTTAATTATTGTAGCATATGTTTTTATTTATTTCAAACATTTACATTAATAAGAAAATGTGTATTTTCAATGGAAATATTATTTGTAGTAATACTACATTAAACTTAAAAAAAATAATAATAATAATTAAACAAATGCATTGTTATTATTAAACTATAATTCGAAGGAAAAGTACTTATAAAAATCGCATAAACAAGAATTGTTTATTACTACATTAAACTAAAAAAAATAATAATTAAACAAATGCATTGTTATTATTAAACTATAATTCGAAGGAACAGTACTTATAAATCACATAAAAAAGAAAGTCTAACAACAACGTTTTTTTTTTTTTACATTTGTGGTCATCCGTAGCGAACGTGACGCCATCAATTTAACCGGAAGCCAAGTTCACATAAAAATCTAAAAAAAAAAAGCCTGAGAATGTTATATATTTTGCCCCCTAAAGCAAGAAAAGAAAGTAAGGGACTTGTTGGCACATGTTCCCCTACAATAAGGAAAACGGGCGGAGTTTGCAATGAAGCGTGCAGTTTAGCAATTCTTTTTGTTAAATCCTATTTCAGTCACGTAAATTATTCAGAGTGAAGTAGATTTCGGCATTATTTTCCAAACTTTTCTTATTCGACAAAACTGTCATCGCCATTTCCTGTGTTTTCACTGCTATGTTTATGTTACAACACATAAAAAAAATTGGTACTTATATCGATCTTGACCCAGTTTTCGCGAGTTTCTTGTCGGAAGCGTTCGGCTATCCTACGCAAACGCCCGAGAGATGACGAGCCGATTTGTACCAGACGACAATTTTGATACAGTGCTGCGTCCTATGATAATAATGTTTTGCTTGTTTTGTTTTGTTTTTTTTTGTTGTTAGGGTTAAAAATATTTATTTGATAACAGTAACTTCGCTATGTTTTGCTTGTTTTATTTGTTTTGTTTAAAAATTTTCTTGCAACTATAACTAAAAATTATAGGACGCAGCAACGTATCAAAATAACAAAAAATATTATTTGATAACAGTAACTTCGCTATGTTTTGCTTGTTTTGTTTTTTGTTTCTTTTAGAAAATTTCTTGAAAATATAACTTACAATCACAGGACGCAGCACCGTATCAAAATTGTCGTCTGGTACAAATCGGTTCGTCAACACTGGGGCGTTTGTTAAGATAGCCGAACGCTTCCCACAAGAAACTCGCGAAAACTGGGTCAAGATCGATAGAAGTACCAAAAAATTACTTGTCTACTGACCTGTATACTTTTACACATCTGAACGTGTTCTATAGCTTTCTTTTTATTTAAATATAACATTTTGTGGATATCAACTCCTTCAAAGACAGGAAAACATCACAAATGGCTGATCCATGAGTTGCTATTGGTGTTTCATTCATAATAACAGTTAAAAAATCACTTACCACTAACCATAAGTTCGACTGGCAACACCTGCGGACTTAAAGTTATTAGTAGAGTAGTGGCAATAATGTATAGTATGGTTAACAGAATATACATAAAATAGAAATATTTTTCCACTTTTTAGTGTGTGAAAAAAAGTTATCTCATCCAACTACAATACATTAAACACTAAACAGAAATGCTATAATCATATCTAGCTGATTACGTGTGAACATTCACAATATTTACGAATACTGAAATGCCATTTATTTAAATACACTTACAGTAAATTTTTACTATCACACCGTCATAGTTTACACCCTAAAAAAACTTTGCCACTAATGCAGTTTAGCAATTCTAGCGATTTTATTTGTTTTCATTTTTGAACAACTACATTTGCGACAAGGGCAGACAATCATGTACTTTTCAATATAAATGGGGCTTTAAAAAATGCCCATTTGGTTTAATAGCTAAGAAACAATCGTTTCGTTAAATCCTATTACAGTCACGTCAATTATTTAAAGTGAAGTAAATAAATGGTATTTCAGTCTTCGTAAATATTGTGAATGTTCACACGTAATCGCCTAGATATTATTATAGCATTTCTGGTTTGAGTTTTTATTTTTTGTAGTTGGATGGATGGAACTTTTTTTTTCCTGCACTAAAATGAAGTGCGGAAAAAATATATCTATTTTTTTGTGTATTCTGTTAAGTATACTACACATAGAATGCCACTACCCTACCAATAACTCTAAATCCGGAAGTGAATGCACAATTCAATTTAATTTCACAGTTTAATCATTCTTTCATATGCCCCACCCCGGGCAACGCCGGGGCACAGGGGCCTGCTAGTTTATATATTGGTAGCAAATTGTCATCAGTACAAGTCTTTTATATATAATAGTTTTTGTAAATATATGTGTATCAATTTTCAAAGTTAAATGTTACCGGTAATATTTACAGTTACATCACCAAGTTTCATCCTCTGATGAAAAGAGTTTCTCTTTGAAAATCCATTGGTTAAGGATAATGGAACTCCTTGCTTTTGAACTTCTGATGTCTTAATAAATATTGTATTGATACACATTTTTATTCTCATCTTTCATCTTCTGAATTTATTGCTCTATTCAATATATTCAGCTTTATATTATCACGATAGATTATTATTTAAGGATACACCACTTACCTTTAAATTTCTATTAATATATATATATATATATACACATATATACATAAGATATATAGGTATATACTTTCATACATGCAATTACTAAATAAATCACACAAATTTACATGTATTTAATAATATCGAAGATATATATTCCATAAAGTAAGGATCTAATGTATAGGGTGGGCAAAAATAAGCGTCCTATTTTTTAAAATTCATAACTTTTTTATTTATTGATTTAAAAAAAATTTTTTTTTAGAATAAGTAAAGGACCCCTTCCGAAGCAAGCATGAGCCGTATTAGCCCTAAGGAACGTACCCTCATTTAGAAAACATTATTTTTGCTTAAAAAACTCAAAACAGTGTAAAAAACAATACTTTAGTTTTTGTAAGTTTTAAGAAGTGTTTTTCGGCTAAAATTTGTTTTGTTTATTTCAAAATATCTCGGAAGGGTCAGTCTACACACACATAAAGTTTGGTGAGTTTAACTTTTATTTTGTGGAAGTTATTCAAATTCAAGTAATTCAAATTTAAAGATAGGACCCTTATTTTGGCCCACCCTGTACAAACTCATAAAGCATGTAGGTCTAATAATCGATCAATGGTTGCTCGTTCTGGAGATCTCGACTGCGAGATCTCGCGACTAAATATAAAATGTCGAGATGGAGAAAATACTCGTGATTTGCATGATGTTAAAAAATGACCACAGGTCATTGTTTAACATGTGTATTTTTTGAGATAATTTTTAACAAGATTCAATTATTGTAGATATTATATTTCTAACATGCAAAACTTCCTCATGCTATTCTCTATGGTATAAATCTGATCCAAAAGTAAGTCCAAGAACCAGGCATTGGTTTGGATGTCTGCGTAACTCACATGGAAGCGACCCAAATTTTCTTTAACCGAAAAAGGAATGCTCTGGTGTCTAAATTGATTAATGTAAGTAAAACCAAGTGCAAAAAATGGGAATTCCAGTTGAAAAGTGGATTAGACCACGTTTTTTTAATATTCATTTTCAATTCGATATTTATTTTTGTTACTTGAAAATTAGAACAGTTTGGTAAATAAATATTTTATTAATATCTATCTATCTATTTATCGTCTGAGGCTGTGTAGATCTTCTCCCTGTTGTCGGGGTCACGAATTCGACTACTGCACTCACATACAGAGGGATAACCCTCGACCGAAAACCGGACTACTTGTACGTCGTTGGTGGAAACCCATGATATCTTAGAACAGAATCCTGGTGGCTGAGCCATTCTTCCACTTCTGTCCTTTTTTCGACCCTTACTTCGGCTCAATGGGAGATCAATCGGTTGATCACGTCATGCTCTAGTATCTATAAGTTCATCCGCAACCGTCTTATTCAATCTGATTCTTTAAAAAATAAACCTTATTTCTCCTTTTCATTTTCTTCTCAAATAGATACTAGGAGGCGGTGTTGAGAACAAAGAAGTGTAGCAATTCCTTGGATTGATTTTTTTTTAAAGAGTAATGTCTTCAAAGAGTAATGTTTTCTGGGAGTAGTTTTGTCTCGGAGTAAATTTTTCTTAGAGTATGGTTTTGTTTTAGGATAATGCACCTACTCTCTCTCTGTAAATTTTCCTTTGAAAAGTAATGTCTTCTGGGAGTAATATATTCTCGGATTAAGGTTTTCTAAGATTAATGTTCTGACAAACATTGTGAAATTCCCTTCTACGAGTAATGTTTTCTAAGAGCAACATATTCTGAGAGCAATGTACTACGGAAGTAGTTTTTTATAATAATAATAATGACGCCCCTCTCTAAAATTTCCTTCTAAGAATAATGTTTTCTACGAGTAATGCAATGTATTCTGAGAGAAATGTAGTCTGAAAGCAATATATTCCGAGAACAATGTATTCTGCGAGGAATGTTTTCTAAGAGCAATGCATTCTACGACAATATATTCCAAGAGCAATGTTTTCTGGGAGGAAGGTATTGTAGGAATATAAATAATTATTCTACCTGTAGAATTAATATTTGACAACTTTATTCGGCATTTAAATAACCCATAGATGAATGTATATGTGGTAAATCAAAAGGCTGAGATCAGGATAACTGTGCACAGTGGATAATCCCCTCGATTAGAGTTTTGGATAAGACAAACCTTGTTTATGAGTTTAAATGTCCTTTGGGAGACTGTGTCTCCGACAACCAAGAAAAAAACATATACATAGTTTTGATGACAACGACTTTGTCGATAAGATTGACGATGCATTTGTCTGATACTAGCGCCATAGCCCAACACTTAACTAACCACTATTCCTGGCGCCGATCGGAATTCAGAAAACTCCTAGTAGAAAATAACAAAATCTTAGAATATAGTACTAACAAACAAAAACTCCATATATTAGAAACCCTATATATAAAACCCCCAAAAACGCTAATTAACAGAATTAACTTTAATATCAGTAATAATATACTAAAATGTCTATAATTCTAACTATAGTTTCGTATTTATTACATAATTCCCGCCAAAACCATCTATAATACTAACCTATGGTCTGTACCTGATTATCCTCATTCCCCTGAAGATGGACCCGGATGGGTCTGAAAGTACTTGGGACACAAATCTACACTATGGCAAATTTATCAGCCAATTCCCTTCCGAAACTAAGATCCTGATTCGGACTATTGAAAGGATCTACCAAAAGATATCTAGACATAAGTTGTCTCTTATGTTCAACAATACTTGTCTGCAAGAGAAGATGCTGCCTATATATATATATATGACTTGACTTGACTTGACTTGGTCCCTTAACCCCCTCCTGGGTCGTAGGGGCGCTGCATCAACGAACTTCACACCAGCTGTCTCCACTTCTGACGGTCATGGGCAATGGACTGGGTTGTAGCGAAGTTGTAGCCCGTCCACTCTTTGATGTTGTCCGTCCATCTTTTGTGTTGTCTACCTGTCCTTCTCTTGCCTTGCACTGCTCCCTGAAGGATGGTTTTGGAGAGACCACTGCCCCTTGTCACGTGACCATACCATCCAAGCTTTCTTTTTCTTACAGTTGTCAGTAAATCTTTGTAGTTGTTCAGATTTGCGTTGATGAGCATGCAAACTTCTTCGTTTGTGACACGGCCTGAGTAAGAGATACCAAGCACTCTTCTGTAACATCTCATTTCTACCGTTTGGATCTTTCTTTGGAGCTCAGCTGTCAAGGTCCATGACTCGCATGCATACAAAAAGATGGATAATACTAGTGTGTGTGTAATATATATATATATATATATATATATATATATAAATTAATACTATTGTATATATAGTCATCCACATACAGCCTGTTTCGCTGTTTCACAGCTCATCAGTGCGGCTAGACCAGTTAGTGTCTCAAGCCGGGATCGAAACACAACCGTCGAGCTATATATATATATATATATATATATATATATATATATATATAAATTAAGAACAGTATATATACAAATAACGACTTAAATCAATACATTGAACAATTTATATACTGATGGCCTTAATAAATGGTTTAATGAGATGGATGGATTCTAATAAGTAATGAAATGTTATTCATCATTTTCAATCCTCTCATAATATTCATCATTCAACTGACAACCCATCTTTCTCATTAACCCTTATGCTTAAGTGGCTTTTGGCCTTAATAAGAGGTGACTCATTAGTAAAAATAAATCTGATTTGTTGGCTATGTAACACAGCACAATAGAATTATTATTGTAATGATTTCCATGAACTTCCTATCTGTGGAACACATTATCATGGGACTGCTTTCCTGCAGACTACAGCATGGCCGTCTTCAAATACAACGTCAACGTATACTTGTAATAAACCGTCCCGCTAAGTAATCAAATTTTGTTTATTTCGTTCATTAGTTTCAATCTTCTCATAATATTCTTCATCATTCAACTAACGATCTATCCATCTCATTAATCTTTTGCCTCGAGTGTCTTTTGGCCTTGGTATGTGGTTACTTCTTAGTAAAAACATAATCTGAATTTCATAAATGCTTTTCGGGTATATAACACTGCTCAATAAAATAATTATTGTAATGCTTTTCAAAAACTTTCTATCTGTGAACACATTACAATTAGATTGCTTCCCTGCAGACTACAACATCGTCATCTTTAAATCCAATGTCAACAAATACTTGTCATAAATTGTCCTCATAAGTAATCAAATTTTGTTCATTCCATTCATTATTTTCAATCCTCTCGTAATATTCTTCATCATTCTCTTTAACGTTGATCCTCGATTTTGGCTTTGGTAAGTGGTAACTCTTTAGAAAAAAAGAAAAATGTCTGATTTTCATAAATATATTCTTGTCAGCTTACTGGTCTTCTCATCTCCGTTGTTATGATGAAGGGAATTGACAAAATCTGATTACTTATGAGAATACAGCCATCTCATTAATCTTTTTTCCTCGAGTGGCTTTTGGCCTTGGTACAAGTATTTTTTAATACTGAATTTGAAAACGATCCTGTTGTAGTCTGAAACAAAAAAAAACATTTTTTTGCAGTTTTGTAAACAGCGGCAGATAATCCACAGGGAGCAACGATTGCTCGTTACCTTAAAACATCTTAATAAATTTATTTAATAAAATATAGTTTCTGAAAGAATAACATTGTAATAAAATAAAGTTTATTTTCAATAAAGTAACATTTTGGACGAAACATTGTTATAAAATTGACAGTAATTTTTTTTTATAATTTAAAATGTTATAAAACGAATATAATAATAATAAAACTATATTTTATTACAATGTTTTAGCCAAAATGTTACTTTATTGAAATTTAACTTTATTTTATTACAATGTTTTTTCTTTCAGAAACTATATTTTATTAAATAAATAAATTTATTAAAATATTTCAAATTGGATTTGATGTGTTTTCCCATTTCAATGTTTCAAGATAGAAAATATGGAAATGTCAGACCTCATATGTTTGTCAGAAACCAACTTAGGCATTCTGATCTCTAGATTTAGAAGTAACATCCAATGTCTTTTTTACAATGTTGACAAAGGTAGACAAAAAAGGTTTGGACGCTGGAACTTTTGCCATGATGAAGACAATGAAAACAGGAAAAATGACTTGAGCAGAATTCAACCAAAGATTGCAAAATAATAACAGAGCTCTGGAGGCAACCTTTCAATGATGATGGCAAATGTCAGGGGTTCAAAACAATTTTGGAATAGAAAGGCATCTGATCTCTATGCTATGGCTGAAAAATTTGGTCCCGTGACTCTGTTCATAACATTATCTTGTGCTGAATATGTGTGGCCTGATTTGAAAGACTATTTGGAAAAATTGGATAGTGACATTGCAAATGTCAAAACAGGCAACACTAACACACTTTGTGTAAATGATGTTGTTGCTGTTAGTGATTTATTTTACTATCGGCTGTATTCTTTGATGAATTAAGTGATTTGGGCAAAAAATAATCCAATTTTTGGTAAAGTTTTACATTATTTCTTGAGAATTAAGTATCAACGAAGAGGTGCCCCACACGTCCATATGAGATTATGGTGTGATCAGGCACCCATTTATGACAAAGACCCTCCAGAAAGAATCCAGCAGTTTATTGAGCAACATATCACATGCAGAATGTCTTGTTCTGTATTTAGTCCCACATTGCACAATTTGGTGTCTAAGATTCCAAATGCATTCTTGCAGCAAAACTTATTAGAAAGTTTTTGGCAAAAGGGTAAAATTTTGCAAAAATGTGCAGATTTGGATTTCCAAAATCTGACGGACTATTCAATTTTTTACTGTGGCTGATAGTGTCAAATCAAGAAAAACGGTAAAAGAGTCAAAAAAACTTTACCAACTGCAAATAAAATCAACTGAAAAATATTTCAATGATTACAAACCTTTGCTTCTTTTGATTTGGCAAGCAAATGTTGATGTCCAATAGATTGGAGAAAAGAGCATAATTTTGACAAGATATATGACAAGTTGAAAAAAATGAAGCTGAAGGTGTTTGGGAGAATTTGGATAGAAAGTAGATCAAAATATGGAAGATGCAAGTCAGCAGGTCTTCAGCACATCGGAAAAAAGAGATATTAGAGCATATGAGTGACACTATTTAATTGGCTCATCTGATCAAGTTATTTTGATTGCTGCTGATATTCATAGCAAAAGAAGCCATAGGATCAGATCAAAACAAAAATTTCAAGAAATGACACAAGATTCCACAAACATATTTCATCAAAATATGGATGAAAATTATTATTCTAATAGACCATTGTTCTTAGAAGAAACTTCATTATATGAAGTTGCTAGTAATTATCTGCAAAATAACTCTCATGACTGATCCATTTAATGGTTTTCCTGTCATAATACTCTACCTAGAAATCTTATGATTGGCATTCAGCATGGAAATTTCAAGGAATTGCAGAAAGTGAAGTTGAAAACTTTACGCCATATGTATGAAGGAGCCAGACTGTTCATAATTGATGAAATTAGCATTGTTAGTAATTTGATGTAGGAATTCTTTCAAAGAGGCTTCATGAAATTTTTGGAGATCCTCAAAAAATAGCACATTTTTTGGAAAAAATATTGTTCTATTGTTTGGTGATTTAATGCAATTGCCACCTGTCAATTAAAAAATAGTTTTTTTCTAGAATATCATCATATGATGCCAAAAGAATACAAATTGGCATTAGTTGAGAGTGATTGTGGAAATACTTTTAATATGATGAACTTACCATTAATATGAGACAAAAAAGAAGACAAATACAACTGTGTTGCTATTTTGGGAAGAATTAGGATTGGTTCAGCATCAGACTCTGATATTAGCATTCTTCAAAAACATGCCTATTCCCTGATAGAATAGCAACTGTTGACGAATTTGCGACGAAATTGACTGAAATGTATGCTACACCGGAATTTAATTGTGTTTGCATTTTGCCTTTAAATGAAACTGTTGATGAGTTGAATAATGAAACGATAAACAAAATGCAAAATAAATACAGTGAAAATTTCTGCGATAGATTTTGCTACAAGACAAGTAAATGGAAGAAAAACAAAATGTTAAAATTGGCAAAAACAAGAAAACATTTGACACTGCTGGAGTTGAAACATTGCTCAAAGTTTGAATTGGAGCAAGAGGGATGCTGAAAATAAACATTGATGTGGATCAAGGATTATGCAATGGTGTTATTGGAACAGTTGTTGAAATGATTGGAAATGGAAACAATGTTGACAACATTTTGGTGTCTTTTGATACCAATAAACACAAACCCATTTCAATTGGAAGAGTTCAAGAAGCCTATAAAATTTCTCCTCGCGTTTTTGTAACTCGAACACAATTTCCATTGTCACTAGCTTACTCTATGACAATTCTAAAATCACAAGGAATTTCTGTGGATAGAATAATTGCTGATTTAGGCAAACAGATATTTTCTGATGGTTTTTTTTTTTTTAATTTTTTTTTTTTACATGATTCACCCCAAACAAGGCAGGACGCCACTGTAAACGTAAGGGGCTACTGAGAAAAAGGAAAAGGGGAGAAGGATTTGTGGTTCAGCTTAAATTGGGATCAGGGCAGCGAGATGTCTGTTTACATTAGTTTTAAATCTCTGCATGTCAGTACTGTCGGGGAAACAGGGGGCGGGGAGGGAGTTCCAGAGGCCAGCAGCACGAGGAAAGAAGCTATTTGAGTAGAATGCTCTCCGGCATCTGGGGACCTCCACAGTGAATGAATGAGATTTAGTAGAATGTCGAGTTAGTCTAGTGAATTTACGTCGAGGGGGCACCAGAGCAGCCAACTCATCGGAGCATAATCCATTGAAGTATTTGTAAAACAAACACAAGGATGCCACATTGCGGTGATGGGACAGGGGCTGGAGCTTAGCTGACAGTGAGGGACCTATTAGGTTGACTACTCTTTTTTGGACTTTGTCAAGGAGGGAGAGACTAGTAGATGATGCGCCAGCCCAGATGTGGCAACAATACTCCATGCATTAAGCTTATGTGGCTCTTTCAAGAGCCGGGAACCTTTGCAATGTGTATCTTTGTGACTTTGATCATATATCTTTGATCATGGTTGATAAATCTGCATGGGAAGAGTACAACAAATTACGGGCTAGTACTGGAAGAGCAGATTGGCCTCTTTTGCCCTAACCCTAACCCACCTTGCAGAAAAAAGCCTCCCTGTATGGCAAGTGCTTCTAGCATGCTCAATAAAGAACTAAAAGACTTAGTTTGGAAGAAAATACAAACGAACCTTCCTAGAAGAAGAAATGAAATTAGCCAAACTATAGTTCCTGTGCATCCTTTGATTAATCAAAGGAATGCATGTTTTGCAAATTAACCCTCCAGGAAGAAATACAATTAACCAAACTTTAGTTCCTGTGTATGTTTTGCAAATTCAGTTGTGGAATCACTGAATCAATTGCCTGAATTATTTGAGTATTTGCTTGTTATCACTGTCGAAAAAAAATCATAGGTAACCAAGAGTGAAGCTAGCTGAAGAGCGAGGTTGCGAAAAATAAAAACTTCCTTCGCGACCCTCTCCTTAGGTCTAATAACTACTGTAGTTTGGTAACAATTGACGAGTAACGCTCTTCAGTAGTGAGGAACGTTAATATAACAACTGAACGCCATCCCCTACTGATATAAATTCTCTGCGACGTCTTAGATGTTGGAAGAACATCCTCAGTCGCCAGCAGCCACACCCTGGTAAGTCACTGCTCCTCCTATTTTCCACACACTCCCAACAAAAAAAAATTGCGTGACTCTGCAGGGGGACAGACAGGTGCTAGGCCTTAGTCTGGAGTCCGCTGTCGGTTGTAGTTTTCGTCATACTCAGGACTATGATATTATTGAGAGGGAAGTAGACTTGGTCTACCTCTCCGTCTTCTTCGAGGTGCACAATCACAGCAGTACCACCTGTCTTGCGGGTGGAGCTATTTCAATGCCTGGTAAGTCACTGCTCCTCCTATTTTCCACACACTCCCAACAGAAAAAAAAAAAGTTGCGTGACTCTGCAGGGGGACAGACACGTGCTAGGCCTTAGTCGGGGGTCCGCTGTCGGTTGTAGTTTTCGTCATACCCATATTGAGCAGGAAGTAGACTCGGTCTACCTCTCCGTCTTCTTCGAGGTGCACAATCACAGCAGTACCACTTCTGTCTTGTGGGTGGAGCTATTTCAATGCCAACACACTCAAAGTGGTACCACTCATCACAAGAACCGCAGCATATCATGTCATGAATCCCTGGAGATCTATTACAAGTAGGACACAACCAGATTGTGTCATCTCTTTCCTGAGATGAACCTGAGGGTTCCGGCTGCTGCCTGAAGCGACAGGCAAAGAAAAATCAGCATGATTAGGATCACACTCCTCGGGGTCCTCAGAAGATTGCGAAATCTCCATCGGGTACAGATGTTTTAGGGAGTGGACCTTCACATGACCATCACCCTGTTTGACACGAGCCGTTCTCACTACCGCATCGTGTCCTGGGAAGACTTCCAGTATAGTTCCCAACATCCAAAAGGGTCGTGGTTTTAGAAGGCTCTTGACCAGTACTACATCGTTCTTTTGAATACGGTTCTGGAATGGTATCTGGGATCTTCCTGGAGACCTTCCTCTAAGATCAAGGAGGTACTCATTGTACCAAAGTTCTCTAAACCTTGTCAACCATTGATTCCGCAGTTCAATTGTCTCAATCAACCTTTGCCGGCTGGGAGGAACCAAAGTGGAGAGATCATCTCTTTTCAGATGTAGTAACAAGCCTGAGATCTTGTTAGGTCTTAAAAACATATTCGGTGTGATAACTGTCAGTTGCCTTTCAAGTTGTAGAAAACTCATTCGGTCGTTCTCCATTTCACGACCGCTAAACGTGGGTCCCGTGATCTGCACCTGGGGAAGTCTCACTGAAAACGATGAATGAGTTCTATTCAGGGCAGATTCCGACGTATATGGAAGGGACTGTTGGTCCAAATATCCACTGGCCTCTGGCAGATGTAGAGAGGAACAGAGATTTTCTAATTCCTTTCGTATAGACATTTGAGAGTTTAACCAATCCGATTCCATTTGCTCTCTCTCTCTCCTCATCAGATATGCAGGAAATCTGGAGTTTGCAGATGAATATCTCTATTTCATTGATGTACTCCAAAATTTACCGGTGAAATACTGAGAATATAGCAGAAGTAATTTCCGATCCATGGGACAATCGCAGCCTTCCCTTAATTTTGTAAGGTGTTGCTCCCTGGAATCTGCCACAGTAGGTGTGTTAGAAGCCTCCATATCTCAACAGGGAAGGTGAACAACAAGACTCAATATATCGAACTGTTGCTAAAGTTAGACGTTCTTCCTTCAGGAAGTAGTGTCGCGTTTCTATTTTTTTCGCAAAATGTAGAAAAAAAAATCATAAGTAACCAAGAGTGAAGCTAGCCGAAGAACGAGGTTGCGAAAAAAATAAAAACTTCCTTCGCGACCCTCTCCTTAGGTCTAATAACTTCTGTAGTGTGGCGACAAATTGACGATTAACGCTCTTCAGTAGTGAGGAAGGTTTATATAACAACTGAACGCCATCCCCTACTGATATAAATTCTCTGCGACAACCGTCCTTCGTCTTAGATGTTGGAAGAACATCCTCAGCTGCCAGCAGCCACACTCTGGTAAGCCACTGCTCCTCCTATTTTCCACATCACATTACGGTAGTTATTAGACCTAAGGAGAGGGTCGCGAAGGAAGTTTTTTTTTTTTTTCACAACCTCGCTCTTCGGCTAGCTTCACTCTTGGTTACCCTCTGATTTTTTTCGACAAGGTCGTGGTTGGGGTCGCGATTTAGCAGTATTTCGCAACGTTCTACATCCAACCCTACTCTGATCTACAGTCAACCCCTTGGCGTCGAAGAAATTTTAAGCTGCAATAGCGCCGCTGCTACATGAAGGTGTTCATTTTTCAATTTATTTTTCTTGTTAAAATTAAAGTTTTCTTTCGTGCGACAGACCTTACGCTGATGTAATTCGGCACTGCATGGTGTCTTCATTGACGTATTGAGTCAATGTATTTCAAGGGAAGTAACTCTGTTCAAAAGAGATAAGATTGTATTACTTCCCTTGGACTAGTTTTGAAATTCAAGGGAAATAACTTGTAGAGAATAGAATCTGTTTCCTATAAACAATTTAAATTTGATATTTTATATGTAACTCGTCAACATAGTGAAGTTGAATGTTTGTGTTTGCTAAATTCTCGAATTATTTCTATATTAAATAATTATCAGAAAACGTCACTTTTCTCTGTGTATGTGGGTGTGTTTCTCGTGTTTACGTAACTTACGCATTGTTTATTCTGTATTTACTATTCATCGATTTGTTCCTATTTACTTGCCTCCCCACGACGACAAAGTTAGACACAAGGTCGGTTTTTTATGTGGGGAAAACTCAGCTTTTGGATTGGAACAAAAACGAAAATAAAAATTGCCTCAGTCTAGAAGGATTTCTCCACTGATTGAGGACACAAAAAGTGAAGTGTAGTGTCAGGACAGATACATCACTTTGTTCCTAGCCGAAAGGCCAATCGATTTGTTATTGAAATGAAAAGTACAATAGCATAAATCTTGTTGTTATTGCTGTTGGGTTTTACGGCAAATGAGCATAAAGGCCATTGAACCCGACTTCTGCTTACTTCCGTAAGTTTTAAACTTTAGAGAAACCTTTTTAGGGTTCCGATTTTGGGGGGAAGATTTTCAGAGAGCAGAATTTTATAGAAACATTTTAAAGAAAAACAGTTTTAAGTAATATTTAAATGTGTGAGAGAGCGAGAGAAATGTTATATGATAAACAAACAAAATAAAGAGTACAAAAGCACAAGTTCATAGAAGAGATATTTTATATATGTTTAAAATGGTTTCGGAAATTTATTTCTATATTGGCCATGAGGGGTGTCGGGGTGTGGGAGGTCAACATGTTGCCACTGTACCCATGTGAGTCAAAAGTTAGCAGTCAGGTTGCGGGTCAGTTCTCCCTGTCTTTATTTTCAGCAGCATCATCGTTGTCATGAAGCCTAGAGGTGACGGCATGGCAACAGTCCCTAGCAGGAGGAGGAAGGTCGAGTGGGGACAGGATGGAGGAGGAATGACTCACCCAAAGGTACCGATGTGACCTCAGTCTGGATTGTTCCCTATTCGACCAAACTCTGCTATTGTCGCCCTTTTTAAGTCAGTTCAGTTCCAACGGTCTCCGTCCGTTATCAACATGGACGTAAAACATTTGGGAATTAAAAGCAGCCAGCCCCATTTTAATGTTAATAAAACTCTATTTTAACACTACCAAACCTCTTATTTTATCTTTTGCCCTTACCATGTTTTCTTTTAAGCTATGTTTTTAACCCCTTTTGTTACCCCCAAAATCGGATTTTGTTAACGACCGCAAAATTACGACAATGGAAGTCTACAAAGATAGGAAAACATAGAATAATTGTTCATATTTGAGTGTCCTTGCAGAACAAGGTGTAAGTATGAGTTGAGAAATTATGAGTTGAGATATCGAGGAAGCCTGAGTCGATAATTTAAGGGCTGTGAATTATCCACGTGTCTGAAAAATCGTAATCAAAACTTCCTTACTGAATTTCATAAATTACATTTCATTGAAAGTTATTAAATAGAATCAATATTCATTTGTTTTCATATTAGAAAGTTCAGTGAGAAATGTATGAAGTATTAAAATGGTTAAGTTTATAAATTCGTTTTCAATCAGCAGACAACATTGAAAGGGGATTCAAGCAGTGTGTGTGTGTGTCGCCTTTAATGTGTGTATGCATTGTGTGTGCGTTGGTGTCAGTGTGACTATGTGTGTGTGAGTTTACAAAAGTTGTGATATATTATATACTAACAATCTGTGTACTAACACATAGGAACTACTTAGAGGTCGAGCGCCTCCATAACCTCACCAGATAAACATATATAAAATCTCTCCTCATCCAAGCCTTTACTATTCCTTACTAAATAATACTTCATGGTGGCAGCAGTAAACGAAACACAATAACAACCACGGCTCACGTTCTATAACCAAGAAAACCCATACGAATTTCACAGAAGGAACTTAAAAGCGACATTTGTCCACAGCAGGTGTGAACAGCTCAAACGAATACCGGCGCCATTGTTGTTACATCATCAAACCAAAACAGTCGATCTGATACGCTCGCAAAGACAAACGTATCAGAAAAACATTTCTTTATAAATACTTCGTCATATCAAAGTTTGATCAGAAAATTTAATTGTCTGATAGATAATTTCCTGTCAAAGATAGAAACTATAATAATTTTCGTTAAACATGAAAACAAGTTAAAGAAAGAGGAACTATTTTTCCACCCCCAAAACGCAGATTGCTACACCAAACTGAGCAGTCGTCCAGCGGTATCGGAAAACGACCTTAACCTACCTGTTGACCAAACAGCCCTAATGGCTTCTCAGTTACCAACAATGAACTGGTCTGACCCTAACTTTGGTCGAGCGATATCATTATTTAAGCAAAAAAAACAAACAAGCCAGAAAAATCTGCCGTGGTATAGACGATGAAGGACTGAAACGCCTAAACGCCAGTGGTCTGACTGATGAACAAAAAAAGTCACCACAAAACCTAAGGAATTTTTACGAAGCATAATTAAACATAGACGTGCACTTCAGAATTCATAGACTTCATTTAATGCAATACAGGCAAAAGCCAAGTGAGAGCTTAGACGATTTTGTGACCAGGGCCAGAACACTGGCGCTGAAGTGTGACTTCTCAGAGGAAGAACTGCACGAGCGTATTATCGAATTGATAATCGCCTCTACACCGTATGATTCATTCAAAAACGAACTATACAGCAAACCCAAAGGTCACAAAATAAGTGATGTTCTTGCTGAAGGCAGGAAATACGAAGCCCTTTCAGCAGGAAACGATCAGCTGCAACAACTTGGTGTGTCTCAATGTGAAAAGATCCACAGCATCGACCGGGGCAGAAAATACAAAAACTGTGACACAAGCTGTGACAATGTCCAGCTTATCAAGACGAATGTTCTGCATGCGGGAACAAGGGTCACTGGTCTAGATGCTGCAGAATAAAGCAAGTCAAATGAGGAAATCCAACTACAGGAACAGAAAAAAACATATTGACTACATCGAAGCTGGAAGTGACAGTGACAACTATCACAAGCACTTTTACTCTAACAATAAGCGCCAAGTGCATGGACAGTATCAATAAACACCCCAGAGATGAGCCGTACACAACACTAAACATCAAACGACCCCATATCCCCAATTCGCCGCACACACTCTGCTTGAAAATTGATCTAGGAGCATCAGGCAACACACTACCGTTAAGAACATTCCGACAAATGTACAGAACAGATGACATCTTACGACCAGCCGAACATATAAAGCTCACGTCATACAGTGGTGACACAATCACCTGCAGGGGAACTATCAATATCCCATGCTAATATAAAGCATCGAAATGGATAGATGCAGCATTTTATGTTGTCGATGTCCCTGGACCCGCCGTTGTAGGTATGTCTACAAGTGAGCAGCTCAAACTCCTCACAATAAACGTTGATACTATCGGAAACACAAAATTGCGACAACCACCTACACCCATCACTAACATTGAACAACTGAGGCAAAGATACCCAGAACAATTTGACAGAATTTGCAACTTCAGCGGTACAGCAAAACTCTTACTAAAGGAGGATGCAGAACCATTTATTGATCCCCATGCAAATGCAGCATCCACCTCAAAGACAAGCCGAAAGAAGAGATAGAAAAGCTGATAGAACAAGACGTGCTAAAGAAGGTAGAAGAGCACACAGACTGGTGCTCCAGTCTGGCCTTCAGTACGAAAAACGATGGATCCCTTAGGATATGCATTGACCCACAGAAACTAAACTCCAGCCCGAAAAGATGTCCCTACAAAATACCAACAGTTGAAGAGCTGGTGTGTATTGGGCTCTAACGACCTTTTTAACAAAAATAAAAGGTCAGCCTATCTCAATGAAATCATGATACGTCTCTGAAGTATGTAACGTATAGTTTTTAAATAAATAATTTGTATTAGTTCTCACTTTTTTGCGATCGAGCACTTTATTGATTTATTTTCAACATATACTGAAGCACTATATATATATTTTATTTATCTTCCTCCCACAAGGTAAAATGTGACACAAGGTCGGGAAAGTGGGATTTGAAAAGCCAGCGCCCGAGAAGGTGAGCACTCTGGCCTACAAAAAATGCCTGGGCAGCCCCGTCGGCATTCCCCAGTAGGGGCGCCTCAGGCAGTAAGCAATAAACTTACTCCTGGGAGGATGGACCTCCTAGAACTACACAGGACAAACCCACAGACCGGCGTAAATCAAGCCTCGAAGGCCAAGACGATACCAATCTATGGGGTGCAGTATCGAAACAGATACTACACTTTGATCTTGGCCAAAAGGCCAAGATATATATATATATATATATATATATATATATTATAATATATTATAATATAAAACTTGGTGTAATTGTCTTTCCTGATTATGCTTCTCAATATGTATGGCCTGGGTGGACTATATGGATTCAACAAAAAGTATGTTTTTGGGTTGATATGTTTTGATGTTATGTATTTTTGTGTATTTGTGTATATAATTTTATATATTTTCAAAGCGTAATTTTATTACCTGTAGTAGTATAACTGCGGTAATGGTCCTCTGAAGAGAAGAATTATCTTTGAAAACTCATGAGCTAAGGACTTAAGAATACTTTGCTTGAACTTTGAATTCTAATAAAATTTGATTGAAACCTTATTTTATTACTTCATTTTATATTATAATATTAATGCTCTATCCAGTATATTGAGCTTCAGTTTTTATCCGGATGTTTCACTAATTATAAGATATTAGTTGACGCTTATATCTTTTGTTGAATTACTTTATATATATATATATATATATATATATATATATATATATATATATATATATATATATATATATATATATATATATATATATATATATAGGTGCTAGTTTAAATGCAAGGGAGATAAGTACGTTAGACTAAGTGAAATAAGCATATATTGAAAAGACAATTTGGGACGCTGTGAAAACGTATGCAATTTATTAGTCTGCTCAAGGTTGTTGGAGCCCTCTTCTGGAGGGGGAGGGGGGGCCACACTTTACTGGCAAAATAATGAGAGAAGGATCAATTACAACAGTTGTAACCAAATATAAAGTTTCAGAAGTTTTGAGATAAGGATTGACAATCTGTATTATTTGAATAATTTCTGACTACTGTTCTCATCTTGAATGTTATTCTCACAACGTTTCGGCCGATGTAACCCCCGACCTA